>OX451345.1:62450131-62789415 GCA_949629155.1 Myopa testacea
CTTCGATAAGCGGCGAAGCATTTTTCGATGCAAAGTGGTAAGAGTATAAAAAAGACTCACTCTGAATATCGAATATCATAAACAGATTGTCATTCGACAGATACACTTAATCATTGTGAACAGTCACTCCTACTCTGCACTAACGAAAATGGCATTCAAGGTAGGTCCAGTTGCTGGCCATCCAGCCGAGTCCTTGCCCCTATTTCCGAAACCAAGGAACCAACCATTTACATCTCTCTTCATTATCCTTTCAGTTCATCGCTGCATTCGCTCTGGTTGCTGTGGCCAGCGCCGGATTCATCCCAGCTCCCCAAGTCTACCACACCGTCCCTGCCGTTGCTCACTACGCTGCTCAACCGATCGTTGCCAAGGCTGCCGAAGAGTACGACCCACACCCACAGTACAAATACGGATACGATGTGAAGGATGCAATCTCCGGAGACTCCAAGAGCCAGGTTGAGGAACGTGATGGTGATGTTGTCCGTGGCGAGTACTCTTTGATAGACTCAGATGGATTCAAGCGCACCGTCCAGTACACCGCTGATGACATCAACGGATTCAACGCAGTTGTCCATCGTGAACCTCTCGTGAAAGCAGTCACTGCTCTTAAGACAGTTGCCACTCCAGTCCACTATACAGCCCCAACTGTCGTCAAGACCGTAGCTCCAGCGTACACCACCTACTCGCATCCAGCTGCTCTAGTAAAGGCCGCTCCTGTGGCTCACTACGCTGCTGCTCCTGTGGCTCACTACGCTGCCGCTCCTGTTGCTCACTACGCAGCTGCTCCAGCCTACTCTGCCCCAGTGTCTTATGTAACCCATCACTAATGCTGCATTTTTGTTAAACTGTGACTTGATCTAATCTTAATTTTTCTAATAAAAGTGTTATCATCTTTAATAATAATATTATAAATTATGACTGATCATTGCGAATTTGGCACAGAGATGGCGAATTCATCGATTATTGGTTGGAATGTACTGTTTTAATACTATATTAACATGTCCTTGAGGTATTAAAGTGGTTTGATAAATATACAAAGAAATGCCCAAATAATCTCCTGGCACTTCTTCCTGGTAATTTGTGTTATAAGAAATTTGGTATACAATTATATAATATTTCTGTAGCCTGAATCGCAAGATAAAAGAGTATACTCACCCATCAATGATTCCGCTTACAGTAACATAAACTGGCTTATTTAGCGTCTCAATAGGTGTGGTACACACACTTTAGTACTTACTTTTAATAACTATTGTTGAAACATCTTTCACAAGAAATGATTAGGATGTGGGGTCGTTAAACTTCCGATAGGCCAGAAATCATTGGCGCAGCTAGGTAGGTAGGCGCACCCCACAATCTTATGAAAATTCAATTTGAATGAACAATCATTTGAAATAATCAAATTTTTTTTAGGCTGCCATCAACTAGACCCACCTACAACAAAACCATCGCTACGCTAATGCCTGAAATATATTCCTTTCTGGCTTTATTCTGACTAAGAAGCTATCAGAAAGTTTTCTTCTGTGGTAAATTGAAGTGCTTATAAAATTATAAAGGGATTAGGTTAGGTTAAGAATGAGTTTGGTAGCTACAATTAGACATCCACCTCCATTCAGAGGTTCATGCAGCCCATTTCGATTGCCTTCAAGACAGTTTCTTCGGCTGATGAGTTCTCTTTATTCTCTGAATAAATTGCGGTAACTCAAAAACCCGTCTGATATATCCTGTAAAACCTCCCCCCACGGAGGAGAAGAATTCACACAGCAGGTGTCGAACGGATTCAATTTCCTCCTCATTGTTACAGCTACCACTGTAATAATCTAATTTTAAAAATTTATGGGTATTGCTGAAACTTGAGTATTATAAATAAGCATGAAAAGGAAAAACGCGATCGAAGGGCCAATTATAGTGATCAATAACTTCTTTGAAATTCGTTTAAGCACCTTAGAAAGCAAAATGACAGATGTCCATATAGAATAATGGTTCACCTGGAAACAGATTGGAGCAGGATATTGTTCACAATATTAGTTAAGTAAATCTAATATAATTAATATCGGTAATTTCGAAATATTTTTATATTATAGCACCGTTCAATAGCGTCCTTAAGAGAAAAGTCTCCGCTCCCGGCTCTGAAACATCGTATTATAATGAATATGGATAACTTGGAGCTTCCGGAGGTAATTTAAACGCTTCCAAAAAGAGTGCAATTGTTCAACACACTAATGCTATGGCAGGCTGCAGCTCGCTGAAGTAGTAAAATGAGAACTGTGAAGATGAGGATTTTGTTAGAGAAAATAAAGGGAAAGAAGAGTTAGCACTTGTACGGTATAAAAATATTGCAAGCCGAACTAGCTCCCAAACTTGATGCCAATATAAATATAATTATTTGTAAAAGAAATAAAAACTGTAAAGAGGCACAAGAAGGTCCTAAATGGGTTATATTGTTAAATATATAAACTTCCTGAATAAAACTTCACATAACAATTTCTTTTCCAATAAAATTCTTTTCCATTAGTACAGCGAAACTGGGCGCGGTCCGCCCACTTTTATACTACTTATACAGTATAGCCCATGAAAACAAATTGCCATTGAACAAAATAATAAAACTATTGAGCTAATTATTTTGTTTTGAAAACAGGTAACGATCACGCTTAATATTTATACCCGTCTGTAATTAAATGTTATTATAAGGCCGCTTTGCTTATAAGCACATATTTCCTCTAGTTTAATTTTGTATTTCACTCTATTATGAATTTCGCCTAACAATTGAAAAGGTAAAGTGGTTCTAACATAGTTCATGCCCTTTACCATGTATTCATAGATGAATACCTGAGTTCATCCAGTGGAAGTGACATCATGTACACTATTTGGTTGCGTTAACTTGGACACATCTACTGGATCTGTAGGAGTGAGAGGGGGGATTTGGCAGCTACGAGTTGCGGTCCTTTTACTCGTATTTACTTGATGACCTGTGTTCTTTCAAACTTAGCTTCACATGCCGTGTTCTCAGGTACATAACTCTGGGGGTTAGTAATTAATCAATTGTTAGAGGGGATACCTAGGACCAGAATACTACCCAGAATCCTAAAATCCCATATTATATTTGTGTTGATTGATTTAGCGTTCCACCTCGAACCTATGCATATTTCTTTATCTTTTTGCAGCTGTACTGTATTGCATATGTAACTGTATTTCTTGTAATGGTGTAATATATTTTCCGGCATTAGAAGAACATGATTAAGAATCAACGATCATCGTATCGTGTCGAATCAGAAGAGAAGAAGCTATGTGAAATTCGGTGAGCAGCCGACCGAATTTGAGGTGAAGTCACCAATACCACTAAATGTAGAAAATTTTATAGTACTATACTATATAGTAACATAGTATAAGCCTAAAATCTAAACGTTGTAATGGGCATGTTATAAAATCTAAAATAATCTAAAGATTGTAAGGTTTTTTTTAAAAGAGTACTTTTGTTTATATTTAACTTATTTAAATTACAACGAGCTTTCAGTCACAGTTTAACGAAAATGGAGCATTAGTGGTGGGCTACATAAGATGCTGGGGCAGAGTAGGTGGCATAGGCTGGAGCAGCTGCGTAGTGAGCCACAGGAGCAGCAGCGTAGTGAGCAACAGGAGCAGCTGCGTAGTGAGCCACAGGAGCAGCAGCGTAGTGAGCCACAGGAGCGGACTTTACTAGAGCAGCTGGATGAGAGTAGGTGGTGTACGCTGGAGCTACGGTCTTGACGACAGTTGGGGCTGTATAGTGGACTGGAGTGGCAACTGTCTTAAGAGCAGTGACTGCTTTCACGAGAGGTTCACGATGGACAACCGCGTTGAATCCGTTGATGTCATCAGCGGTGTACTGGACGGTGCGCTTGAATCCATCTGAGTCTATCAAGGAGTACTCGCCACGGACAACATCACCATCACGTTCCTCAACCTGGCTCTTGGAGTCTCCGGAGACTGCATCTTGCACATCGTATCCGTATTTGTACTGTGGGTGTGGGTCGTACTCTTCGGCAGCCTTGGCAACGATCGGTTGAGCAGCGTAGTGAGCAACAGAAGGGACGGTGTGGTAGACTTGGGGAGCTGGGATGAATCCGGCGCTGGCCACAGCAACCAGAGCGAATGCAGCGATGAACTGAAAGGATAATGAAGGGAGATGTAAATGGTTGGATCCTTGATTTCGAAAACAAAGGCAAGGACTCGGCTGGATGGCCAGCAACTGGACCTACCTTGAATGCCATTTTCGTTAGGTTTGACTTAAAGTAACTGTTTTCTGGATGTTTCTGAAGTAAATGCTAGTGCGTTTGTGATGAGGAATTACTGAGTGTGGGGCTTTATATACCTATTTTTCATCTTTTTCTCGTACGTTTTACGTCTTCTTTCGTCAATTTTTTATTATTTCAATTGTTGCTTAAAATAGCCGCATTTTTATTACGTCTGTTGCAGAGGTGTGGCGAAATTGTATCATTATGTCTGAGTACAAAAAGCGTGGTAATTTAATTCAAGTTGTGTTTACTCTGGAATCAAGTTCACAAATTAGATTTCCAAAATAGCCAAACAACTGGTTTGTATTACAACTGATAAATGAGAGGATTTTTTTGTTTTAGAAAATAACCATTCAAAGACATCCGGCATAAACGAACCCAGCAACTGTTCCGTATCTTTTATATTGTCATATTTTCCGTGAAGGAGGGAACATATGCGGATGATAGTCTGTGAGAACGCGGAGTTTTGTTAACTAAAACAACATAATCATTTAACGCTAATTTTCAACATTCTTTCATTGATATTCTGTCACGTCCGTTAATCAAGAGCATAATTTTTTATCATATCTTCTCCGTCAAACGGCTACCAATAAAATATTCCATTCGTGAGAAAGCTCCACAAAAGCCGGGTCCAAGGGGTTAAAATTCCATATTACTTTACTATTAGTTCTTATGCATTCTTCACATATTCATAATAAACAATTTAATGAAAAACTACTTATGTTCTTATGAAGGCAATATATGTCACATCACGCCATATTATGGTTTGTATAAAAGAAACTAAAATATTTTTTAACGACACAATTATAGAAATAAAATTGTTGCTTTTATATAGATGCAGATGAGAACCACTTCTATTTTCTGTGACGTCATGGTAGACATCGACCCGCAGTGAAGAGGATCAGGAGATTTCACTGAAACACTGAGGTTCGAATTCGATACGTTGTTGAGATCCTGAAATCCCTTGTTCCTTCTCAAGGGGAGCCCTCGGTATATTTTGTTGTGTGATGAAAGGTTTTGCTTAAGGTATGGCATTGAAACAAAGTGCATTGAGCTATTTCAGGAACTGGGCCAAACATTTACCAGGCGCCCTGCCCCCGCCCTCCACAAGTGCAGAAATTGGCAAGTGATTTGTCTCAATTTGAAATAAAGTGTTGTTGTTGCAGACGCAAAATATATCGCTTGAGATCGATTGAATCCGATTGAGTGCGAGTGTGAACACCTTCGAGTGGCTGCTTTGAATGCTAATTCATCGACGCATTCAAATGCAAATGTCCTTATCGCAAAATGCATTTCGGCCGTTTCGCAGCTAGTTCACGAAATGTTTCCATTTCATTTGTACAATTATTTCTTGTATCTAGGTACATATCTTTCTATTTTTTACTTGCCATAGTCAATCAATGCAACAACAACATCACTGATCATTGCCGTCAAGCCAACGCTTTTGTGAGCATAGCAAAAAATGTGGCCAATTCGCTGTCTTTTTCAGAGCACAGTTGAGACAAAGTAAAAGACACAAACGAACATTCCCTACTTCTCCCCCTTCTTTGCCAATGATTGATGGATCGACTGAGCGGCGGCGGTAGGTGGAGGCTATATAGTATATCTACATAAGTACAAGTAATCTAATTAAGATTTTGAATTGTTGATTACGCGAAGTTTGACAGACTTCAGCTACGTTTAATTTGACTGCTTATTGTTGTTGTATCTGCATTAATTTCGGTATTTGGCTCGCTGCTGGTTTCGAGAGTGGCGTGCGATTGCCACCGAAGCGTGCGTGATCCCGTGATGCTTGTCATGAATGCATTTTTTAAATTTGTACTATTTACTTCAGTCATCGTGGTTTAAAAAGCTTTCGTTTCCCAACCAGAGGACGAAGCTTTTTCTACTTGCAGCTTCTTTGGTTTTATTTTCTATTTTGAAGTCCGTTGATTCATAGGTTTTACACATGGTTGGCAAGCAACAACTTGTTGGTCACGAATGGTTAGCTGGCAACGTTGGTCAACTGCGGTCAACTGGCTGAATATCAATTGAGTTCGGCAGCGAAATAATTATTTTTTTGATTTGCGTCTATAGCTGCTGTTTAATAACGCATACAGACTCTAAAGATACCACTTAAAAGGAAACATTTTAGGCCAACAGCACGTGGTTCGATTAAGTCACATCAAATGACTCTCTACGTGGGTTAGCTTTAAATCTTTTCATGACCTCGGCCCAGCAAAGGTTGACCTCTGCTCTCGTTGTCTTTGCCAATGATTTGTCTGTGTAAAGCATCTTTTTAGTTATGAGAAACGGAGTGTAAAACAGAGAGTATGTTGAAATTCACCATTCCATAAAAATATACACATGCAAACATGTAAACATAAATTCTATAATGGCGGAAATTATTTAAATCACTTTAGTCTAACACTTTAAGTAATTATTTAAAAACTGTGCTGATTTACTTCACTTTGTTTTTAAGTTTATATTTAAATTCATTTTACCAAGCTTTTAACTTAATTCACACCAATTGTGGCTGCAAGAGTATACAAGATTTTATCGGTTGTGTGAATGCACCCGATAACCTGCCAATAATCTAGGTTATGTGTTTAATCAACATTAACCTGTATCGAGCCTGGCACTTGTTTTTCCTGAAGTAACAGGAGCTAGCTGCAAAATATGCACTCAATTGGAACAAATAAAACCACCAGGAAACTAGAAAACCATCAAAATTCATTCTAGCATAATATAGAACGTTATTCTTTTTAGTGCACTGTACGGATGTGCCAAATGTGTCACCTCTCTAGTCTTACAACCTAATTTCTCGTGGGTAATACTTAGCTTATTAGAATTCAATAGAATATTTTATCCTTTTCATTATTTATATTTTCATACTTTTATAATTCCGTTGTGTGTGAAATAAGTGAGTAAGTTATGCAGTTAGAAATGTCGTTAGTGGTGATAAAGTGGAGCATGAGCATAGGCCAGATGTGGGGCGTGGACGTGGGCGTGGGCATAATGGGTGATGGGTTCACGGTGGACGACTGCGTTGAAACCGTTGTGTGGATCGGCGGTATACTTCACAATGCGTTTGTAGCCATCGGGGTCGACCAAAGAGTACTCTCCGTGAACAACATCGCCATCGCGCTCCTCGAACTGGCTCTTTGAGTCACCGGTGTGCTTGTCGTGCACGTCGTAGGAAAACTTGTATTGTGGGTGTGGATCATACTCCTCGACCGTCTGGTGATGATAAGGCGCAGCGTGATAAACGGGGGCTGGTCCATTGTATCCATGGTATACATGTCCTGGTGCAATGTAACCAGCACTGGCAACGGCTACTAGAGCTAAAGCGAAGATAAACTAGAGAAGGATAATCTGTGAATAAAGGTATACTATCTTGTTATTAGAAGAAATGTACCTTGATTGCCATTCTGGAGAACTTGTGCTGGGTCTGGAGAACTTGTGCTGAATGATAAATTAGCTTGGCTTGCAACTGCTTATATACTCGCAACAAAGCCTCCAGCTCGGTAATTAGTGCTTTGGTTTTAATGACCAAATCGAGTTGAATTTAAAACTACGAGTGGAATTTTGCCTCAACACGTACTCCTAAAAGTGCAAGCTGAGTGCGAACTCGTTTAATTAAGTTACTAAATTTTGGGCTGGTGCCGCCTTCTTGCCGACCATTAGTTTTGCTGCCCTCGTCGCTTTCCAGGTTTCATTGTTCTGCCGCAGAAAAGTTTCTCGCCTGACCCAACGTATGTACATACAACCGAAAAGTGAATGCATTAAGTTCAAGGTTGCTGGCGTTGAACTTGAAATGTTCAATAATTGAGTTCTTTGATCACTAAGTGTAACAAAGGTACATACAAAAACTATAAAAGTTTGAAAATGACTTGTGTTTAACAACTACAAGCAAGCGGACAAAGCAAAGTCCCTCAAATGGGGCACAATTCATAGTTTTTATTAGTAGAGAAATTTTCTGAGGAATTGAAAGCAGTTTTGAGTTCATAACGTCTGAGATTACGCAATTACGCAGATCCTTGTGAAAGGTTATGTATGACTGATATTTTTTATGGCGCTGTTTAATACTTAGGTATATCAATAAAACATCGATAGTCAATAATTGATTAAATACTGTCTACATGTGTAGAGAACTGCTTCAATTCAATTGTATTCGGTCTTGAATCTTTCCATATCAAGTTAGTGCTGCTTATTTGCATATTTTTATGCTTTTTTTGTAGATCATTATCTGTAACAACTACGCGAATGTGCGATTCTATTAATCTTGGTCCACATGGTAAATGCGGATATCCTACCTACACTAAAAGTTTCGTGTAGTTTGTCGCTATTTAATTCTTTAATTACGCTAAATTTGGCTGGCTTAAAAATATACAGATATGTAAACAACATGAAAAATTGTAATAAGCACACGTTAGGGAACATAAATAAAAGCCGGATTTGAAGCTTTGTGCATTGAGCACGTTTTTAATTGCTTCAACTGCCGAATCCATACTCAGGGCCAGATCGCATTGGCTCAGAACATTTGGATTGAGAGAGATCCTGAAACTCCATCTGTTCGATGTCAGCTCTCGCAATTTATATCACGCCACATGCTCCAATGACATTTATGAGTATGCTCCACCCATAATGACATATCTTAGAACATATTCTGAAAATTCTTCAGAAATTTCGATATTTGACATGCTATTCATTAGTATAGTATATTTTATAGGTTATCTTAGGTCTATTATATGCTATGCATTTCGGACGAGCCCTCAACTTGTTAATCTATACAATTTATCGTAAGTATTGTATATCCTTTACTTAAAAAATTTCTTAGGTAAGAAGTATAAGGGTTTTGATATATATTTTTGTATTAAAATATATTAAAAAAAGAAAAGCTCTTTAAATGGAAAATACTGGGATATTTTCTATGTTTAGAAATTATTGATCCATATTTTGGAAGCCCTCCAAAAAATTAGTTTGCGCTTTTTACAGCGCAACAGATTCATGAGTTAAATTACTTTGTTTGAGTCCAGATTCGACGTGAAACTTGAGTAGCTGCGAGCGAAATACAGATCGGTGTTGATTGTGTTGTCTAGGTTTTGACGTTAACGCCTTCAGCCGCGGCTTTGAAAGCTTCGAATGCTTTGTAATTCGAGCAGTTGAACCATTTCAAATACTGAACTCATGTAACCTTGAACTTCCGTTTGGTTACACACCTGTATAGTACTGTTCACTTACTTAGTTCCCAGGTAGTTAAACGAATTTTAATGGGTGGCTATAAAAGAAAAGAAAAAAGTGTTTTTTTAGTTTGGTTTTTTAAGTTGATTAGACTTTTTTTATTGTATTCATCGCCAGCTGTTGTTATTGTTGGCGGTTGCTTTTCAGGGTTGATTGAGATCTTTTGTGAACTCAAAGGATTTACATTGTATTCAATAATGTGCTATATGTAGTTTATATTTTATTCAATAAAAAACTAGTATGTGATTTTTATTGTATTCAATAACATATTTAATCGAATAAAATAAATAAAATTATTGATTTCATAAACCATACTTTGGTTTCAATAAACTTTACAATGTGAAAAAGTACTGTGATTTGAAAAGGCAATTCTTATGACAATTGATTATTATTTCAGCAGAAGTTAAAGATTCGTACATTTAATATAGGTAGGTGTACTATAGTTGTTGGTAAAATGTATTGTAGGTTATCAAAGGGCAGTGAATTAGAGTGCCAATCACAAGAGTTTCTTCTACGATACACTACTTTCATCACTTTCCGTATATTATAGGTTAATATTTATATTAATATCATATATAGTTAATATTTATATTAATATCAATCATACCTACACTCATAAGAATATATGTGAGTTAAGTGACAAAATAGTGGAAAACAGAAGACCTTCGTTCCGGGGTGATTGTAAGAGAAGTGAGCGAGGTGGTGCAGTCTGCCGAAAGTATTCACATTCACTTCAGTCGCCCTCGGAATAAACATAAAGGATTCACTTGGATTGCATAACGATGATTTAGCAAAACTGCTTGAATCTTGCCTGATATTAACAATAAAACCATGATATGAACTGTTTTTTGTATGGAATTATTTTGCCTTATTCAAGGTCTCTTAATCTTCAGACATAACAGCATATTCACGACGTATTATGTTGTAAAAGATTGAAATTTGATTAAAGGTTTTTTTTAACTATACTTTAGCGTTGTTTTCCAATCAGAGTACGAGTGTGTCTTGGTCGCCGTCAAAATGTAAAATATTTCCAATTAATGTGAAATTAAATTTAATATATGTATGTAATTAAATAAAGTGACTAGAAAAGCTATACAAGCAGACGGATGGACAGCGTTAAATCAACTCATGTGGTATCGTTGATCTTTATTATTACGTATATGTACATATGTACATTTCTATAACTAGCACGAATAACATCTTCAAGCGGAATAACAAACTCATACACATAACCTGGCATCTTCTGGTGAAAATAACGAAAAGAATATTTCTAAAATAACATTAAATAATTGTTATTAAACTCTGAATTTGAAATTAGTTAGAAATGTATTCTTGAAACAATATTTTTTATACACAATGACGAACGTAGAAGAAAGTGAGTGAAAGTTAAAGTGCTTTAAATTAGTAGTTTATGAACTCATATTTAATGTTTTCACATTCATTATATTAACCTGTTTGAAATAATATTGTTTTTAACATTTTGTACGCGTATCATGCAGCAAATTGCTTTGGTGTTTATCCCCTTTTCGGGAGAACTTTAATTTTATCTTCATACTCCTGCAATGTAAAGCAAAATGTCAAGAGTAAGAGAAGAAGCAAAAATAAGATTACCTCAGACCTCAGCGCAGACTCTAACAATCCACACAACATGGTACTCACGGTGAGCTGAACTTATTTCGTTAATGGTTAAAATAACACACTCAACGGTTAACATATATTATTTTTGCAGAAATCCTCGTCCTTCGTCCTCGCATTTCGTCGCTGCTTTAAGCGCCGATTGCGTTTCGGTCGATTAATTGAATATCGGGACATCGTCGTCAAGTCGTAGGAGGAATACGATCCACATCCGCAATATCACTTCTCATTCGTCGCGACGTCGAAGGTAAACAAAGTCACTCATTGTTTATAACTCAACTTTTTAATAGAAATCTGAAAAAATGTTCCCAAAAGAATTAGGTGACCATTGCCTCTCGCCAGAAAGTAGGTAACGTAGGGTAACTAAAAGGAGGAGGCACATATGAATGAGTTATATTTTAAACTCGAATTGACCATCTGTTATTATGAAGAATAACCAGACATACCAAAAGCAACAAAGAACTGGTCAAAACTAAAGACTGATGTTTTTAGTTTATCAAATTGAGACTTAAGTTATATAAATCGAAACCTGGATTAAAACAACTTTAAGTTGAGTATCTTAAATTTAAAAAAAACGTTGATCTTTTGAATGCATTCTTCTTGAACTTTTCCGCGTTGGTCGGTCATTTCAGCGGAGTGCGAAGGCAAACCTTCCGCAATAAAACGCACATTAAGTAATCTAAATTCAGCCATTGATACCTGCCATAAATCACAGGATTTCTTGCCGCTGCTCACGATAGTATTGTAGCTACGCCTATCTGTTTACTTGGACTCGTACAAATAAAGATCTGCCTGCTTCATACTTGCCCGATTATGAATCGCTTTGTTCGTTTGGCATTTCAATTGTTGGATGTGGTTGAAGGGTCCTTAAGGTGCACCACGTTGGTGCAGCAAGAAACAAAACGCACCTCAGGCTGGTTTCCATTGTACAGTAAAGCGAAACAGAAAGGATTCTGTGTATATTCCTCGGCGCATAGAAAGAGTGCCTTTCTTGGTTTGCATAAATTCGGCTTTGTTGCTCATCAGGCCGCAATGCATGAGCGCCGCTTTTGTGCTTCTGATAGTAGCTGGAGTTGCTTTGACCTCTTTCGAGTTTTGTGCTGTTTTGATTGAAGCTCTGAATCCAGTTTCGGAGCACATATTGCGAAATTCTGAGGTTTTCGTTCTTTACTCATTCTGAGTAAGCAAACCGATCCGATGAATATATTGTATATTCGACGATAAGAGATCGCAAGCCGCGGAAAGTGCAATGACCGCTGGGTATTCTTCAGATCCTGCCAATTCGTGGCAGTCACCGCGACTCTAATTAAACAGCTTCGCTTTGCATATGAAGGAAGTGTTGAGAATAAGGTACGAATGATGAAACGCACACTTCTCAATCCGGTAAGAAGTTATTAATTTGACCTGCGGGTCAATGATCGATCCCTTGCGGTCTGTAAAATGGAAACTCGGTAAGTAGTCCTCGCTACAAAGCCAGCCCGGATCGGCCAGTCAAACGCAACTCGATTATATCTCATCTGTTATTTATTTACAGTAATACAGTAAAAGATTGCAAGGAACTCGTATACGACGGATAGCTAACCTTAATACTCACGGACACGCAGAAGTAGTTTGTTTATTCTTCTCATGCGAGTGTCCGATAATATTTATCGTCAGATTGACCCAATTTAATGGACCGAATCGTGCGATTCTCCCCTCCTTAGAAATTCAGTTCAGAACGATGGGGACGATCACGATTATTTTGTGCTCACCTGCTCACCGTCACCATGAGTCCCGAGAATGGTTCTTGTTGTTCGTACACAAAGCCAGCCACAGAATCCAACAACAAAAGCGAAATGCGAAAGCCAGGCAACCGAGTTACAGGGCTTTGGGGCTGGTTCGATGAGCGAGCGAGTTTGCCCTCGAGGAAGAGGTCAATAAATGAGGCCTGATTAAACTCATTCAAGGACGTTTACAGAACCATGTTCAGATCTCAAGAACACAGAGTGTCACATGAAACTGCGTTACTGCCGCCAGGATTTTACACCTGGTCGATCCACGGCAGCAGCAGCGACTTAACAACCGAACCAGTTAAGTTCGGTTCAGTCAGGTCTCGTAATCAGTTCAGAAGTTTCGGAGGAATAACTTCTGATTTGTTTTGATCGCTGCGTCCGCTGGTTGGTGCAGTCCGCGACCGAATAATGCTGAACAACAACCTCAGTTTTACTTTCGTTGACACAGAGACGCACACCAGACATCGATGGAATCGGAGACAAAAGGTCGTGCCTGGTCGTCGCTGTGCTTTTCGTTCGCAAAGAAGTTAAGGATACGCATTAAGAGACATAAACAAGAAGAAGGACGAGTGACGGTGAAAACTGACAGAGCTCAAAGGAGAAAAACAGACAAAAAGCAGATTTCAGTCTGCGAGTATTCAAAAGCAGAAGATTGAAGATCGCCGTCCGCGTCGATCGTCGCGTCTATAAAAGCAGATGCTGCTTAATGGCGCACTGTTCAGTGTTCTGTGTTGAGTCAAAGGAGTAGCATCCGGGTCGGGCTGGGTGCCGGCTATGACGGGTTAAGAGCGCCCGCATTTGTGTCCATAGCGTCTGGAAGAATTACTTGCTCCCGATATGGCTCGCAAGGTGTGTGTTAAAGAAGTGATAATCAATCGCGTTTTTACGAATTCGTTTTCCAACCCACCGAAATAGAAACAAATACCAGAACTTTGTTTCAGAATAACTAATCTTGAGTGGAGCAAAGAGAAGACGAGTTAAACAAAAGGATATAACATATCCTGTGGCAATATGAAATAAATATATATAGCAATATACATATAATAGTTGGTTAAAAAAGACATGTTATGACAAGTACCATTATGGTTTGTACTTCTCAAATCTCACTTACGATTCTACTAAAACTTCTTGATATATCTGAGAACCTAAAACTTAATCTAGTTGTAAGTGTTACGAGGTTTGAACAGTCCTAGTAGACTAAATTGAACTAATAAATGGTCTGCCTGAAGAAGCGTTTAATTTTCGATATTCGTGTATTAAGTTTAGTCATCATATTTAAGAAATCCCTCTAATTTGAGCGCCTTTTCATTTCAGTTCGCTGTGCAGATCACCACCCGAGTGGATTCAAAGCATTGTCCCAGGCCACATCGCATAGTTGGGTCGATGGGAACCACCATCGTGATGGATGCCACTACTTGGACTACCGCGACGATCATTTCGCCTCGAGCATTTTGCCTCACAAGCAAACTCCTTCGCCACTCAGCACCGAACATTGAATCACGGTCTGCTGGAAGACTTCAAACGCTGTTTCGGCCACTGAACAAAATTTCGCTTCGATTTAGTTTAGACTCGATAATAAAAAGTACAATAGGCGAAAAACTGAGCGCTTGCCCAGCAGCAAGTATTGTTGTGGTTTTATTTCGCGCGTAACAATTTCGGGTATAAGTTTCTTGTGTCGTCGTCAAGTGCTTATGGCCGACTATGCTGTTGATCCAGTTATTAGCTGTACAACTCTTTTACATCAACAGTTTGACGTCGATTTCATCGTTCTTGTTGCTGGACGTTTCATTGCGGCTGTTAATGAGGTTGCTTTACTGGCAATCTTTCGGTGTCGCTGTTCCAATTCGTCTTTCCTTAGTTTTCACTTTTCGGCATGTACCTAAAAGTTACATGTTACAAGGTCAGCGCCATTAAACATAACGTGCATAACTTGTGGATAAAAACTGGTTACATGCTCCACTTACGTACGAATGTAGACACTTTGCTTGATACCGACCCCTCTCTCCCCTTGAGGGACGCCTTCTTGCCTTGATAGCGGCATTACTTTATTTTTGGTTTCTTCTTCAATTTAATGATTCAGAGCATTCATGAGTTTTTTCATTTGTTAACCATGGTAACGGCTTTAGACGAAATCGTGAACTATTGTGGTTTATTTTTAAATTTAATAACTCAAAAGTCAAGCTAATTAAATGCGGTCGTTGATGTGTTAGGTGGGAGCTTACTTGTGCTCTTTAAGATAAACAGAGCAGTAATTTGCTTCTTCCTCCCAACGTTTTTACTAGAGCGAGAGAGAGAGAGGGAGAGAGAGAGAGAGAGAGAGAGCGATAGCTAGGCCTTAAATACCACACATCATCCTGACAGCTTGTGAGAGATCTTCGAAGGGGAAGTTTTTAGATAGAAGGTCTTCAGGATTATAAAGCATACTTTAACAGCATAACACTTGGTGCTGATTTCACACATTTATCGCACACTTCTTTTTACGATCTTCTGTATGTTTTTGTCTCAGAGAAAAGTGTTTTTGTCTCTGTTAGACTTTCGTAACGTTTGCGTAATCGCATGATGCGATTTCAATCGTGAAATTGTCAAACGAAACTGAATAAATCGAGGGCACGACATTCGAAGATATTCAAATTCACGTTACTTGAAGTCTGATTGATTGATATCAAAACACGGCAGCTGAGCCAGCAAACAAGTGGCAACGAAAAGTATTTTTGGTATGCTTTATTGACCTTAACGTGGGCAATTGCGATCGTACGTGTAGCTATTTAAGCGTCCAAACAACTGTTTCAATATCGAACCGTTTGCAGTTAAATAAATGAAATTCGACTAATTTGATTAGGTTTTGGAAAAAGAAAAACGATCAGAAACAAACAATAAAAAGTGAGTGTGATTCGTCCCGCCTCCCGCACAATTTTGCACAGATTTTGGTATGAAGGCTCTTCAGTTTTGACGGCTTTCAACTGAAGAAACTTCCGCTTATTCGAGCAGGATTTCAACAACGGGCATCCAAACTGTTTGCTTTCAATCTTAAGCAAGCGTTGGCTAATTTAATTAACCATATTTTTAACATGTGTTTTCAGAGTTACTTTCATTGAAGTACCGTTTTCTTGCTGAAGCCCGCAACGTTGCCCCCTGTTGTGTTTTCCGCTGCTTGTGCCTGCCTCTGTTGAGTCCTAAAGTTGTCCGTGAAGGAGTCATGAAAGGTTCGCCTTGTAGTGTACGGCGTGTCACTCAGCAGAGTGATCAATCTTAATTTTTCCGTTACGTTTAAGCATCTTCGGGGCGTTGTTGAATTCGCTCGCTAAGTTCTGGCCAAACTGTCGACAGCAACAGGACAGGAAGAGCAAATCGAGAGAGATGCTGGGATTAGCAAGTCTCGATATTATACCATACTAAATTGGGAAGAGTACGGAGAAAGTTACTAGAAGAATTAGTGGCATTAAATAGTAATTTTTAGCTCAATTACTGGTCTAATATGAAAAAGTCTCGTGTAATGTATTTTAGTAGCATTAAAAAGAATGCACACTAAAGTAATTACTGCTAATGAAAATCAGTCCCTAGAATTGTAAATCCTTCAGTTGCACCAATTTTATTCGTTCCCTTGGGTTTTCCGTAAAATTTGAGTAGCTTTCCAAAATACTCTCTCAGTCTCAGCCTCTCTCTCACTCTGAAAGCTCTAAAAGTTGTGGTAGAACTTTCGAAGCACTTTTAAAACAGTCAGTATTCCAATATTTCAACTAAATTCATTTAAGTTAACGCCTTTAATAACCATGTTGATGTATTGCCTTAATATATCTAAGAAACTAGGTGGGCGTTCAGTTTAACAATAGTTTATGTATTAGTTTTCATTTCTAATTTCATGGATTTATATGTTTTACTGGGTTTAATTAATTTCCCTGGATGAATGTGCCTCTAGTCTGTTCAACGCCAGTTATTCAGCGTAGTTTGCTCACAGCTCTGTTGCAATGTCTTCCTTCCTCTCTGACGGGGCGTTTCGTAACTTTTACCGGCGTTCAACGGACTGTCCATCTGTGTTGGTAGTGGGAGGGGGAAGAGCGCACCAAGAGAATTATTTTCACACACACGGAAAACACGGCTCGTGTACACGGTAAGTTAAGGACTCAGATGCAGAGAGGAGCAGCGGCGCCGACACTCATCCATCTTCGACATGTCAGCCGAAATTTAGTTTTTAGAAGCGGACAACAACGCTGTCCACTTTTTTGTACAAAGTAATGCGTGTCCAACTGAGCAGAGTGTGATTCCGTGTAGCATGGATTGCGTTGGCAGGACCTCAAACAGGAGGGTCGGAGGGTCTGCAGAGACGTTGTTCGAATGGGATGGTCTGCAGTGGGAATCTGCTTTGGTTGAGGGACAATTTGATAAGTGCGAAAAACTGACAAAATTCGTGCCAGAGATATTTTTTAATATTCGTTTTTATTTTACAAATTTTTGTTGTAGTTAATCTGATATTTAAATGTAGTTACCAACTTATTCTTTAGTACTTTACAACACATCACTGCTAATGCTCTTTTTTTGCTAATTTTATGTTTTTTCTTAATAAATTGCACTTGAATCAGAACGGACTCAATTAATTTTTGAATTATTTCAGTTCTTATATATACGGACATAGAAACAATCAACAATAACCTTAATGTTATTAATTATACAGGGTGAAAACCTGTCTTTTTTTAAGAAGATTGGTAAATTTTTTAATGACTTTAATGCGGATGTCAAACAAAGTTAAGTTTGTTACTTCTCAGTCCGGGTTTAAGAAACCTCTGCGAAACAACTCTGTATATCGGCACATAATAAAAATTAAAGTTTATTGTGTTCAACTTATAAACAAACCATTTACAGAGTTTACCTAAAAAACGAAACTTACAATTATCAAGGAAATGCAGTATTTTAAACGAAATTCAATACAATTCAGTTCGTTGCTTTGTATTCTAGATCAATAACTCTGATCTCATTTCCTACACCGCGAATATTCTGTATTTAACATATTTAATTTCTTAGTTTGATATCGATTCTTATTTAATGATTTAATTAATTTCAATTACTAATTCTGTTAATTATTTTACAATCATATCTAGTAAATTTAACTTAAACAGTATTTCTTAACATTAAAGTGTGCTACGTACATATATACACTGAATATCCTTACTGGAGACATATTTTTATCGATAAATTTTGAAAATACTCTCAGAGGGTCGAAGTGCCAAACAGCAACCAAGCGGCCGATCGATCCCCCGCATCGTTTACATGAACTAACTCAGCTGATAGTATTCGGGGGCAAAATCGTTCGCCAAGTTGCTGAGGAAGTTGAAGTCCGACGAACTGTTCGAGTTCTCCATTCCGGTCATATGAGCTCCAGCGACGGCGGTGGCGGCGGCTGATATGGGAAACGCTTGTGCAGTCGCAGGGGAACCATTTGTCGATACGTAGTTGACGTGCACGTGCGGCGGAGGGGGCGCGGTGCCCGCGTGGGCGTGCATATGTGTTGGCTGGGGTTGGTTGTGGTGTGGGTGGGGCTGATTGTGGTGTGGGTGGGGCTGCGAAACAATTGCGGTTGATTGCTGCTGTTGATGTTGATGCTGCTGCGGTTGCGGGGCTTCGTAATATCCGGAGAATTGCGGATACCCTTCGCATTGCTCCATTTGCACGCCCAGAGAGCTGGCGGAGGGCGGGTATCTATCCAAAAATACATCTAGAAACACAATAATAAATAATAATAAATAAATTCTTTCTTGCGATTTGAACCGGCAGCATTTTTAGTTATAAAATAAGTTTAACGTTATCGGCCATATAATCTCACATAAAAAAAAAATTCTGGCTGTTTATATTCTTTGAAAATAAATGCAGTGACACACCGGAACCAAAAACTTTTCATTTCCGGTGTCAAAATTTCATTTCCGGTGACTCGTGAACAAATACTTTTGTCTACTCACCACCAGAGGGCAAACCAGTTTGCTGGTGAAAATTCATGTTGTGCTCGTAGTAACCGCCGGTTTGCGTCTTGGGATCGTAGTAGTTGTCGTGAGCGTTGATAGGTGGCGCGTCGAATTCACCACTGTTGGCGTGATTGTGTTGCATGTAAACGCCGTGGTAGGTTTGTTGATTCGGGTACTTAGGCGTGAAAACAATGAATAAGTGTTAAAAAACCACCAGATAGATAATTGATTTTGAATTTTGTAATTGAAATAAATAACTTTCTATAAAAATAACCAGCAAGTTGAAATCATTTCTTATCCTCAAATAAGAACTTTATAAATTAATATTATTAGGACACTTGGGCAAATGAAAACGTTTTTGTATTTTTTACATTTTTACTAAACAATTATATGATAATTGTAGTAATACGATCAGAATTACTTTAGTTACTTTAACGTTAATGGGAACCTATTTCTGCGAAAGTAATGAAGTTAAAGTAACTTCAGCGATCGCTAGATACTCATTTAGCTAGTTAATGTATCCAACTCTGCCTGCAACTTGTTGTTCCAATTTTTGTTTACTTAATGAAAGTTTAATTTGTACGGGAACTTATATGATAGTTCTGCTTTGAAGGTAGTTCTACAATAAAAGAATGTTCCAAACAAATTTCGTAACAATCCTTCTACTCCAGGTAATATAATATTTTGTACTCATATTTCAAAAATAAATCTCATTATTATTGCTATTTCAAATAACCCTGGTAACTCATTTTGAAATAACGAAAGTATTTCATATAAATCGTTATCTCAAATAATAATTGCTATCTTATTTGAGATAAAAAATGCGCAAGCCTGAATCAAACAAATGAACCCAATCAATGATTTTAAGATTAATATTGTGAAATACCGTTGCTGGCGCTGCGTGTTCGGCACCGTGATTGTAGAATGCATTCGCTGGTTGTTGTACTGGCTGTTGTGGATGGTGGAAAGGATGCGACGTCTTTGTTTCATGCATTTCCACAGGCTTGAGTTGCTGCGGTGAATTCTGTGGCATCGAATGGTAATCCGGTTTGGGACTCAGGTAATCCGAGCTCACGCCGATACCAGCGCCATTTTGCAACTGCATGTGGTTTTGTAAGTGTTGCAGTTTTTGCAACTGTTGCGCTTGTTGGGGCGACGATGCGGCGAATTCGATATCGTACTTTCCGTAATAGTCGTGTAGTTGTTGTTGCTGCTGTTGGTGTTGTTGGTGCTGTTGTTGCTGGTGTTGGTGCTGTTGTTGACCCATATGCTGTTGTTGGTGGTGGTGTTGCTGTTTTTGATAGTAACCCGCAAAATAAGCCGTTTCTGACATACTTGCAGCCGTGGCGGACGCATTTACGTTTTGGAAACGTTTTTTGACGTTGCCGCTGGACGCTGCCGTTTGTTGGCTGTGATGTGAAGAAGTATCTGAGTCTCGTCGTTGGTAACCTGATGCACCACCACCACCACCACCAACTGCATCGTAGCCGAAAGGAGAAGCTTTAGTGGATGTAGAAACAACGGCGACTTCTTTCTTGATGACCTGAAGAAAAAGCCATGAACGAAAGACCTTTTGAGACTTGCAGGATGTGGAACTTACCAGATGTTCGTCTTTCTTCTTTACCTTGACGGGGCTCTCGTCCAGTTCTTCATCGAGACTAACGCTTGAGGCGACGCTGGAATCTGCGCTGATGACATTCGACGCGGAGACCGCGGTGCTGCCGATTAAGTTGGACGAAATACCTGACTCTAAAGTTGAGTTAGGGGTTACTAAAGAGAGGGAGAGAGAGAGAGGAAGACAAAGAACAGGTTAAAGAGTTTATTAGAGCAACGCGGGCGACTGAATCTTACAGCTTCCGGTGCTCTGATTGTTGTTGGTGGCACTGGGCGTGTTGTTGTTATGCCCTCGAGAGTTGGATGTCGAATCAGGGACATCCGAAGGCAGTTCGCAGCCTTGGCACGATTTCTTCGAGTTGGAATCTGTTGAGGGGACAAAATCACATACGTGTAAGCAAGCTATGAAATGAAAACTAATTAAATCTAAAAAATTAATAAGAGAAACGTTTTCATGCACTACGAAAGCAATGGAAGAGTGTCACCGGCATCACATCGAGGAAAATGCAACACTGACAGTGATTGATAAGCTTCTGCCGAGGACAGAGAAACCTGAACTGGTGACAACATCGCAACAACTTTTGCGGAAGTCTAAAAATCTTGTGAGTGACTATAACATTTATGTATATAACTTTGACTATAACATTTATATAACTTAATAGACGTTAATTTCCCGATGCTTAATTAACTGGGTTCCTTTGTTTTTATTGCAAAAAAGCCAAAACTAAACTATAGTAGCGTCTATATTCTGACCAAATATACGAGGGCAACTTTTTTAAATGTGCTTGGATATTTCGAAAGTAAGAAATGTAAATAACATTTCGCGGAAGTACAGGTTTTGGCGTTTTAGGAGCCAAATTTTTGCTACTTGGATTGAGTTTGCTACTCTTTAGGTTAGAAAAGTGGAAAGGCAGTGCGTTTGGAAGCCACTTACTACTATCAGACTGATCATCATCACCTTTTAGGCTGTCTTTGTTGTCTTCGTCGTCGGTTTTCGAAAGCGTTTGACGTTTGTGCTTCATGCGTCGGTTTTGGAACCAGACTTTGACCTGAAAGAGTTGTGAAAAGAAAGAACAGAAACTTTTAAATACGAAAAAAAGAAATGAGAGCAAGAAAGAGGAGAGAGAGCAAGGATAGAACAGGCTGAATCGCCTGCCAACCGGACTCCCTGGCAATTTGTCAGAAATAATTGCATTTCTGGGTGCAGGTTGCGAGTATGTTGCACATAGCTGTCACTCACATCTTTGCACGCACTCACACACGCACACACCCGGCTGGCCAGAAGCTTGCGGGTGAGACTCACCTGCCGTTCTGTCAGATCCAAGCTGGCTGCTATCTCGATTCTTCGGGGCCGACATAAATATTTATTAAAATGGAACTCCTTCTCCAGCTCCAGCAGCTGAGTGTTGGTGTAAGCGGTGCGCAGCCGGCGGGGCAGACCGTTTTCTGGAACGAATTCAGCTGCAAATGAAAATTGCACGTTCTTGATACTCGAATTAAAGCGATTTGGAAACTAAACTTCGGCGCCGTACGTGTGGCAACGCCGCAGTTTTGTGCGTGAGTACAAATGTAGCATTCAACGGAAGCAGAGTCACAATTGAAACATCATAGAAATTGGAGCTAAATTGATCGCAGAGAAGGCGATCGTTTCCAAGTTCGTGGCTCCTCAGATGAGGCGTATCCATCAGAATGCCAAAGAAGCGCAACAAATTCGTGTCTAAGCACCCTTAAAAGCTAACAATAACAAATCTCTGTACATCTGTGCGCTGGAGAGAAACGGAAAACCCAAAAAATATAATCATCAACAAGCAGAGTGTATCTGCTGCTTGATGCTACAGCAGCTGATGCCGCCGCCACCGCGTGTAGTTTGTGAGTTGTTTTTGCCCGCGTATCTTCCGATGCTTCTGCTTTTACACGAAGTAATTAACGGAATCCCAATCAATCAATCAGAAGTCGCGCAACACCCTGCGAGCTCGATGCTGCGTTGCTGCCGTTTTAGTCACACCTCTCGGCGGCGTCGCGGTGACGAGTTACTGTCACACACGCCGTCTGCGCTGATGTTTGTCGTTGACAACATGTCGTTCGATTCTTAGTAAAGTGAGGAAATGTTCGAAAAAGCTTTTCTTTGGTAATCTTCAAGACATCTTTAAGAGGAGCAAACAGATTTTTACTTACTTACGACATAACTTATTCTACATAAAGGTTGATATTATTTTTTCTACAAGGATCAGATTTTAAAATTGAAAACTCATTTCTGGCAGGCTGAAGAAAGGACGTGTGAGTTTACGAAACCATGTGTGACTGCTTCGCCGAGCAGAAAACAGTCACAGGTCACACAAACACTGATACAGGTTGAATTTCGGATTCGGTTTTCTTCATCAACACAACGGATGCCATGAAAAACACCTGGCATCGTTGCTGTGTGGGGGAGTCTGGGGAGGGCGGCTGTCATCCCGCGAGTCTCAACTAGCAAACTCCGAACTCCAAAACAAGTTTGCACTGAAGTAGGGGAGATTTTGCTTCAAACGGCACAGAAGTTTGAACGTATCAGCATCTGAAACATTGTCTAAACCAGCCCTGGCAGCCTGCCCTCGCAACCCTGGCAGAGTTGCACAAAAGCAGAAAATATGATTTCCTCTTCGACGGAGCACAAAAAGATATCGTAGTTTTCTAACCCAAAGCCGGAGGATACCCCAGAACAACCCGACCAGCACAGGCAGGAACTGGAGCAGCAAATGCAGCATCTGTGGTTGGTGCAGCATGGAATGAAAACATTTGCGTATCAACCACTTGCTTCAGCACCGGAGGGAGCGCTCCTGGTCAAATGAGTGAGCGTGAGAGCACGTTTGATGCAGCGGGGGAAGCTGCTGTAATGAAATTCGTTTGTCATCGACACCAGCTTTGGAAGAACCAAACCAGAGCGATCCGATCCGCATCAACAGCACGGAAGAATGCCGGAAAAGCCGAAGTGAAACTTATCTGAACTTTGAAATGTGCAGCGGAGGATCCTGTTTGGAAGGTCGAAGGAGTCGCTTCCACTTCGGGAAGGAGTCCGCAAGAGATTGGCCACCTTTTGACGGAAGCTCTCGCTCGCAATGATTTAGAGTTTCCCAAATTGACTGGGAGGGATATCGAGCTTAAGCCAGGCGCAATCGTTCGTCGTTCGGCCGCAACTGCACTGTGACTGCGAAACTGTGACTGTGGGACTGTGGTGTGCGGTGTTTAAGACACAATAAAATTAATTTATGGCACAGACGACTGTCGGCATGTGTAAACAGGTCCTTAACATCACATTAGCACTCATAATTTACTTGGCCGCACTTAACAACACTCGTGCGGCCCACCCGTTTTCCCCGACAAGCCAATTTTACCCCCATTCGAGCAGAGCTTCCTTCGAAGCCCTTATTTTTTGCTAGCTTTGAATAAATATGTGTGAATTGATGTGAGTTTCACAGCCAAAAGCACTGTTTGGAAATATAAACTTAAGAATTGAAATGTATTTGTACAAGTTTCAGAAATGTGCGATACAAAATAATGTGTGAGCTTAATTTTTGGTTCTTCCCTGAAAGGACGTGTGGACTTCTCTCAGAACCCGAAGCTTTAAAGTGGAAAAAATGGCAAATGAATGACATCGATTTACTATAAATGCGGAAATATTGATGTGGCTAAGAAAACAATCCGACACTGAAAAGAGTACTCCAGCAGCTAAACAGGATCTTAAAGAGTGACACTGAACTGAGTTCTATAAATATTTTTGGTTGCGTGTATTTAGACAGTGCTAAAAACGACTTCTGTGAAAAGAACAAAAAAACGTCGCTTGCAAAAGTTTAAACAAGTGTAAATTTTGCAGCAAATGCAAAAAACTTACTCGAAAAACCAAAAACAAAAAATATTGCAGGGTGGACAAGAATGCTGACAAGGGCCAAATGCAAAAGCATCTCCTCGAGTGCTCTGAAGGACACACAAATGCAACCTTTTGTCCTCTGTGGATGAGGCCACAATCCGACTGGGAATGCGTTGCTGGTTCGGGTGGTTGAGGTAACAGAACACAAGTTAGAAACTCCCGTTAAGAACTCTGCCTGAAAACGAAACCAACAAAGACACCATCAACATGCCTGCGCTAAGGACACACGAGGTGATGGTCAGAGCGGTCGAATGACGACATAAAGTGGTCATCTCTAGTGTTTTTGTAGTTATTTTTGTAGCTGTGGCTGTGCTGTTTAACGGTGTCAAAGTACATAGTCACCGCACCTTCGGCCCCAGTGAGAAATGACCTCGATCTATCTTTCGATTCAGGACGCCGGCCACTAAATTGCCGCCTCGTGTGCAAGATTTCGACGTAAATGATGCTTCATTATGCGGTTTCCAGAAGGAAAAGCAAATTAAGTCAGGAAGGGAGGAAGGAAGAGGGACACAGATGGAGGCAGCTTTAAACGAATGCCGCCAGACTCTGTTATTTCTTGTTGCGATTGCAGATTGTTGCAAATCCATTCCTCAGTGAAATGAAACCATTTCCAAACAGCATTTCGGTAGGTGTGGCCGAATGCGAAAATAGGGACTTATGCAAATCATGCCACAGAAGACAATTGATCAAAATTTGATTGAAAATCAAGTACGTCAGCGAAAAGAAATCCATCGAAGCATGTACCGGCTGCGGCGCTGCGACGCCTCACCCCGCGTATCAGAAGCACGACAAATACAAAGATACGTCATTTCTAAGTGATGAGCTGCTCACGCAACAACAAGAACAACAACAACAGCAGCAGGAAAGCGATGTGCAGCGGATGCCCTGCCGCTGTATGGCTCAACGTCATGTGATGGCAAAACATCACAGAGTAGAAAAACGCTGCACAAAAACAAAAACGAAAACAAAACGAACAAATCGCACAACAATAAAGCATCCGCTGCTTCTGTTGCTGCAGTTGAATTTTCATCAAGGACTACAGCAGAAAAAACGGATACAGATACGCAGCTAACAAACAACATCATCTCGAGCATCTCGAACAGCGAACAGCGAGCAACGACAACGACAACGAATCCATCATTAATCATTCGCCCCGGAAAAAAGTCGATTTCTCATGGAAATATTGTGTGCCAAGTGAATCTGGCTCATCTCACCGTCCGATTGTCTGCCTGATTGTCTGTCCGCCCGGCGAAAACGCCTCAAATCGGATTTTAGAATTAAGTACATCGAGGTTTCATGATAGGTTTTCTGATAGTTTGATTCAAGGCAAAACTGATGGAAGCATATTAAAGAAAGAATGAGGCTATCTTAAAATTACTCTTAATACGATTATTATATTTAGACTGGCATGGTTGTTGTGGGTTATTTTTGTAACTTATTATTATAAAAGTCGAAATGTGTTTTCGTTATTATTCAAATTATTAAAATTGATGGAGGGACTCAATCCGAATTTCGAAGTTTTGGACCTCTCTTCATCCAGATCGATTATTTTCTTATTTTAAAATTGTACCAAGATAAAGGTTCGAATTTGTTCCTCCATTTTATGTTGTTCTTTTAATCACAGAGCCACACTAATCATGGTAAGTAAAATTGCCCTTGAGAACTCACCTCTCTTAAGAACCTGTGCTAATCTTTTCAATTTGTTGGGCTTGATAATCTACCGCAAAGCACGCCATTTTCAGCGCCATGTACGCACTCTGTCCCCATCCTTCCTCCACCCCGAAAGCCACATCCCAGATCTTAACCGTGTCATTATGTGCGACATTATTTGAATTTTGATGTGTTTTTGCGGTTTCGGAAAGCACGAATTTGTTACACTTTCATTAGTTGGGAATGAAGTTGGTAGGAACTCGTACCTAGGAAAGGGTGAACAGCTTCATCAACACAAAGGAACAACGGAGCTGTCAGACTTCCTTGGCTGTGGCACAAAAGGGTTGCCAAGTGTTGAGAGTCCAATAAATTTCATCAGCAGCAGCTAGTAATCCATTTAATTATGGCATCTGATTCATTACCACAGCAGGAACCTCTGGCGTGGATGGGCTCGCAGCAGGCAGCCGTTTGTCTGTTTGGCCGGCAACGACAGGAAGAAAGTCTTCCATCATTCAATCGAGGTTTCCTTGACGTTTATGCATTCGTCACTATTTTGTAGTAATGAATCTTTCTTGTCCTGTTTCGAAATTTGTTTCAATCGGAAGACTTTGTTTTTTCCATTAAAAGTGGAAGAGAAGCTCTACGGTTTTTCTTAAGGGGTCACTGGGGTTAATACGAAACAATTGACTGGGGACTGAGAACAAAGGGTTTCTGTTCAAGAATTTCACACTCCAGATTCTCACCATCGCATGATGTGACATGATTTTCTTTTGAACAGGTTCTCTGAGACACTTTTGCTGTTGTTTTGCTAATGACTCCAGCTGTTGGCGGCTTTCTTCTACTGCGAATGTCAACAAACCAAATTCAAAAACTAAGCAAAACTAATCTCGATCTAAATAAACGAAAATATGAGAGAAGCGTGAAGAATGTTGATTAATGTTTCCAGGTTTTTCTTCTGACTGAATTTGTAACGCGTAGATTCCCGCACTTTCATGTATGCGGGTGCCTTTAAGCTCTTTAGTATGGAGTACAACAAACAAGAGTTAAACTCTAAACTAAAGGTAATTAATTATCACAAGAAAATTAGTCTCATGAAATTTGACTAAAAGTGTGACAACAGAAACTAAATCTGACTTCAATAAAAGATTTTTTCCAGTAGAAAGAAACTCTAAGATACCTGATATACTCAGCTATACTATAATCTCAGCTATACTATCTAATATTTAGATATTTTTATACCCTACATACGAATACTTAGTTTTTCCGTTGGTTCTTACGTTTATAATGCACAAAAAGAGGCTCGGCAGATAAAGAAAAGTGTCATGATCATTGTGACCTTCTGAGTCGACTATTTCCGTCCGTCTATTTGTCTCCCTGTTCGTCTATCCGTCTATCTAACCGTTTATCCGTCTGTTTGTCAGGAAATCCCGATGAAGAGAGAACGAATATAGATTGAACTTCAGCGAAAATGTGCGAAATCGGACAAAATACACCATGTGTTGCATTTTGTATAAAAACTGAAGAAACCTGAAGGAACTGAAAGAAAACCAATGGAAGGAAGGAAATGGAATTGAGTATGTACATGTAGCAGGACTATGAATTAGTATGGGCATGAAATATGGGCCGAACTTCAATATTATGGTCGTGATCCGCCCACTTTTACATTAGCTAAACTTATAAGAGGAAAGCTAAGGGGATAAATTGTACTATACATCTAATATAAGTATTAAGGCCTCTGTCAAACAAGTTTCTGCATGCATTTTATGTAAAACGCAAAAAATGTATTTCACTTCATTTTATTAAATTCTGAATTCGGAATAATGAAATCGAAAGAATTTGTGTATAGAAAACAGAATTTCAATTATTTCAATCCAATCAAGAAGAAGCATCCAAACTGCTCGGAGAGAAAAGAATCCACCCTATTTTAAGCGTCCAACTATAGCCAGGAGCAGAAGAAGAAGAAAAAAAATAAATTTTAAACAAAGTTTCCCTCGGTTTTGATTGACAGTCTGAGCATCCCTGACGGATTTCATATTTGAGCGGGCTTCGAAAGGACCGTCATAGAAAAATGACAGCTCGGAGCAGCCACACAAACATACAACACAAACACACACACACACACACACACACACACACCCAGTACTGGCTTCGTTCGGCATGCAAAAAAGGGATTTTCATAGGATTATCTGTGAAACTGAATTTTAAAATCTATTTATTCTTTATATACTCGTAGCCATGTAAGTTTTGCGTACATAAATCGCTTGTATTCACGTCCAAAGTAAATAGGAGAGGCGTAACTTTTTAATTTAAAAAATAAGGGAAGCTCTTTGAGCCACCATTGATTTAGGCTTAAAGTTTGTGCCGTTAGCGAAAGTTAGGTGAGAGAAATTGATTCATTTGAAAACAAGCAGAAGAGGAACGGAAAAGTTTTTGCTACTGGAACTTTAAAAATGACGGCATTTTAAAAATTTTACTTAATGACTTTTTAATAAAACTGCCTGACTTTTGAGGGACTTTAACGCAACATGATTTAAAATGGGGAGCGCACCGAAAATAGATAAAAAACGCAGACCCTAGAAATATGAGTTAGCTTTTCTTTGTTTAGTCGCTGTTTTGTTTAAACGTTTTCTCTTTAAGATGATTTTAATAGCTCCTTAGGTCTGAGCATTTAGATTTATCAGATTTTTCAATTGGAAGCTAAACATATAAACGGTCTTAAATAGAGTCTTGTTTGGCCAAGTTAATACGAAAATAAAGACATCCCAATAAACCGTTGGTTTTGTGGTTATTTTGTTGCTCTTTTCAAGCTGCGTTTAGTTCATGGAGGTGCGCCGATTTCCCCCAGAAAGTTTTATGCTACGAGTACTCTAAGTCAGGCATGAAATAATTACTTCCAAACAACAATTACGCTCTAAATAAAGTACGCCCGATTCGCCCCTGTAGTAGCGTGATACAAAATGCAACAACATTTCAACCACTTTGAAGCTATTTTAGACTTGCGACCATGCGAATAGGTGCCGCTTTGTGGCCTAATCGTAGCAGGAATAAAAACTGGAATCGACTTCGAATCGACTCAACAACTTGCTGCGTCTAGAATTGCAGCTCAATTTATTGCTGAATCCGCCGTAATAACGGGCATGCAACATTTCCATTTATTCTGTTCATTTGCGGCGTCCAGATTTCATTTAGTATTGAGTTATTAAACTAACCTGCTTTCTTTATAATCAGAGACGAATAGGAATGGTTTTCATGAGTCTGCGGTTATACGAGACTAGGAGAAATCATAATCAAACGAAGCAACTGTTAAGAAACAACTGCGATGTGTTAAGCTTTTCAACCCAAATGAAAACCCATTAAATGGAGATTTGTAATAGGCAATTCTTGGAGCAAACTGTTGAGATCAGTAGAGTTAGCAGTAGAATTTCCCAAACAATGCTTTGCTACACAATGGAAAGTTGAAAGGCAGCCGGCCACTTATTCTTCCAAAGGGTTGTGGATCATCGCAGGTTGCTCCAGAGAATGCGGTCCATGGAAAGCACGCGACAAAAGCAAGCTAAGGAATCTCTATAGTTAATAACTTTGACCACTCAACTTGAACAGCCTTCAATGGCCTGCATTTCAAAGTAGCTGCAGATCGGTGCATTGTTACAGGATGAAACCAGACTAATTTACTGCACGTTAAAGTAAAGAAACCGCTAATACGTCAAATGTTCACAAGTCGGAATGTCATCCATTGAGCACGTGTACCATTCAATTCCACGTCTGAAATGCTGAATCAATGCTATTTGAAGCCCAGAAGTGCTGCTTGTTGGTTTAGAAATCGGCGAAGCTGCAGCAGCATGTTTAAAAGCACCTCCGCCTAACGACAACTCCGAAATGGACCACAAAAATGACTGATGATGGTCGACAGAAGGTTTCACTGTCTCTAGATTAGAGTTGTTGTTGTTGTGCAAGACGAAAAGAAGATGCCTGAAAGATGTCTAAGACTTCAAAAGTAAGCTGCGTTAAAGCCTCAGAAACAAAAGTCCGCTTATGTGTGGCTCCTATTGTGGCTTCTATAATGCTGCCATCTTCCTCTCCCATTCTTCTGCTTTCGAAGCGGCTTCCGCTTGAGACTGCCACTGAGCAATCTCAATTTTGACACTTTGCAGCAGCCGCTTCTTTGCTTGCCCTTGCGTCTAGCTGTGTTCCATATTCGTATGATTAATCAATATTCTGTATTCTCCAATTCAATGGAGAGAAGTTTCGACTGAAGCTGCCGCCGCCAGTGCTGCTATTCAAAGTCAACTTGGCTCGTTTGACAGATCGTCACAAGCGCTGACAGCTCGTATCCGTCTTTGTAGTCGTGTCTCTTCGGCCCCGTAGTTGTGCGATGAAAAAGTGTTGGAAATAATTAATGATCCTTTTTTAAATTTGAATTTGGCGGCCAGTTTTTAATGTTATGTATTCATTTCTGTTGTGAATTGGTCTTGCTTCTAATATTCTCAATCGCAATATCGGGCTACTAAATGTTATTGCTGAGATTCAATAGTTACTCAAGATGGAATCCATTTTAAAATTTGAACTTTAATCAACAGCCGTACGATGGTACATCAAAGCGTCTACGACTCATCAATTATTCTCTACGAATGCTTTGAATATGCTGATGTTTCTCTTAGTGATCTACTATTCAAGAAGAACTATCAATAAACTATATAAGACTCAGTAAACTCAGTTAAAACCTTACCCTCGGACAACGAAGTAGTTCTTATAGTATGGAAGATGTTAGGCCTTCTTACAGGGATCCTGTATGTTTAACTGTATAATTTTAAGGTCAGATATTATATAGCAAAATTAATATAAACAAATATGAATAATTACTTTGCTGACGAGTTGATTCTGATGATGAATCAGTTCTATGTCTCATATGAATCGTCTCAGTTAAGGGATGGATCCGGTTACGAAAATAATCTTAATAATTTTGTGGGTCTGGTGCGATCTTTTACACAGAAAGGGAGCTCAAAGGATGGCAAGGATTCTTAGGGCATCAAGTTGGAGAATGTCGCGAAGATCAAGAAACAAAACTTGGCTTGAATATTTTCTGTCAACTCTATTATTTCCCCAAGCCTCGTACGCCTCCCAAAAATTATAATAAATATTCGATAACGATTCATCTGAATACATAAAAAAACAACGCTTTTCTTCTTCACTCAAGAAGGAGTACCACCCCCGAAAATAAGCGGTTTAAAGTTATATAAAAATGCAAATAATTCCCGCGTGAATTGAGCTCATGCTCGATTACATCTTTTAAAATCCGTACTCAAGGTTTGAGCACGAACTTTTGTTTTGCTTTTTAGTACAGGTTTTCTCACCGGATGGAAAAGAAAAACCGCAAATCATGTTCACGTCCAGCATTCAATTCCACTTGGTTGGGCGCTGTTAGAACCATCGTTGCCATGTTCTTGACGAAACTCCCATCTGGCGACCTCCCCACATGCCGACCTGTGGCTATCTTGATGCAATGGGGCAAAATCTCACAAGAAATACCCCCGAGCAGGAGCAGTTGAAATAAATAAACAGAAAATAAGGAAAAAAGAAGGAAATTAAGATGATGTTGGCGAAGACGTTTTCTACCTTAGCGCTTATCTCACGCAATAAAGCAAAATAAACGCTTCGTTTCCATTTGCCCCGCCCTCGTTCCCTCTTCGGACGATTTTTCATGAAACAAACGCAACTAAGTTTCGACGTCATGCTATGTGTAAATAAGGCAGGCGCGGGTGGGGGGAGCTGAAGGCCTCCTATCGAGCAAGGCCACGAGGTGAGGGAAACACATTTTCACGGGGGACATACTTAAAGGCAAGCAATGTGGTGTTTTTCTGATTTGCAGCAGAGCAAAATATTTCTGGTGACTTCAAGTAGTGCCTGTGTTGCATTTTCACGTTGTGGTTTCGAGTTTATATTTTCGATTTAATGGAATAAACAGCTGAAACAATAGCAACAAGAAAAGTAGTTTCCGAACTACAATACAATGATAAAGTGCTCCATTTTTTAAGGTCTTTTTAACTGAGGTGGAATAGTTGGGTAGGTCGGGAGCTTCTGTAGGATCCTCTACATAAGGGAATGAGGCAACCGGAGAGAAAACATTTCAGACCATTAATTAAGACCTTTTCTGCTCAGTTTGCTCACAGCTTTCGAGAGAAGAACCGTTTTCTTTTATTGTATAAACTTCTATTCTAATTCTTTCAACCTGTCTTCGTCCTTTTCTTCCTATCTTCTATTTTTAGTGCCCAGTATTGGAAGTTGCTCATTATTGCTTGGTTGAACCCGCTCTTCGCTCATCTTCTGTCATGATCAGAAAGTTATATGTATTTACTGTATGCCAGAGTTATAAAAATGTGCCAGAGTTATAAAAATCGATTCCTTTAAAATTAATTGTAGCTGCTCTATGAAGATATCCAATTTCGGCTACTCACACCTGCACGCAAACAAATCTCTGCCGTCGATTAGTTTTGTGCACTTTTACCGTATTGATTTATTTTCGTGGATTTGTTAAGTGGCAACGCCGTGCGACTACGTCATTAGGCAGCGTCGTTGGACGCCGTCATCACGCGGACCTGGCTACGTTTTTCAATTAATTTTAATGCGATGGTAGAGCATGTAATGCAAAATAATTGTCAGCTCGCGAGGTTGGAGGCTGTCAATCATTGGCTACCTGCACCGGTCTGTCCAAGCTGGATGCAGGATCTCATGACGGCTTTTTCTGCAAGGAATGTGATCGCAAATGCAACTGAATATCTGGAGAGAAATTCAATTTACTGATTTCCATTCTCAAAACATAGATTCTCTCCTCGACTGAAGGCACCGGGAGACGTTGCTTGCAGTGTGCAGGGTGCAGGTTGCAGCAAGTTGCACGAACGCCGAATACGAGTTACTTGCGATACTCGAGACTCGACTTGGCCCATTAAAGTGGCGTCAAGCCAGAGAAACGTATGTCCTCATAACATGTTGTAGCTATGCTAAGTGTTGCTCCTGTCTGTTGGCGTCGGTTACAGCGTTAAGCCTGTTGCTGTGGCTGGTGTTGTTGTTTCGGCGTTGCTGCTTTTGTTATAAGACAATATTAACCCCCGAGTCAAAATCTTTAAACATAAATCATTTAAATCACTTAAACATGCATGAGTTTGAGCCGAGCCAGGTTGCCTGACTTGCAGAGCCGAGAGCCATGAGCCAAGACATTAAATAAATCGCTGCTTGCCAAATGTTTCACATGCGATTTCCCGGCGCTTTTCACCGTCTTCGGAAAGTGCAAAACATAAAAACAACATACGTTCACACACACACACGCACACACACACACACACACACACACACAACGCATACTCATAAAACATGTTTTGTTCTATACGGCATTTGAAACTCTGGATGGAGTCTTTTTGTAGTTGCTGGCAACGCTGTGTTACACGTAGCATGCTTATTGGATGGGTGGGAAGGTGGGCGTGGGAAGGGGGTCGCGCCATATGTCGAATGTTGCGAAACTAGAAATATGCAAAGTTTTCAAAATTTCCACATTTCGGCTTAATTTATTGACGCCGTGCTGCGCAACGCGGCTTGAAGACTGAGCTAGCGTATAGTGTGGCTAAAATTGATTGATTGACAAAGTATTTCAATATCAAGCAAACTTCTGGCGTCTCATCAACACGTGTTTTTGCGCACTTGCTTGGATCTTGGCTAACTAGGATTAGTGACAAAATATACTTAACAGAATATGATCTGTGATGAAAAACTTCGAAACCTACTTTTTTCCAAACATTCTCTTTAACATCCATTGAATGGAAGGAAGGAGCATTCAAACAGCAAGCGACAGTAGAATCGGCTTCGATACGAAAAGTTTTATCATTTATTGGCTTTTATTGACCTTCATTGCTACGTTATTAGCTCATGTATTCATTTCCGACAACATTTTAGCAGCTGTTAGACTCCATTTTCAGCTTCAGTCACCAAGAGATGGTGATGGCGCATTCATTAGACTCATCAGACTGTATTACAAACAGTACTCATGCAAAAGTTCTGCTACTCTACTAAACTTCTGTTAATGCTTCTTTCAATGTTTCATAATTCATTAATGAAGATTTTCTCAAGGAACTCTTTAAAAGACATCTCCAATCATCTTCATCCCAAACTGATAAGCGTACAATACATACATACTATAAACTATATACTATACTATGTATTATATACGCTAAAATATGCATCGACTTTGAAGCAGTGCAGCTAACTTATTTCGGAGCGTTTAATTTGCAATTAATCACTGGACACAAATGGCACGCACTCGGTACCAAGTAATTTCCGCGAGCAGTGAGACAAAAAGAAGCAGAACCGAACTGAAGTGTCGCATCCGCATTCCTCCAGCTCCTTCCTCCTTCACAGCTAAAGAGAGAAACCAGAGAGTAACTTTTAATTCCAATTAAAGGATTCCCGCAGATAAAAAACGTAGCAGCGACGCTTTTTTCACCTCGACACGCGGTCGGAACCCAGGAACTACAACAGCAAATACAACCAGAAGATGCATTTGCCGCTTAGAAGCAGAAGTGACAGCTGCTTAATCGCGTTCGACATGCAGCCACAGCCGCCGCCGCCGCCGCCGTCGTCGTCGCAGCAGCGGCAGCAGATTTAAGTTTTTAATATCGCGAGCGTCCTTCTGATTAAAACCTAAACAGAAACAACAATAAATGTGATAAGTGGAAATATACGCCACTCAACTGCACCCCTTCAAGCAACCGCAGAGGGCGGATGCGAATGAGGACATGCTGCGTGCGGTTGAGGCGACAAAAGCGTTTCTTCCGTCTTCGATAAAAGCCACCCACAGGATGCACGAAATATTTACGCTGCTGCCTCTCCTCTACTCCGGGAATAAATTAAAAATGGGTGGAAATCCACTCTGCGACTACAGCACGCGTTCTTCTTCGGTTGCTCGTCCTCGACACGAACAGGATTTCACTCAACGAGATCCTTTTTTAAGTTGCGCGAGAGTTGAAAGTTTTTCATGTTCCCCAGCAGATTGGAGTTGAACAAGTTGAACTACGAAATGTGAATTTGATTAGGATTTGGGCGACTAAACCTCGTCCTCGGTTGGGGCAGGCGAAACTCGTGGAGGGGCGAACGGAAAGCGAACGGAGCGATGAAAGGAAGACGCTGCGATAGCGGAGGTATGCGTCGGAATACCGGAAACGGAAGTACATAAGTCAACCTAGATTTAGAGGGGCTGCCACGGGACAAATGATTTAATGTTTCTTTATCATAAGAGAAGAAGAATCGTTGAATCGATCTAGATATTGTGCTACAGAGCCTGATTCTTCAGGCACCTTTAAGAAGCTTCTTCGCACGAGATTGTAAAGCGAGAAGAAGGTCGAGGATAGGTTGGCAAATAGACTATCTTCTGGCTCCACATGGAATTAAAAAGCGCATATAAACGCTATAAAGGGTTTTAAATACCAAACAAACTTGTCTTTGGTTGGTAGGTTGTTTGAAGATGTCTTCGAAACACGCATTTAAGCAATCGCCAGGAAGGGAAGCTTCGACGTAACCTTGTCTCCGCAGCACGTATGTCGCAAGGAGCAAGGAGCAGCGGTATGTCGTGGCGGATGTCCATAACTGGAGGCGTTATAAAGAACTTCTCTGTAATTTTTCTTGTCTCTCCTCTGTGTCTTTCTTTTCCATTTATTATTTTCCTTCCTTTGCTTTACTTTTATTCTTCTTCTAATTCTTCTTCTTCTACTTCTTCTTCTTCTTTCCTATGGGGGAGATCTACCTTTGGGTAGATTTGTATGGATATTTTTTCGCTTGTAAGTACGTGTGTGTGTGTGTGAGCATGGGCACGCCCCTTCAAATCTTTGATGCTCCCAACTAAACAAGTTCATGCACAACACTCCTCCACTCCCTTCTTTCCACCCTTCGCACTTGGTTCCTTCCATTCGTGCTAATGAAAGAACCACATCTTATGCTGGTTCTGGTTTTCAGCTTTTTCTTCTTTCTTGAATTTCGTCTAAAATATTTTTGGCATCAATGAAATTCAAAGAAGACGCAACGACTGACGACTCGAGTGAGTGGACGGTTCGCAACTCACGTGGTTTAGTTCTTAATTTTGACTAATGACGGTCCAGCTTAGGTACAACAAAATGTTTTGTTTTCCTCTACTTTTTTTGCTTTTTTTTTTGGTCGTTTGCTGTACATCGATTGCTGACCGATTTACCTTGATAAGAATGCTTCTTCACCTCCTCCTAAGCGCTTATTTCCCATACTTTGGTTTCCTTGTGCCTTTTGGCCGGGTTGAGGGCCGGACGCGACTCACGCTGCACGGGCCCACATGTTGGCATCATTAATCATGACATCTCGAGGCTGACACATTTTCCCGATCGTCAGCAGTAACGAACGCATCACAAGCATGAAAACAGACGCAGTACAGACAGAGGCCGAACTAACCGACTAATAAACAGGCGGCCAGAGAGACAGACACACACACACATGAAAACGTCTCTAAAAGAGTCTCTTCGGATTGTTCGGAAAACTGTTATTACTACTGTGAAGGGCAAAGGGCGACACAACCATGTTCATGTGCTTGTGTAGGATATCCTGATGGATACGCATCATGTTCATGTGTTGATTATATAATTTTTTAACAATGAATCGTCGTATTCTTTTAGCTTCGAAATGAAAGCGTCAATTTGCTGATTTAAAAAAGTTCTGGACTTTCATCACATTTGCGGAGTAATATTAAAAAATAGCAGGTTCCATTGTGTATAATAAATAGCAGGGCTCCTTTTCACGGGAGGGGAGAAGATGAAGGAATTATGTAAAAACTAATTAGAAGCTTCGATGAGTGTTGAGCGAAGAAGATAACAATTGTGCTGTTTTTCCATTTAATCTAACTAAACTGTGCTAAACTTTGCCCTTCCTCTGTCTGATGTCAATAAACAATTAAGTTGTTCGAATAAATAACACTCGTTTATTAACGCTATTACGTATAAATAATTGACCAAGTTTTACAGAATATCAATGCGTATGAAGGTGCATTTTTATCGTCTTTAAAACAGCTGCATGAACAGCAACTTCATTAATTAGAAACTACGTAGACTATAAACTATTATAAACAAGTATGCAATTTAGTGGACGTTTCACTTTTTACATATATTTTAATATTGTATTTCTACGTAAACAAAGGAGTGTCGCTTATACTGAGTACTACAGTAATAATACTAAGTAAATACTACAGTAACTCGGAGAAAATTCAATTGTGTCAACTAAATCTAAGATGTTTTTTCATAATACTAAAATTACTCAAAACAAATATAGTTTATGAGGGTTTAGGGATTGATTACGTTTATACACCAAACTTTTGCTTCATATTTCCATCAGGAATGTTTTCTAACGTGACTGAATCCATTCTCTGGCGGAATGTCGGAATTCGGTTTTTGTGTGCAGATTTTAAAATATTGTTTGCTTTTATATTTAAGTCACAAATGCTTATGTTTGTCATGTAATAAAAAATGTAATTTAGAAATATTAAGGTTTCTAGTGCGAATAAATGAAATAGAACATAAGATATGTTGAAATGTGAAAGCAACGATAAATGTAATAAGAAAGTAATAAAATATATTGCCCACTATTAAAAGTATAGAACATAAGAATGCAATGAAGCATGTATAAGAATATAGATAAATTTCAATACTAAATTGAAGTATTTTTCAAGTAATTATACAATATGTCGTGAAAGTTAGATATTCTCTGCAATATTCCAATCTGTGGTGTGAGTGGGGAGAAAAGAGTTTTTCAGAGAGTAGAGACGCAGGGTTCGTATATCCTTTTGTTAGCGTTTTTAATGTGTATGTACTCGTATATAGGGGTTCCGTTCCATACATAGTATATTATGTGTACGTTAAAAGAAAAATACATGAATCTACATTAAAGTATACGCGTGTGTTTGGTTTATTGTAGCATGATGTTTTTGTATGTGTTAAACACGAGTTAAATCGCTCATAATAACACATTGCACGCCATGTCTTTTTTACCCAGGGTTACCTTGCTAAGCAAGCACTCCCTGCCAATAATAACCCTGGGTTCACATTGTCGATTTGGCTGTTGTTGTTCTTCGCGTTTTTATACATAATATAGTTCGAAGTCTTAAAAAGCGTAGAATTCCGAAGCCGCCATTCTTTCGCCAGCAAAGTATGACATGCAATGGACTGACAGGCAGGAGGACGGACAGCCGATCGTGTGTATCTACGTTGAAACAGTAAGACAGGATGGATAAGCAACAACAACACCACAACAACACAAAACAGCGACACACCACACACAAATTATTTGGACTTCCAAAGCGGCGAACATGTTTAGCCGCATCTACACGAAAGCAGGTTGGGTACCTCAATCATGTACTATAATTATTTCCTCAACCACTTCACCCGCTCCATCACCACCGCCACCTTCGGCACCATTATGACGCCGCAGTGTTGTTGGTGTCTGGTCAGCGGCTGCAAGAACAACACAATCCATGGCGTGTTTTTTAACTTCGTGTTTTCTTTCCCTGTTTAAGTTAGTATTTATTAAAGGAGACGGAGTTGGAGTCGGAGTCGGAGTCACACTCTAGTCGCCGAAACCAGAGAACCAAAACAAAACACAGTTGAGTGGGAAGAGTCGGTGACTTAATTGAATGCAGGGTACCACACTCACTCACTTTGCGCACAACATGGAAGAAGTTCACATGAAAAGACCGACCAACTTTTCCAAATGGTTCGCCGGAAATTAAATAATCGAGAACGAAATGAAAACTTCTATCGAAATTGAAGTTGATTGGCCTGACAAACAGATCATCATACATAAATGTTTGAATGAATGAACCAGAAAAGTGAATTGAAAAGGAGGCGTCTATCTAAAATGTACATGGCACACGTAAAGTGTTTGATCTCTGAAAGCTGTGCAAGTTTTGAAATAGCAACTTTTTTGACCAAAACGTCTTTAATTTAGGTTTTGTTCAAGGTCCGTTTTGTTTTAAACCCGGTACAGGAACCCAGTACAGTCCGAGATCTGGTAAACCGGCCTTTAAATAATAAAATTAAGAAGGATTGAACATTTGAGAAGAATTGAACTGCTTCTGGAACATAAATCAAATTTAGTTTAACTAAGATATATTAAAATTTTAATACACCATGTAATGAGTTATTTATTTGATCACTCATCGTATTATTAGAATTAAATGAATTACTAGCAATATAATGCATTATTTGTAGTGTTTCCGATACTCATATATAAATATTTGATAGGCTACAAAGCTTCAACGTGAGGGGGACTGTACAGGGATGGAGATGGCATGGTGTTGGATTAAAAATCTAACAATTTGCCGAGCACGATAAACTTTAAATGGAACGAATCTTTTAAAACTGTTGTAATTGAATAATTAAATGTCGAAAAAATAAACGGATTTCGGAGATTTATTAGAAACGGAAATGGAATTTGTTGAGAAAGAAAAGAAGAAGAGGAAGGAAAAGGTCCCAAAGAGGAAGCTGAAAACCGGTATCATGCGATAGTAAAAATATTTTCTTTTCGAAGTCCAGAAAACCAACAACGACGAGTGCATGCAAGGCAACAATAAAAAATGGCCACCACAAGGAATCATAATTATTTTTGCTCCAACATTTTTTATCGCGGCTCTACGGCCAGCATCTCCTGTTGTTGTTGCTGTTATTCTTTCAAACGCCTTCAAGATGTGGATGGGGGCTTTTTTCAAATATAAGAATTCGTATGCTAAAATGGCTTAGAAGAAGCACAACAAGAATACGAAGAAGAAGAAAGGCAAGAGCAACCCTCCCAAGCAAAGGCAACTCTTTCGAGCGTAACGGCAAATTACTGCGGTTTTCCCGCCAAAACACGACCGCCATTATTAAAAAACCATAACCAAGAACTAAAAATGCATAAAATATTTTTAATTTATGCGACGGCAAAACAAAAAATTCCAGAAAACATACGATATTTACAACCAGGGAATGCGAATTTCTCCAGGCCCGAAAAAAAGGTAAAAACATGAGAGGCAATCAGTTAGCTTAGAACATGGCTGCAGTCGCGGCAACACACAAGAGTTGCCAACGCTAGATAAAATTCTGCCAGGGCAGAGCTTAATTTTTCATTGATGCTTGGGTGGAGGTGAGTAGGTTTGGGTTCGAGCTCAAGTGGGTCGGTGTTTAAGATCTGTGGAAAACAAAGCCTTTTTGTTCGAATTCTTTGGACTAGAAAAAGGACGATTGCCAAAATAATTAAGGGTTATCGGTGCTGCAGCTGTACTAAAGTGTTCAAGCGTCGAATTTGCAAAACAAACACTTTCTTGAATTAGTTAAGAGTCACCAATAAGACGATGTTTCAATTGTTCAATTGTGAATGCCACATCTTAGAATTTAAAACCAATTAAATGCGACTTATTTAATTAAGCCTGCGATTAGTTAAGATTTTTATCAGTTTTAATTGAAATCCACGAGATACTTACTTATGGAATTATCACCTGCAAGGAAAAGAAAAGTAAAGTTAATAATTGAGTAAATAATTTATTTAATAAGTATTTAATTATAATCTATACGAGTATAAGACGTGTTCTTAGCAGTCCCTCTCCCCCCCCCTCCTAGCCAACAATGCGCACAGTTGCACTTTGCCCACCCTTTCGCAGAATCTGCCCATTTAATATAAATACAAATATATTCGCGTTTTCAAGTGCTCACCGCCGCGGCCGCCGCAGTGAAAAATATGCATTTAGTGCTTGGAATTCCTGCGACTGCCTTCATCGCCTCTCATAAATAACTTCAACACCAACGACTCGCGGCCGAGATGAAGTAACCGCCAGGATATTTCTTCCCTTATCTAATTTTAAAATACTTGCCGAATCTATAAATACCGCGGTTTTATAGACGTTTATGGAGGTGAAAGTGTGAGACTCGCACAGTGATGAAGCGAGGGGGTGAGTTGCTCACCGTTCAGTGTTGTCGCCCAGCGAAATCCATAAAATATTCCCGCACTTAAGATTTTTATTGCAATCTAACGCATTGTTGTTGGTGTGGTGTTGGTAAGATTTTCGGCATCGTATCTACGAATGGTTGCTTCAATTTAATATCGAATAAGTATAGTAGTAAAGATTTGTAACGGTAAAGAGACGGAACTTAATGTTTGCGGGTCTTATGGAGTGATACTGGAGTGATACCTTGTACCTTGTTCGGGCACATCTCTGGCTGCAATTGTTCAATCTAAAGTCTATGTAAAATTAAGCACGATGGTATTTTGGTACGTTTGGTGATGTCGATCTTTTAAAAGTTTATTTACTTTGTATAGATCTTTGTAAAGTTTAATTACTAGTTCCATAAACCAATATTTCAAAACAACCTACATATAATATTCCAGAGCATTCATTTTCTGTTCCCTTAAATTTAAACCGGGGAGAAATCAACAACGCATCTTGAATCTGAACCTGAATCAAAGATTTTCAGCTGCAAAGGTTTTTCCGTTCTTCAGTATTGGGGCCTGTTTTCGACGAATTCGAATAGACGAAGCGGAGAGAAATGGGAAACCCGAAAAGTACGTTTTCCTTGTCATTTTAAGCGGAGGTTTCCGCGACGGAAGCATCTTCATCGTTGTTGTTGTCGCTGTCGCTGCACTCGTTTCCGGGCGAACCATAAATGCTGCTGGCTGTAACGCCGTCCTGGCGCACTTCCAGGACGCTGCTCGCAGAGAGCACATAAAACACGAGCAACCGCAGCAGATGTAATCAATGCATTGCATTGGGTTACCTCGAAGGTGTTTTGCCATTACAAGGGCAGACGATACTCTGTTTATGGGTTTCTTCTTACTCCCTCCCCCCCCTCCCCCCACCTCCACCGCTTCACAAGATATTCGTATATTATAAATAACGGACACATTTTCTGTATATAAAGCTGTCGCTTTAAGTGGATCTGTTAATTTTAAGTATTTATTGCTTAAAACGATAGAGACAGCGAGAGATTGAGAGGAAGGAAGAAAGAGAGTTTAAGTTTCGAACCCAAAAGTTCAGGTCTTTCCTTAATGTTCAGTAAGTTCAGATTTAATACAATTCCTGTCATGTTTCACTCAGCAGTTAACTAAACGCAAAACTACGAATACTTCTGCCAATTTACGCAAACCTCCAACCCAGGAGTGGAAAATTATTAACCCTAGAAAGTTTTGGAGAAAAACTTCCTCCTGCACATGTTGAGATCATGCGCTGGTCAAGTAGTTCTTCAGAGACTCCCACAGATTTTATCAATATCGACAAAAACTTTAAGTGTTGCTAAGTTTTTAAGATAAAGTTTAAACTTTCTCACATGTATGTATATCCCGAGATACACTCGATGGCTATGGACTCAAGAAGAACAACAAAGTCGAAAAAGAGTACACAGCAAGATGAGTGCAGCGTATACAAAAGTTGTTCGCCAGTGGAGAAGAAACTGTCTGCCAGTTTATTACTTGCCAGAAATATCTGAAGCGTTGAAGCGTGCTAAACAAGTAATCGGACGCAAAAACTCCTCCCAAAAGTCCCCGGAATGAATAGCAAAGGATTGGGAGAGGTTTGGGATAAATATAAAATAAATAAGTGAACTCATGGAGATGAAGTCCTTCGGGTAGGTTGAGAAATATTTATGATCTTTATTCTCGCTTTTGGATTAGTTATCATTGGACTCTGTAATGAGCTGGCGAGTTTTTTTCTTGAATGATTGTGCGGAAAACTGGCAGACATGAACGTCATGCTGCATTCGCAAATCGTGAACATTTCTTTCAGGTCATAATATTTTATATTTCAATATTTAATTAACATCATCTTTAAGAGAGATGGGAAAGAGAATGAATGTCTTGTGTCCGCTGATTATTCTCGCTGGCTAAACAGAACGAAAACTCACATCTGGCAAATATACTTGAATTAAAGAACTAAAACCGCCTCCAACACGGAAAAATGTCTATATTTTATTTACATTTTGGGACTTCAAATCGCTTAAACTTTGAATGCCAAATCACCCGACTTTACTCGCCACTCACGAGAATACTTGACAGTTCCGCTTTTGAGCTGAGGCGCTACCAAAACTCAACATCGTCTGAGAGAGAGTGAGTGAGAAAGGGAAAGAAAGAGAGAAAGAGAGAGATATAGAGGAAGTAATTCCAATTATATAACAATTTGTACATCGATTTTATTTTCCTGTTTGGCGATTGTTGCCTGTATCGCCCCCTCCCCAGCCGACCAAAGAACATCACTCAACAGACCTCATTCATTTTAATTTTCCGCTAGGGATCACGAGCTCAGTGCTCTCCATATCCGTGGATACTCTGCCTCGGGTGTCTCTCCAGTTGTACGAGTCTGCATCCACTTTGATTGACAAGAGGTGTGGACACTGAACTCAGTCACTCTGACACATCTTATCCACCCACTTGCACTGTAGCCGTGTTACGTAGTACAAACGCATACACACGCAAATACATGTGTGTCTTATCCTATATATGTATATATGTATGCACACTTCCTGCCCTGTTGTTGCCCCGCAACATTCAAGGTGAAACTTTTGTGTCCTGTTTGCGTTTCTTTGGTGGCTTGTTTTCTCTCCTTGTGCTTTGGCCGAACCCTGACCAAATGTTGCCATCTCTCGGTTTTGTGGCGCCGGTTGACTACACCATATGAGTGTGTGTGTGTGTGTGTGCTTCACTGTGGGTGTGAATTTTCGGATTCGATTCGTTCGTAACAGTGCCATATGTTGAAGAATGTACGGCTACGGATAGTGCCATTAATAAACGCATTACACGGATCGAACTACCTTCGCCAAAGTCATAGCTGGTGTCCAGAGAATCACATCCAATTCACAGAGTTTAAGAAAGTGTTACGACGGTATAGATTTTGAACAGAATAATACAAGTAAATCGGTCAAATTTTAAGTCAACTTGGGGAACTCGCAAGCAATATTGGTTTATATTATCGTTAGTATTCGATCTCTCTCTTTATAACCCCCCTCTCTCTCTCTCTCTCTCTCTCTCTTTATTCATTTACGCTTCCATTACCATTTAATCTGTTTCTTTATTAGTTTCTAGTTAAAACAATTGTCGACTTGAAATTGAATTGAATTGAAATCTTGAAAATATTAGAATCATTTGCATTTGAAGATTAAAGTGTACTAAAAATCCCCGGAACTTATAGAACCGAATAAACCACGCCCACCATTTAATTTAGCTTTATTAATATGAGTACAAATAGAATAGAATAGTAGTCATAAAATTCAGTATTTTTACTTTAAAATCAGTGGCTAAGGGCTCTGTCTCAGTGCCAGCAACAACAACAAGAACAACAACAACAACAACGGCAATAACAACAACAACAACAACAACAACAACAACAAACCCATTTGAAGCTCAGAAAAGTAAGTTTTCGAGTTCTTTTCATTTTTTATATTAAAAGCAAGAGTGCGATAAAATTGAATTTGCATTCGAAAGACATTAACCGCAGCAGTCGTCGTCGTCGGCGGCCGGCGACGAGGGGGAGTCAACGCAATGACAGTAAAAATTAAGCGCAAAACGCTGCTGAGGCAAAAAAGTAAAAATACGCTGTCGTCAATGGCGTACTTCCGCCGCCGTATGCAGGCCAGCAACAGCAACAACCGCAGCACCCTGTAAAGCGTTGACAAATTATTTTCCAATGCAAATTTACAATAAAAAAGTGTCTATCTATTTCGTCTCTGTGAACGGCGAAGAGACAGACAGACAGACAGACAGACAGATGGCCGGAAGGATGTGTATTCAAATCGCGAAATGAGTAACAGTGCACATTTTTAATAAAAATAAAGCACTTTGTTGACAATCACGGCAACGTGTTGTCGAAATTTATTACAATCGAAGCCGAGCCACGTCCAAACTCCATCGCTATCGATTGCGCGATGCACGCACGGATCGCAGGATACCACGAGGACTCCGGCTGCAGGCGGAATAATTATTCGCATCCTCATTTGCGAGGAATCGTGCTAGTTTTTGCTTAATACCAAATCGAGCCTGATTATGAAATTCACACAACCATAAAATGAGATCGTCCTCGAGCACCGCAGCAACAGAGAGGAACTTCATCGGACGCTGCATTTATTGTTTCTTGTTTTATTGCTACTCGCCAGAGCTTCAATAGGTCAGTCCTACTTTCCCACCACTTCTTCCCCCCTCCTACATCCATGTGAAGCTGTGTTGTCCAAGGGGGGGTCTCGAGAGTACTCGTGTTTACGAAGGCATGAGGAGAGTATCGGGTGAGGCGGTCAATGGGTTGGGTCAGATGTTGTTAGTTGGCGCAATCATTTTACGTACGTGCTTCTATCGAATACAAATAAATGCCTCAATTATTGTTTTAATAGTTTTAATTTCATGTGGTTAATGACGGCAGTGTTGTTATTGTTGTTGTTGTTGTTGTTGTGACATTTTCAATTTATTATCTACAAAATGGTTGGCTATTAATTCGTAAATTCAGAGAGAGAGAGAGAGACCAGCACCTGTACGAATATTGAATGTGTTAGTATTTCGTAATTACAACACTACGTAAATTCTCCATATTTTAAATTTTCATTTCGACATTTAAATCACGATACGATGTTTTAAAAGTACTTTCAAATATTGAGATTTACCGAAAGTTAACAAAATAACCTCATCGTTTTTCGTGTAAAACTTAAAAAGTCACACATTATGCAAAACCGAACATATTGATGCCATCGCAATCGCTGAGAGTAAACGTGATAAACTCGGCCGCGTGTATCACTCACTGGCGAAGCGTCAACAAGCCGCAAGAACCGCTGAAGCCACCGCAAGGAGCGAGACGAGCCACTTTTACGAGTGTAAATATAATTTATGACCGCCGAATCACGTGTCAACCACGCGATCCACCCCTGGTTATTGTTTCCGCGAGCCCAACGAGATGATGCATGACGCTGCAGAAGCCAACCCAGTCACCGGCGCATCCTTGAACATCCGAGCTTCCTTCACATACACCAACACATACAAACAACAACAATGAGATTCTGCTTCAGATTCTCAAAAATGAATTCAAAGCTGACTCCGTATGTGAATCGTTGAAATCCTTTTCTGTGGTTTGCTTTTGAATACGAAATCGTTGAATAAATGAATGCACACACACACACGCACATACACACACGGACAAACTGAGAGATGTTGCGGCACACAAACACATGCACGAGTACACAAACGCGATGACAAACATTAAATCCATTCGGCAAACATTAGTTTTGTTTAGCATACAAGGAGTGCAGAATGGCTTCTTGGCAACCGATGGCGGTGGGTTAAAGAAGTCGATTCGGAGTCGAGGTCGGAACCGGAGCCGGAGCCGGATTTGGTCTTGGTCGTGGAGTGGAGTGGGTTCAGTTGAGTTGCCTCAACCATGTGTTCTCGTGACTTTTCATGCTCTTTTAAACACCGATAAATGTTGCGGGGCTTCCAAATGTTCATCCCCCTTTAAAGTATTTATCATTCTTTAGAGAGGTGGTTGTTGTTGTTGTTGTGATTGTTTTAGTCCTGTGTTGATGCTTTAAATGAACGCTTAGACAGTGTAAAATGATTTTAACACCTCTGCAGAGAACGATGTGATTTTTGAGTTAAGTATGTAAGTATGTTTGTGTTGGGGGAGGGGAGCAATGAAAGAGGGGAGGGGGGCTGCGCGAAGGGCAAATTGAATAAGCTTATTAAGAAACCCGTTCAAGTTGTACCGTCGACAGCCAGAGACTTTGTGATGCTCTTTTTACGGCCCTCGTTTCGAGATAACAGCCACTTTTAACGGTCACTGTTCTCTACAGTTCCACGATCTTACATTAGCCACTCCTTGAGTTACTACCTCACATTAATCCTTGAATTATGCTGTGTTGCGGAATGCGAGAGCTGTAACTCTGTAATCTAACTTTTCACTTTACTAACTCGAAGTGTGGAATAGAAAGCAAAGTGCATAAATTCGTGTTACTGTTTAAAAAATTGTTTGTTCATTTTTTGTTTTCTGTTTACAGACGCGTCACTTCTGTAAAGTTTAAGTTACTCGCGCTTCCGAATAAAAACTGTCATCCATCATTTTTGAAGGCTTCACTTTATTTTTAACAGCAGCATCAAGAGTGAGAGGGAGAGCGAGAGAAAGAGGAGAGAAAATTTAGTATAAATATTGATTTTATTCTTTCCTGAAATAAAGAAACTCATTCCTCCACGAAAGACACGAATGAATATGAATGAATAACCTAACGAATAGCTTAACAAATTGAAATGAATCTAATAACGGAAGCGAACAGGAAGAAGAATATCGGGAATACTTCCACTATTCGTGGATTATTATGAGTCCTTCATATTTTTTACTTGTTCTGGACTAAGACGGGATTTTAAACAATTAACTAAACTCATCTTCACGAACCTTGGTATTGACAAAATATTTGCTGTAATACTTCGTCTCGCTTTTTGGATCCGAGAACAAAAAATCAAAGCTAGCAACAGTCGCAAGATGTTCCTAAATAAATCCAGACTTTGCTAGGTTTCTCCTTTTTATTGCTTTTGCGCATCAGGGTTTATTTAATGCTCAATTCCATTTCTTTTCTTTATACAGCAATTGATATCTCTCGCAGGTTCACAGATACAAATAAAAGAACCTCTTCGCACTAATTTCACCCCAAATCTCGAACATGTCACGCGCTCGTCTGCTACACGAGGGTAGATGATGACGTCTTTAAACTCGTCTCGGCAAATGACGACACAGCATCATCCATCATTCTGGACTGGACCTTTTTCGAAGCTTTCGCATCGGAAATACATACACCTCGTATATACCAAGCGTTTTTCTAACGGTAAGCATGTCCGTGTGCGTGTGTGTGTGTGTGCGATGCGTTATCTGTGCCTGATACGGTGTTTGGGTGGTTGTGTGATGAGGGATGGAGTTTCGATTTTTAAACTTTGATTGAGAAAGTGGAGATGTAAATAATACACAAAGCAATGATAGCCCAATAGTCAGCATGGCATAGCTTCATGATTGTCACATTTAAAGACTCCCAGGGAGAGCAGGGTAAGGGGATGGATGGATCAGGGTTCAACAATAAATGCTCTGGAATTTCGAATGCCAGAGACCGACCTGAGATACGAGTGCATCGGCTTTTTGTCCTCCTTTCACCGAAATCGAGCGGGATTCCCCTACCCACTTATTTCATCACTGAGTCCGTAACATGGCTTTGTTTGTAGTTCAAAACAGTGTCGCACTTAAAAATTACAAACATATTTCGATTTTGGGCTGGTTGCTGGGCGATTTTTCCACACTCATCGTACATCATCGAATTCACAATCGAACGGAAGTCCAATTAAATGCTGCTGATTGATTTGGTTTACAATTTGATTAGCTGTGACATGATTGAATTGTCCTCTGGTGGTTGTGGTTGTTTGGCAACGACTGCGTTTTGCGTTTATTGTTTCCAGTTCCGATTTTTAGCAACTACAATCATGGAACATTGATGGATTAATGGAAACACATACAAATACGAATAATAAAGTGAGTAGTTTTTAATGATCGACAAACGAACGAACGAAATCGAAAATTTAGTCACTTAGGAATATACGATAGTTTTCACAGTTTTATGAAACACGTGGAAACAAGTACAGATAACAACAAACAATAACAACAATAATATAATGGATACCTAAACCGATATCACGAAATCTTGTATTTTAATCGAATTTATTTACAACCAAGTCGCAGGGTTTATAAAACGATATACTTTCGTCCGATAAATAAAAATTAGTATTATTTAATGATTTTATTTCCTTGGATTATTCTTCTCTTTCTCACTGTTGTTCTAACTCATCCTTGCTCTCGCTCTCTCTCTCTCTCTCTCTCTCTCTCTCTCTCTCTCTCTCTCTCTCTCTCTCTCTCTTTTTCTCTCTCCCTGTCTTTCTCTGCCCACTGTTATGTAAATCAAAACTTACAGACCATTAATTTCGGCTTAACATCTCCATAAAACTTAAAAACCACTTCTCCACAACAGCAAAAAAAAAATGTAGTTCACGAAAAATCCGCCGAGATGTCAGCTCGTAAAATAGCGTTAAAACACCACCCCAAAAACAAAAGCATGTTTAAAATTATTCTGCAGTTTCTTTGTACCACGACTGCCGCCGAAGGAAGGAGCAAAGCAGAGCAGAGCAGAGCAGAGCTTCGGGGCACCAAAAAATGGTGGTCATAAAAATACGCAGCCGACTGAACTGAACTCCCACGTAAAAAGTATGGCGTGAAATAAAAGAATCACGGAACTTAAAAAGATTAACAAATCAGAGTCGCGAAGTTGCTTGAAAATTGTGTAAACAATTGAAGTCTTGAGCAAGAGAAGGAAGTCGGCATGAGTGTCTGTTTTCGAAGAACAGTCGGAAAAAGTTTCTGTTTCCATCGAAGAGCTGAAACATTTGAAAATGTATGAATTCATGTATTTTTGGAAAAGTTTTGCGTACGTCATCGTGTTGTGGGGGAAAATAGCTACATCAACAGCAACATCAACAGCAACAGCAACAAAAGCCGCAACAACAACGCAGAAAATATAATATTTTATGACTGCCGATTGTTCGTTAATACAATGTTTTGCTTTCATTGTACGTTTCCTCATCGGACAACAACGCCTCGGCACCGACGCATCGATATTGCAAACATGACTTGCAACATTTTAAATTGAGTAGTGAGTTTCCCCTTCTCAGTCTCCCTCTCCGTCTTCTTCTCCTTATCTTTCTCTCCTCTCTCCGTGTTTCCGAGCTTCGGCATCTGATGCCTTTTTTAATTTAAAATACGCTTTATTTTAATATTTTAGTTTGGTGCGTGTTTCTTACAGATCCCAGAAATAATTTTTAATGCTCTACGTTTCATTAATACAAAATAAGTTTTTAAAATTCTAAAATATTCTCAAGTAATACATTGGTTGATTGATTTTAAAATAAATTCTTAACTTAACCTTTGGATATACAGGAGTATTTCTAGTAATAAACAGAAAAGGAATATTGTTGTAATAGCCATCACATTGCCACTAGCAAATCACTACAGTAAATTTACAGATTTTTGAGAGCTCCACCCTCAGACGTTCGCCCACTAAAAGTGAATCCGGCAAAATGTAAAACTAAATCGCGTACAAATTGAAAGTAATGTAGTAATTTCGGGTTTTACGACTACTGAGTGTCCTCGCAGGCGGAGGAAACCGAAGGACTTCGTACAGGATAAAGCAATTTGTTGTCACTCGTCAAGCGACCATCACTGAACTGCGTGAACGTAAGAGTCTCTAATCCCCAACCAGGAGGAGTTTTCCATAAAAAACTTTGATGTTTATCGCGGCGTTTTAAAAGAGACCGAATCCGCGCTGGAGGGCGATCACATCCCTCTTCCTCCCCGCTCCCCTCTGCAGCTGACTGTAATGTATACGAAAGTCCTCGAAGAAATTCAGAGGCGAGCCGAGCCGAGTACCACCGCCGCACGCCGCCATGTGGCCACGTTAAATTAAACGCTTTTTAAAAATTAAACATTCCTCTGAGGAATGGCATAAAATTAAATCGATTTTTGTTTGTTTTCCCCAATTTTTCGTTTTAGCTGCTCACTTTTAGCGGTCTTTATTACGAACTCGGTGGAAAGTTTGTTTGTTTGTCGCCAGCTGGAGGAGAGGGTGTAAGGGTGTGGCGCACCACACTCGAAAGGGTCCGCAGCGACTTTTATTTCTGTGTTTTCTAATTTCCTAAATGAAGTCCCATCAATTATCAAATCAATTTCGCAAAGTGTCCGCGTAACCACGGAATTCGGGTTTATCTCTTATTCCCTAGAAAAAAGCATTAATTCTCATATTTTCTAGTGAAGCGAGAGAGAGAGAGAGAGAGAGAGAGAGAAATAATAATGACAAATCACTTTTGAGATAAAAATTAAAAGGAAAACTTATTCGCGTCGGTCATCCCTGGCTTCATCATCCGCGGCACAGCTAATCGCAGCAGATTTTTCTGCAGCAGTCTGCTGGGGGAGGGGGAGAGACAAAACTAAATCCCATAACCGATAAAATAACCCTTAAAACCACAGTGAAAAGCGCGTCCTGAAAATAAAACTTATGCCACGCTAATGTACCATCAGAATCCTTTGTGCGGCGCATCTAACGTAAGCTTAACGACGTCCTGAGACATTGTCTCGGCGATGGGTTACTTTCTTTTCCCCGGAGTCGTGGGTAGCGTGGGTATCTACGTAATAAAGCCATAACAATTAATCGGGCGAGTTCGTTTCGCGGTTTTACCGTTGCGTGGTCTACCTTGCGTCACCGTCTTGACCCGATGCTAATTTGGTGATCTACTTTTTGGAACATGGAACAAAGAGCCCAAGAATGGCTGTCCTCTGACTTTGATGGCAATTTTAAGTGCAATTACTGTGCAGTTACTTCGGGGTTAAATGACTCGAATTGACTTAATTGAGTGGCTCTTTTGCTTTAAGTGCCCCATATTTGATGGGCTCACTTTTTGTGCATTTATTTCAAGTTCACATCGAAGTTTCTGGCGACTGCAAGGTCACAAGGTCGCAAGTATGTTGTAAGTGTAAAACGAAGTACGTAATCTCTTCCCTCGGTAGTTCGTTCCCTAAGGAAAGATAATGTCACTAGATGAGACACTAGCAAATTCAAATATCATGAGTAGAACTGATGTACGAATTGAAGGGGTTCATTTGGGTGTATTCGTGCTAATACCGGTCGAATATTTACTACCCTGCTACATGAAAACTTGAAAAGTCTGTGATTTCAATTGAAAGAACTTCATTATTTTTAAACTTATTATGTCGTTCAAGTGATTTTCAAAAATTTATAATAACTCCTCCAAATACTCGTAAGAAGTCATGTAATCAAACACGAACCCTCTCTCCATCAACTTTGGAACAGATTTTGAACGCCGCGGCTGCACTCTTTGAGCGTGCAAATGACTCATCATAAATAAAATTATTAATGAAACCAAACGAAACAGAAAAAACCATTCAACATTCAAATGAAGAAAAAATACCTTCATTGAGAAAAAGTATTCCACATCAACATAAACATTATGATAAATGATGCCTTATAATCGTAATCTGCAGGGGGTAAGTTTCAAAGCGCACGCGGACAATTTTTTCAGGATTCCCCGGAACAAAAAAAAAAGGCATAGAAATTCAAGGGCAACTCGACTCTTACAAACACTGTGAGAGTCAAAGTCGCGGGCTGTAGAAAGGATCTGCTACAGCTGCTGGGTTTGCTCAGCTCGAGCAACATATGGTCGGTGGGTGGTGACTTGCGGCACGTTGTCTGTAAGTGGAGCCTGGTTAGAGCCACGACGGGGGGCTGTTGTATCCTGTCGGTTAAGTTGATTAAATGAGACCATCCAATTAATTCAATCCATTCTGCTCAAGAATGTGTGATTTAGAATATGATTTTAGAACATTTTGAAGTGAGCATAACATCAGAAATCGATCACTCTCTCTCCATCACTTTTATTTACTATCAAATTTTTATTATTTCTATCAACTTTAACGACTGCTCGCGTCTTGTTTGCTCTCAATTCAGATCTTTGTTGAGGTGCTCGTAAATAAAGTACTTTGTTACTTTGGAAATATTTCACTGTCGACTCAACGATTTGTTGTGTGTTGGGCTGTATTATGTTGTTGCTGTTGTTGTTCTTGTTGCACGGTGTTGGCGGGTGTTGCCATCTTGTCCGTTATAATCGCGTAATAACTTTATATATGACTTCATTATTATTTCTAAATAGCAGCAGATTTGCACCGAACCGAAATCAGTCAGTAGAAATTGTTCATTGTTGTTGTTGTAGTTCGTTATGTTGCCAGAGTTTCGGGTCTTGTACTCGACGTTATTACGTTTTATTGTTGTTGAATAGAGTTCGAAATAATTCAGTGGCAATTAATTTCGATTTTATTGTATGAGTTTTCAGGATCGTTGGCATTTTGTAATGTGAAAAATTTAGCAGAAGTATAAAAAGAGTTTTGGGTAAATCTGAAAATACATACAATGTATAGAATACATTAATAATAAGTGCTTTTTTTTTGGTCTACTAGAATAGGTGGAATATTTATATAAATGCTTAGCACCAGATCCTATCAAGATAGAAGATCGTATAAAGATGCAAGATCACCAGACTAAACTAACTACAAGTGCAAACTGAGCTGTCATACCGAGCGTTCTGTCAACACTTCGCAGATAAAAACGAAAGTGTTTTTAAGATCACATAAAAAATTACATACAGTCTTTGGATCACCCTGGAATTTGAGTGAAAATAGACAGGATATCCTTTCGTCTGAAATGACACAATTTTTTCGAGCAAGGGAATGAATTAATGAATATTTCTTTGAGGGTATGGATTTCGAACTTCGAAAAGAAGGTATACAAGGCATGTAACAATCGATGGTTTATGCCTATGATCAATAACTGTGAGGCCACCAACTTATTCGATTATATATACTGGTATGTTGAAAATATAAAAGGTTCCCCATAAAAACCACAAGTAAAACTCCAAGTTAATGTGAGATTCCGCATATTCACTTGCAAATATTTCTACACCACATGCACACCGTTGGTACTCGTAACCCGGACACAGGCACCAATTCCAATTTGTACGCATTTTTCGCATTTTAATAAATGCGAATTAATTTGTTCCTAATCCGTTGGCACTTGAAACTCCGCACCATGATAAATGGGCAAAACTAATGTTGCTTCACCACGCCGCCGCGTCTCGAACACAAACTTTTACGAATGGGTACGCAGTCCCCGGCGACATGAAAGCAAGGACTTTCATGACTTTCACACAACCCTCCCACATTCGACCACATTCGGGCGGGGGCGGACGACTGAAGTGAATGAAGTGTTTCCAGCGGCGGTTAAGTTATGCACAGCGGCACCCGACCACTGCGTACGACTACGTTGAAGGGTCAATATATCTTGTTCACCCGAACCGAAGCGAACCGAACCGAACCGCAAGACCGAAAGACCGAGCGACCGAAAGACCGAGCGACTGTGTCGTCGAGCGCGGCGGGGGCGCAACGCTGAGCTGGGTTCAGTTTACAAATGATGCTGTTGATGTGTGGTGAATCGGTGAACAACCTTACATGTGTTCTTCTGTTGGTTTTTCCTCCAAAGTATCGTTTTATAATACTCGCAATTTATTTAAGGGTCGACCGTGCAAACGTTGTCTTTAAGTCTTCGTCAGTCTGTAGCTCCAAGAGATTTTTAAGGCAACTACGTACATAGCTGCCCAGTAACAAAATAACACCTGTTCTCTTAAAGATCTAGAAACCATGTAAGCCGTCGTTCAGAGCACTTCCATTCAAGGACACTCGTACCTCTGAAATATGCTGAACTTTTTTAAAAACTGATACTCGTAGTTTTCTAGTAAAAACAAATGATAACCAAGAAAACCAACTAGAAAACCCGCACTTCACTGAGACCTCAAAGAAGTGCGTTCTTTTAGATCTTAAGTCCTTTACAATTCTTTTACATCTCTCTTAATTCCTTGCCACAGTTGCATGTGTTCTGGAATATTTTTTAAAATTAAACCTCACCCACTAAGCTTTCCAATGAATAACGAAATAAACCCTAAAATCAAACTAAAAAAACTATTAAATTGACTTTGTACCATCTCGTTCCGAAAACAGGCTGCGCAGATAAATGGTCAGATGGAATGGAGTTCTAAACACAAATTGGCCCAGGGCACTTCTGCAGAGACGAGCCCAACATGTGATGGACTCGCACGGCATGGAAAGGAGTGATTAATTGATTTTAGCAATTGGCGAAATAAATGAAATTACGGTGAATGACAACAGGTTAACAGGTAGGATTTTCAGCCGGTGGAAATCCATGTTTCCAGACTTCCAGAGGACGGCAGTAACGCAAGAGCAGACAGCACCAGGAGAGACACAGACAAATCGATTATTTGGCGGAAGGGACGGAAACTGAGACGAGGCGGATGCGGGGTATCTCGCAACTGTTCGCTGCAAGTAACAGAGAATGTCAGTCAGTCACTCTGTCTTGAAGGACACAAGCTGGAGAGCAGCACCGTAAAAGGGGAGGGGAAGACGAAAGGCCAAATGGAAAAAACTATTTTGACAAATGAATCCAAATAACAGGTTGCAGTGCAGTGCAGTGCAGTGATCGCTGATCGGACTTATGGAGTTGTTGTTATGGTCTCACTCCTCAGTGCTGAGCCCACAGAGGAGACGGCCAGCTTCTCCCATTCAAGAAACTGTCTCGGCTGGTTGAGCACTGCTTGTGCAGAGAGGGACGCGACGCGGAGAAACGGACAGAGCTGCACAACCGTAGAGCCGTAGAGCCGACGAGCCTTGGTGCCTAATTTATTGCGGCTTTCAGTGGACGAACGCAACCGACGACGCGACGGTGAAGATTCCGTGAAGTGCGCGCTTTCGATTCGTGTGATTCCTCAGAGGCCTCAGAGGCGGACGCTGAGATCGACGTCTTTCCATCACAGTCTCGCTGTCGGGCCCTCCTCACCGAAAATTTTACAAATGATCGCAAATAACAGATCTTTGCCGCTGCGTTGCTGTAACTTCGGACTGGCTGCAGCTTGACTCAGCGATCAAAAGAACCGAACGCGCAGCGCGGTGTTCGTGACCAACGACGTGTCGGCCAGAACGCGAACGAGGGCAGTTTCCGAAACCCGCTCCAAAGCAGCCTCAACTGCATATTTGTTTTTTATTCAGGCCGAATCCGACCAGCGACCAGGAAGATCTGCGGCGCCGTCTGCGACCGGACTGGTTGTTGATGCCTCCGAGCGCGTTGCAGAGACGTTGCACTGATTTCTTGATTAATGAGCGAGTTGTCGTTGTCGTCGCAGCGGGCTTCTGATGCAGCGAGGCTTTTAACGCAATTTAATTGTTACACTTAATCTTTGCACTCACCTTGATTGTTGTTGTTGCTTTTGCGCGATGTCTTCTTCTCCTTCATCCAAGGATATTCCGGCACCGAATCCATGCCATCCGGTGTCGGCGGCATGCCGCTGCCCGGATATCCGCCGCCAACACCGGTAGCACCAGCCATCTTGCTGGGACTCTCCGGACTCAGATGGCTGAGGAATTCGGCCATCGAGGGCTGCGAGTTGATGAAACCGCCCTCAGAAGCCATCCAGTAGGCGGTGTCGGGCCCAGCAACGTTGTTCGCATGGACGCGATTATCACAGTTAGGGACCAGCTTCGTGTTGCTGCTGGCAAGCATAGAGTTGGTAGGCGGCAGCGGTAGCGGTAGCGACAGGGGTGGCGGCGGCGCTTGAGGGGGCGCAGGCAACACCGCGACACCCGCTTGCACCTGCACCAGTGGATGAAGCGGTGATTCGGTCTTGATTTGGGGACCCAGGTGGGGCTCCAAACTGCTGCACACTTCCTGCATTCTGCAGTGGCGGCTCCTCTGGGGAACTTCTCGCGGTATTTCAGTCAATAATTATAGAGAAATCGCAGCACTAGCCATTCAACTGGAGCACATCTCAATTCGGTAGTTTCTCACACTTGTTTCACCAGCTGAAAAGTTAGAAACAAAAATAGTAAGAAAGTCTGTTCAAATTCGGTAGCTTTTAGCATATTAACTTCACTAATAATGAGTGCTTAGAATGCTTTTCAGGGTTCAGTGAGAATGAGTTATTGAAAGCAACAATTAGAATGGGTTCAATAATAATATATTACTATGTATATAAAAAGGTTTTTCTTTTCAGTTTTAAGGTCGTTTATCATGATTGCTTAGCATGGTGTAATTATTCACACTCAGCTTGGGTACTCGATGGGTGCCCAGTTCTTTCCTCTTGTAATCTCTGAAGATGAAACATTTAATGGGTTCGAAATTACATCCGTTTTGCATTTGATTGGAGTAAATGTTTGAATTGTTTAATTATATAAAGTGTTTATTTGTTAGAGAGTTAAAATATGTACGAACTATATTTATATAGAAATCATCCAAAATTGTTAGAAATCATCTGAAATTTCTATTTTGTAGCATTTCCAGTACTAATTGTAGCTAATACTAATTGTGCTAGTACTAATTGTGTAATTTGTATCGTCATCGGTTACGTGGAACAATAAAGAACTGAAGATTTAGCATGAAATGTTTTGGACTCATTTTTATTTCGAGCTTATTTTGATATTTTATTTGATTAGGTTTTCATTTCTATTTAGTTATTTGATATTTAATTAATATCCACGCATATAGAGACAATGGATGGACGGACAGTAAATCGGAGTAGGAATTCAGGGATTCCGGAGCTTGTGACATCAGGGAAAAAGAAGTACGTACTGAATATTAGCTTCATTGGCGATAAAATCGGTAATGTTTTTATTATTCCTATTTTAATCTATTTTAAAGAAGTATCTGTATACCTTTGGAAGTCTATAGAAGTTGGAAGTCACCCAGAAATACGAGTAACTGATGTTGTAAGGAGGGGTTGACCAGATACAGTCGATGTGAAACTTTATGAAATAAATCCCTGGACAAGCCTGTAAATTCACAGCTTCTTTTCAACTTTATCCACAAAATGTTACAGTATGAAATTTTCACATTCACTCTGATTCAAGTGTGATTTTCCACAACCACTGCATTTATCAAGGATGATCGGCGAGTGCATCACTTTTGTTTTTTATTTATCACTTTTCCAACGTATTTATATGTAGTTCACTTACTCTTTATTTTGAAATGTATTTTTAAAGAATTTCGTTTTGTATATTATTTATTTGCTTTAGTTAGATGATTGTTTAACTGTAAAATACTAAAATATAGCAAAAAACTATTATATTATTTCTGGCAACGACGGCAAAACGCACGAATGCTATGTGCACGAGGACAACCCGAACAACCGACGCACGTTTCAATGGCGCTGTGTTCGCTCAAGCGGGACGATATGGAATGGTAGAGCCCACAATGGAATCCATAACAACCACAGCAATAGCAACAACAAATGCAACGAACTGGTGCTGATCCAACAAGAACACAATAGCAACAAAACTAGCAACAAAAGCTGATGGATGCCGTTGTGTGTGTGTGAGTGTGAGTGCGAGTGTTTCTATCTGTGTCAAAAGAGGGGAGACTTTTGAGTCGGAGAGTCTTTGGGGGAAAACCCCACATCGACACGCAACACAAACGATCACCATCATCGCAACAACATCAACCTCAAGAAGCACTCGCTCTCCGCTCTTCTTGCGTGGAGGTACTGCATCAAGAACTGTTGCTCGCTCGATGTGTCTCTCTCTCTCTCTCTCGATATCGCTCCCAACTCTGTGGCTTCTAACAGCCTGTGTTGACAGACTGGTTGCCACGTTTCTCAGCCTACTTTATAGAGACTGCACTGTTTCCCTGGTTTGTTGTGGCTTCTATTGTGTTCTTGTGTTGCACATCCAATGGCCAACGTCACGACTTACATATAATATATCCAGAACCCCTCCATTTGCAGGACTCAAGCCAAGCGAGAGCAGTTGTGAGCGTAAAAGAAGCATACACTGAGAGAAACGCGAGTGTGCAAGTTTGGAGATATTTCAAAATACATATATTTAAGAAGAAAGGAATAAAATGGTTGCCTCATAAAGCAAACATGCAAATAAAATGTTGTTTCGTTCCAAGAAGGCTTCATAAGAGTCCTGGTACATAAGACAGGGGTCTCAAAGGGGACTAAGGATCATGGGTCATGTGCTCAAGTAATTATTAACGGACCACAATTCTGGCACATGCTAATGTGTTCAATGAAATATCATAGATTTCATGGGTTTATTTTAAAAACGGGAAAAATTTCAATAATTTCAATGCTTTTGTAGCTGTTTTAAATACTTTTTCTTCATTTTAGTTGTAGAGGAGTGCGTTCAAAGATGTTGGTAATGAGAAGTGGCCTAAGCCCACAACATGCCATGTGATTGGTGTATGTGATTTGTAAGATTTGTCTGTATCTATGTATATCGAAAGCTATAAATCGTAAATCGAAGTGGGCGGATCTATTCACCTGTTCTCAAGCGACTTGGAGTGGAAACGGACCAGACATGAACGGTTCTGGGCTCGATAGTACGATTGTTTGTTTCTGGTTCCACGGTTACCGGGACCGTTTGTGCCTCGCCGAATTGTAATTTTTTCCGAGATAATCGATCACAAAACCATGTCTCATGTTGGGAATTACGTAGTACTTGAACCGTTATAAAAATGAGAGCAGCACTAAAACAGGATTACAAACACTTTTTTTGCTGTTTCGATTAAACAAAATGACACTTGATTGATCTGATTTTATTTCAGAACTTCACTAAACAGATCTGCACTCTGTTATTAGACCCAAACAAATGCTTCCAGCGTATAACTGTTTTTGTTGCCTTTTTAGCAAATGGTTTTTAACTTCGACATGGTATTTTTTCATTATTTCAAACTGAATCTATTCATTCATAATAATATTACTCATTACAATTCTTAATTTTCCTTAAAATTCTTTAATTTACATGGAATTTTTTCTATTGTCGTCGATTTCGATTTTTTACTTCACAACGCGCACACGACGTCGGAGTAACTCTCAGACACACACATCTACTGCATCCAATCGCGCCGGACGCACTGAACGGACGACGGGTTACAAATGCGGCCGAGTTGCCAGGCCACTCTTTCAGCTGCCAAGCAACAAAGAGCACCAACAACGCCACTGGCAACAGCACCACTGTTCGTGTTGTCGTTGTTGTTGTTGTTGTGAGGAGTGGCTTGTGTTGCCATCCATCAAAATGCTGGCAGTCTTCCTGCCGGCTCACGGATGGACGGACGGCCGCATGAAGGACCTGCGCACAGTCATGGCAGCAGCTCAGCCCAGCGCAGGGGTGGAGTTTTTCTCAGCGACCTGTTCGCTCGCACCACTACACCGACAGTCGCAAGTCTGCACGCCAGCGATTGGCTGAGTGGCCAGAAACAACGGCGCACTTTTGTCGCTTTGCAGCCGCGACGAAAGCCGCGTCGCGTTTCTCGTATTGTTTTGTTGCTGTTGCTGTTGCTGTTGCTCATGCCGAACGTGTTGCTTCACTCTGTGTTGGAATTTTGTTTTAATGTGTTTTAAAGACGCAGTTGTTTTGTGTTGCTTTTTTGTAGTTTTGACATTTCGCTGTTTTCGCCTTCGTTGGCTTTCTGTCCGGTTGGCATTGTTTTTTAGCCGCCTGTCCGTCCAGCTGTCTGTCATGTTGTCAATCTTGGTACCATTGTTTCTGCACTGCTTTTCCCTTCCTCCTCCTCCTCCTCCCCACTGACTTTCCCAATCCCCAGGCTGCGCCCACCCGTAGTAATCTTCCTCTTCTTCGTCGGAGGGCCGCAATAATTTTTTATTGCATCTACATTTTTTGTCTCTTCGCGTTGCGGTTTATGTTTTTGTTTTTTCTTGTTTTACTTTTCGTTGCTCTTTGCAACTCGATCGTAACAACAGCAACTAAAAGTCGTTGTTGGAAAAGTTGGAAAAATAATAAATTGGCACATTTGGACTCTGAGCTGGAAAGGAAAGCGGAAAACGGAAGACGCAACCGAATCCAATAAAAGTTATGAGTTAAAAATCGCGAGCAGAAGTTTTCCATTGGCTTTTGATTTTGTTATGAAGAACTTCAGTTATTTTAAAATTGTTTCGAAAGCAAAACAAATAAACAATTCTACAAAAGATTCTAAAAAAAAAGATGTAGATTGAAAGTACAATATACTTATGTATATTATATTTACCATTAATGCATTAATATAAATTAATTTGTTTATTATAATCTGATGGAATACTGGTATTAAAACCCGCAAAAATATTTATATTATCTAATGGAATAAAAAAGAAGATTTAAAGGAAATGTTTTACAGCCTGCACAAGAATTGAATGAATCAAAACCCGGAAACATAGGAATTATCTTTGCCCTGGCCGATGTTTAAATACCCTACGCAGTTCATGATCTGTCCCTTCGTCTCTCCGTCGCTGCATTTCTTGTGTGACTTTTGAAACCACAATTGAGCAAAAACGCCCACATTTACGAGTGCTTACTTCGGCAGGCACCGCTTATTACGTGTTCCCATCTTAAACCTTGTAATGGGCACCCATTTCTTCAAGGATTATTGATCATGCTGCAAGAGGTTCTGGAATTGCAGCTTGCCATCATAGTTGACTCCAATACTCGGTTATCGAAGTCCAATATGCTACCCAAAATCTTCTCGTTTATCCTTGAATAAAAATTGGGCGTGGCCATTGTAGATCTTTCCTATTTGTAATTCTCAGCAGCATAACGATTGTGTGGGAAGACTTTCATTCAATTTTGTTCTTTTCCGCTTAATCGTGATTTAAACGGATGGACGGAGCTTTTGTGTGTTACAAACGGAGTAACAAACTTAATATAGCCTTCCATCTGCGGGTGTAGCGGACAAAAATACAAAAACATTTTAAAGTTCATCCGTCCATAATGTTTAGTGTTCAGATCTTTCTTCGTATCAAGAAACTTTGGATACAATATTAAAGCATATTATTAAATACAATTAATTATTAATTAATGGAATGGTTAATTATTGGAAACTATATTGAAACCCTTCCCTTCAAATTAAAAATCTTACTGAGTTTAAGTATCGGAGTTGGAGCGCAACACGATTAAAAAAGAACAGATCAGAAACTGGTTCAATCTTTTAGAGAAACCTAAAGGATCAGATATTCAGCTACTTTAAAGAATTCCAAAAGCATCAAATTATAAAACTATTTACATTGAATTAGTTCTGCAAGCATTCATTTTGTTAATAATGTCAAGCTATCGGATTCACATTCACGATTAATATAAGTTTAATACAACAAACTTAACAACTGTGCACTGCTGCACACAAACAACTACAATGTTTGAAGAATCCACGTCACCGAAAAATCCACCGCATGCACCCAACTACCGACAACCGCCAGCAGCGTCGCACCACCACCCCCACTCAGCTAATGAATCCGTGACGATTTGTGTGACGACTTTCCCCAATACTTGTGGAACCGTTGAAAATACATAATTGAAAATCCGTGCTGACCACAATTTCGAGTTTCCAGCTTCGAGTGCGAGTGCGAGTGCGAGTAGCTACGAGTGGCCTGGCGATTAGCCGCTGAAATGCTCGACGGCATCTAATTAAAAGTCCTGGTGCGCGCGGGTTTGTCGCGCGAACTCGTATTTCTTGCGCTGCTCGCGGCTGCTGCGGTTGCCATTTCAGCTGAATATTTAATTTAATTAACACGCAACCATTTAAACATCCCGAAGTGAATTAAATTCATTTGGCGCACTCGCACAGTTGGAATTTATTGTGAGAGCATAACCGAGTACGGCCCGTTTTGCCATTTCGACTACGACATCGCGAAGCACGACACAAGTAGTCCTTTCATTGCAGTAGTCCTTTGGAGAGGCTGCTGATGTAATTGAGTTAAGAGCGTCGTTTTCCGAAAAGACTTCTCCAATTGTCGTGTGCCGTCGAAGGAATGGGTTCATTAAAGCAATTCCAATGGCAATCAGAGTCGATGCGACACCGAAGAGGCTTTTTGTGCACATTTCAGTGGATTAGAACGGGGAGCAGACAGTAAGTTTTCCGTTTGTAACTCAAGTCTACGTTGGTTCGTAATGGGATCACTAAAAGTGGGACGAAAAAGGGTCCACTATCTAGAAACCTATCGACCGGCGCTCTAAAATGTAAATCTCAATCAGGAGTGATGGAAATGGAGATTGTTTAGTAATGATAATCAATTATTTCAAGTAGTGAGATAATCTTAAATCAAATATTGATTGAAGCTAGCCAAGCATCGTAACCAACCGGAGTCCTTGAGTTTAAATAACCTTCTCGTAATGAAATAAGCACATAATTTATATATTTAATTGTTTTTCTAATAAGTTATTAACTCTTGAGCACATGCAAAGCATCAGCACCATGTCCACACAATTCGTAGAAACCTGTGGGAAATACTTAAGTGAGTTACACACTGAATACGCTGTACCATTCTTCCATTGAATGCTTACAATTTGATTAGCTTCCTCCGTGACAAGCTAACAAACGCATTAAAGACACATAAACACACCCTTCAAACCAAAATCACATCTATATTCATTATTGTGCTGAGCATTCCGTTGCAATGGACGTCGAAGGACTTCGACGCACACGGAATCGCTCGTTTGCCCGACCCAACCACATGTTTGACATAAAAATTCCAGAAATGTCGGAGTGATACAAATGCGAACGGTGCCTGGCTCAACCCCTTCCTGCTTTGTGCGGTCCATGTGCGGAATTGTCCCGTATTGGAACGACGAACTACCTTCAGGCAGGCTCGGTTTCAGCCTCTCGTTCGACAAGAGGATATCCCTGAGGACAACGATTCGCCGCCGGGGTTGGCAGGCTGAGACAACAACAACAACAGCAACAAAAGCACCAATAAAACAGCAATAACAATAACAACAACAACAACCTTCACTAAGTATCTGCGGTTAAATGTCCATAAATCAAACGTTTGTCGGTGTCGTGTGCGGAAAAGATGGTCAGAATTTTGAAGATACCCCCCACAAATGGACTGCACTCGGACCGAAAGGAATCCAGTGTTCAGCGAGTGTGTTTGTGTGTGTGTGTGCAGTTGACAGGGTGGCTGCGTTAATAGATGGCCAGCTGGAAAGGATTCCCGGTTCCCAGTTCACGGTCTTGCTTCATTCACTTCATTTCCCGGGCTGCTCTTTGAATTCCTGAAGCCCAAAGTTGGCCCCAAACCGCAAATGGACAGCGAAGTCGGAAAATTGTGCACAAGACTTTATTTGACCACACAGAGAGAGTATTCGGAGGTATTTGAAAAGAAGCAGTACAAGAAACTGTCACGTGTTCGAGCTTCTCTAATGTACGAGTATTGTTTGGACTGCGGCATCGGAATGTGAGCAATGTTGTCAGCGGCTGGCCGTTAGTCTTGGACGGATTCATGTGAGGCACCAGCTCAAGAATCTGCCTCACTTGTTTTGACCAATTTAATACTGACCAATTTTATACTGAGACTTGAAGAGCCCTTCAACTGATATGGAAAAGAAGTAAACAAACAAATTAACAAATTTTAACAAAAACAGTTTAGAAATGAGTAGTGAAAATTAGAATAGACTCATTTAAGTAATGCATACGCTTCACTGGATTTTGCTGATTTCTGCTAAAAAGTTCCTTTCGAAGAACGAAGGAAGCGAGCAGTAATTGAAAGGTTGTAACATCAAAAGACGAATCCTGTGAACAGTTTTCCTAACAACAGCAAGCGATAACCACAGGATATATAAAACTCAATATACCCAATATTTGAAAACATTTCCAAATTTAATAATCATAAGAATAGTAAACTTTACATTCAGGACCAGAAATTATAATTTTGTTGTTGTTTTTGTTAAAAATTAAAATTTTAGTATTATTTTCAGATACATTTTATTGCTCATAATACAGTTAGGAAAAAAACGCCCTCTCTTCCTTTTTAAAGAGTCCTTTCCTTTTTAAAAAACCAGTCCCATTGTTTTTGTTTTTTCATTCTAAAAGGGGCCATATTTTTGTTTTCTGCCTTACGTTTCGTTATAGTTTTTGGCCAGTATTTGGGTTTTGCATCGCTAAAATAATGCAATCATAATAGCAGAATGCTGTTCAATATTCCAGGAGTGATAAAATGCAAAGCTAGATGCGTTGGGATAAAATGGGTCAACGTTACCTCAAACCCCAGAATATATAGTATACTATATAGGTGCATAGTATATATAATCGGTGATCAAAAGTAGCTAATCGAATTCTTCCTAACTGGGAGATCTGCAGATATATAAAAGGGAAATTATATTATTTCCATCGAAATACTATTAAAGATTCTCTCGGTGGTTCTCTTTAAAGGATTTCCTATCGAACGAGCTTAAATATTGTACGTTAATTCAAGGAACCGACACTAAATGGCGATTACCTTGAAACCATTTTTCGCATATGCTGCTTAAGGATGTCTATCAATACAGCGATTTGACGCTCAATGAAATCGAGACGAGATCAAAATATTTGCTGGGGTCGCGCGAAAATATTGTGTATTTTATGTAAAATATTTGCCTCAATCTAACATGAGTTCCCACAGCTGCTGCTCAGTTTTGCATCTCACAATTTACATGGCCATCTCAGTGCACCCAGGAAGGTGCAATCCTGAAATAACCCCACACGGTCAGCCGACCGTACTTCGTCCCCAACAACTCAACGCCTCACATACTCTGGGTACAATTTGTCTGCAACTAAAAGCTAGCAATTATCTTGCATCAAACGCACTCGTAACAATCGGACGCGGAGTTGGACCACTCTTGTCGTGCACCCATCTTGTCGGTTCGGCCGTCCGCCGCTCCGGCTTTTGGGATGGTGTAACAACCAGTTCGGGCGGAGACCGTGTAATTGTTTATTCCTTGGATGTTTCCGTGCTTGTTTGTGTCCGAACATGGCGCTTAATTCATGTCCGGCGAGCTGAGCCAACAACAAAGGTGATGAAGTGTCCGTCCATAAGAGGTGGTTGTGTGTGTGCTTGGACACATGTGTGCAAGCGAGGCATCACATCCACGACTAGCAGCACCGCATCCGCCACTGCACTCAGATAAATGTTGAGCGACATGCAGCACCATCAAAACGCGATGTTCTTTCGTTGTACTCTATTATTAGACGTCATTACGTTTTATAGGCCTTAATTGATCCTGGCAGGAAAACACTCTGTTCATTTCATATTAATCGTGGAAAATACTTCACTTCAACCTTGCGTTAAAACTACGCAGTACTTTTAAATAATCCAAGTTGATCGTACTTCATTTCCAGAGTGAAGGACGAACATTTACTCATGTGAGTGGCAGCTCAGTGCGAAATTCCTCCATACCGAGTTGAAATCAGCACCACGATCAGCTTAAACAAACTACTTTTTCCTCTTTGATATGATTTGGCAAAATCCCTCAAACAAGGACACTTTTCTTTTATAATTTCTCAGGTTATATGAGTATAAATATGAGTATATGTCCAAAATGTTGACCAAATCTGCAACTTATTTACGTAACCCAATGTTTTTATATGAAAATTATGATAAAATGCTGAATACATTCGAAGAATGAATACAATAAATGAATCACTGGATCGATACGGTGAAAGTTAAAAGACAAATTTTTCATATACATAAACTGTTTTTAGAAATAAGTAAGTTTTGTCTTTCGGTGTTAGAAATTAAATGCAGCTGCAAAAAGTAATAATTTCACAACACAGTCAAGCAGTTGATAAAGTGTGTGGTCAAGTTGGTGTACACTTCATGTACATTTGAAATACAATTACATTTACAACCTTAAATGGCTAGAAAGGATTAAATATCAATGCAAGTTTATTTCAGTGTTTAGATTTCAAGCCATTCTAAATGATAAAGTGTAGAAATAAAGGAATGAAATAACATCGTGTTTTATTTGCAAATAACATGGACTAGACGTTATCGAATTAAAGCGGAATGAATCGGATTTAATAACTCATTAGCATTTCAGATAAGGATTTATTAATATTTAGATTTAAGTTCCAGACAGTATACAAAACCTAAAACATTGCAACCAAACCAACAGAGAACGCCAAAGAATTCATAGATGTTGATTTTGAAAAAGTAGCGGAGGCTCCGCCAGAAGGTGTGGCGAATTTTCGAAAACAAAAATATAAAAATTAATTTGTATACAAATAGCAGAAGTGCCGGTGCGTGTAGTTGTTACGGGTTCACATTACACTTTGCAATAAAAGAAATTGCCATGAAAAATGAGTTCACAATGAAATCCAGACGAAAGCAAGCAGGAAATCGTCGGCCGGCAGCAATCAAGGATATCAAATATTCAAATTGTGTCACACATCGTTCTGCCCCTCCCGAAGCCGAACCAGCCCCCCCCCCCCCGTCCAAGGATTTTTAAAATGTACCTCCTTCAAAAGCAAAAAGTGCGCATTCATATCTTGGAATGCAGCAGCAACAGATGCGGCAAATAGCCTCACGAGCTGCTTTCAAGTGAAAAGGCAACCTTCATCAGGCAATTGAAAGCCTTGGAAAGACAATAAAACGAAAGACACCACCCCGGGGTGGTGAAGTGGTAAAGAGGACTGCAACGGATGAAAAGGCATCAACAACAGCCTCTGGCCTCTCGGTGTCCCCATTTGGCATTCATGACTCCAGCGTGTTTTTTGCTCGCCGTTCTGTCTTCAACTCGGAGCGCGCATTTTTGAATACCAAGTAAATACTGGCCCACGACAGCAGGGGCGCCCAAGTGGGTGTGGTGGAATGGGTGGGAGAGATTCGTATCGTATCGTTTGAGGTGCACTAGTTTTATCGCATTCGCAAGGTTTTCCAACTGAGGCAGCATTTTTTACTACGTCGTTGGTGTTATATGTATAAAATAACTTATTATTGTTGTTGCTCTCAAGCAATACAAAGAAACAGAGCAACATCCAGGTGTTGCCACCACCATAGCTTCAACTGAGTGGTGATCGCATTGCAAGCGACAGACGTCACATGTGATGACGTTAAAACGTGAGCGAAATGTCAAAAAATAAAAATGTGTACCTTTGCTCCCTCCATGTTTCTTTATTTTTAAGTTTAATATTAATTTAAGAATTTTGTCTGAACTCTTCAAACTTGGCAACTAAATGTATTTGAAATAAGAGGTGGTGGACCGGCAGATTGTTCCGTTAGGCATCGTAACATATTTAAATCGACAACTCAAACAATCTCCTGAAATGTCACTACATCTTCAAGTACAAAAACAGCTATTAAACAACAACAACTCGAAAACAACTCTTTTCATCTACGAGTAGTATACTTTGTGTTATAATCGAGAGTTAAACCACCCTACCGACCACATTCATGGCGGTAATCAATCTTCCTTCACTCAGTTCGAACTGACAGCTCTGCGGCGTAACTGCAAATGCGTGAGTTTGTGTGTGCGCGCTCGTGAGTTCCAATTGCGAGTCCTGTTACTGTGTGACTGACTCCAGTCTAATCCCCCGACACACACTCGTTCGGGGTTACTTACAATACTACGTACATGCTACGGTATTCGTCTTTGCTTCCGGTCCCACTTTTGCGGAAGGTTAAACACATGTGCGTGGGGTGCACACATTGAAAAGTGTTGTTTGTTGTAATGTCAACCATATTGCCGTACTTTGTTGTACTTTGTTGACAGAAGTTAGCTGCTGGCCATGCACACATCTTCCGTTTGTGCTAACAGTACGACTTTAGAAACAAGTTCATCCAACAACACAACGTAAAAACATACAATTTTTGGTTACTTCATCCGAAATTCCGAAGTCCTTAACCAAAGAGTTACACACGAAAACGTACTTTCTTAGCTTTAGTCTCGCCAGCTGCAGAACAGGGACTGCTTCTTGAAATGTATACTTTACACTGCTTAAACGTCCTTATTTATTAATAATTAATGTGAGACATAACATAGCATTGGATTCACTAAAAGACCTCAAATTATGTCTTTACGTTTACAGAATTCAATTCGAGTTCTCATACTTCGTTATCAACACTCAGTTGGCATACTTTTGAGAGGCCCAATATTAAAAAGGTGTTGATGAATTACATGGCACAAGAACTCGAGAACAAATGTCGCCACAGCAAAATTTCTCATAATATTCATACAATAAAAACTTTAATTTCAACCAAAGGGCGTCCATGCGTGTGCATGCAGTCGCTCCCCATTTCTACCGCGTCCTCTTCCGATCATCGCAAATGATATTCGCAAGTGTCAAATCAGATAAATCGGTGTCATCACATCATAAAGTCATTCTTGGATATTGAAAGATGTCCTGCCTCGCTACAGAACGAATACGACAAGCAGCTTGTCGCGTACGAGGACAACACACGACGTTGCCAATGCGCAATATTGAAATATAGGATGTTGTGCATCCAGGGGTGAAAAAACCTCCCAAACTTGCATAAGGTTTAAATTATTACAACAAAGAGAGTTATCTGAGTTATCGGAGGTGGCTCGAGGAGGGGACTTTAATATATGCAGATGCCAAGCGGAAGAGATGGAGCTGAAAAAACGGAACCCAAGTTACCCTAAGCTGTTTTCTTTTCGCTGCTGATTTGATTTTTAGTCATATTACGTTTATTAGAAATTTCAGACATGGTTAACTGAATGATGGTTAACTTTGTTTGCGCAATCGGTTAGAAGTATCGAATTTCAATAAAGGATTAAATATTGAATAGTGTAAATAGATGGCCCCCTACACAATAATAATAATGCATAAATTATGAAGTCAAAATATCGTATAGCAGATTTAAAAGTGCAATTATTTCAAAAATTTAATTAAGTAATCGGGAATTAAGTAATCAAGTAGTCGGATATGCGAGGTGAATATTTGTTACTGCACTTAGTACGAAAGTCAGACTCATATCATCCATCCTCGAACCGAATATATATGTGTAGATAAATAATAATAATAATATAAATAATTATATTATGATTATAATAATAAATAATTATAATAATAAATCTATAGTGTCAATTTGTGGTACGCTTATCGGTCTCAGAAAAACCCTTAAGAAAGCGAACAAGAAATCCTGCTTCGTAGTTACTTATAAGTACATCTCATCATTTCTGAATTCACACAACCTAGTATAGCTTTGGCTAATAACTAAACTAATTAAGAACATAGCAATACATGCCTTATGAAACCTCCATAAGAATGACTTCCAGCTTTACCCTTATTCGATCTTTCGAGCTGATAAACATGTATTTATTACAAAGGCAATGATTTTTTCTTATTAATAACATGTTTTGTCTTGTTAGATACAAAAATTAAAGAGTTAAATGAAGCGTTAAGATAAAAATTGTAAGTTTTTACAATATATAGTTTAACAATTCACAATTTAACAATGAGAATAAAATTGTTAGCAAGTTATTTCTAATTATTTATTCCAATTCCAATTTATTTAATACGACTGAACAGTTCTAAATCCAAATTTAATTCCAAGCGATTTTAATAATTCACTTTAAGTGATGTATGTTCGCTGTGTGTCAAAACCCAACCAAAAATTGCCTACCATCACTTCTGAAAATGGCGAAAACGGCGTTTTTTTATACTGCTCGAGGTTTCAATATAGTCAATTTATTTTTAATTTAATAATTTCATTTAATTTACTATCATATTAATATAAATTAATATTTATAATAGTGTTATTTTGTTTAGAGTTTAGAGAGATACATATAGTATAAAATAAAATAAATAAATAAATAAATGGATATAAAATTATATTAAAATAAAATGGTTAGCGATTAAAATAGGGTTTTAAATAGCATTATATATTAAATTAAATTAAATTAAATGCATTTTAATTAGCACGTATTAACCACGTAGCAGAAGTTGTAACCTTTATCGAAAAAGAAACAGCCACACACAGGTGGCGACATCTTTCCGAAACGGTTTGTATATTTGCTAATATAAGTTTAGCCAGTTTAACCAGTTTCATCGAAGCACAAATCCACTTTTTCCGAAAATGTCCGAAAGTTTCCGAAGCAACAATTTATCCGAATTTTTTTATTGCGTCTTCTAAACAGGAAAATTTTTTTTTTTTACGTGAGGTGTGGTTGCCGAATGCGTTAAACTGCTGTTATTCTTTTATTACTAAAAATGGTGCCGGTTCAAATCCCAAGAAAGAATTTAATGTTGTTCATCAAAATTATATATTTTATGCATTTTTCATTTTTTTAATTACAGTTACTTTTTAATTAATTATTTAAAAAAAAAAAAATCTTAAAAATTTTTTTGATAAAAACTACAATTAGTCCAATAAATCAAATTAGAAGTTTTTTTTGTATCGGGTATTTATACAAAAAGCAAACAATTCTAGCCTTTAATTCAAAGTCGAACAATTTATGATTCGTGTGTAGGTGGTGCATAGGTGGCCTTATGGGGAGTGACTCAGTTATGAAGATCAGTTAAGTTTCGTTGGACGCTCAGGTAGATTATTATTTGAGTTTTTTTTCAGATTCCCGGAAAACAGGGAGCGCGTAGCTGAAGGATATCATAAAATTTCTTTATTATAATCCTCAGAAGACTAGGACTACAGAAATAAACTTCAGCCCTTGGAATCATAAACACATATACGTACTCGATTAGTAATTGCAAAAATACATGTAAAGTAGTACATGCAGCGTCAATTTTATTGTCCCTTTTATTAGCAAGAACAGGACGCTTTACAGTACACTGAGTAGCCTTACTCCGTTGTTCTAAGAAAAGGCTCTTCACAACACGCAGGTATACAGCACGAATTGCATTACGTATGGTTATCCATATCTTTAGAAGCTCTACACCATCATTTCCAAAGAAATCTGACCTTTTCAGAAGTGATATCATAAAATCGTAAAGGATAAACTGGGTTTTTCCGCGGGATTTCCAAAGATCCATGAATACTCTGAGTTTTGGTTCTCTTACAAATACAAATCTTGCAAATCTTAGTACGCCGATGAATCTCTTTATGATGAAGTTCTAACAGTGCTACAATAGTGTTATCTGACATCTCGACATTGTTTTGAGTTGCTGTACTAATTACTCGTATGTTCTCTGTAGATTTTTACGACGATATCTGCATTCAAAGCATTCTTAGCCAGTAATTTCTTTAATATTTTGATTTCTAAATTGTTAATCCTTTTTCACCCTTTTCTATTAATTACTCATGTAATCAGGTCAAGTTTTACTTGATGCAAAATTTAAAGGTGCTTTTAGTTGATTCTTCTTCAACGTACTCGTATATGTACGTACATATATGTATATAACAATGCGTTTACGATTTTATGTACCAAGCCCATCTGGCCCCATCTGGCCCCATCGAAAAGGGGGGCCTGATCTCCCTGCAAGAGATTAATGTTGATTGTGGGCCTTGCGCGAAAAGCAATAACTGAGCTGAAAACTACAAAAATATAGTAAATAAACTATATAGTCTTATAGCATTAGATGTTCGTAATCATTTTAGAAAGTTTCAAACTTTTAATGAAATCATAATTACTATCCTTTCAATAGAATTGTTATATTATATATCCACTTAGATTTTATTATTACCTACTTAAATACTGAGCACAACAATATTCGAATTATGATAATCGATTTTTTATTATGTTGTATTATTACATAATTATGTATTATTTTATTATAAGATATCAACTTCTGGTAACTCCTGATAAAATTAATGAAATAAAAGCATCGTTGTAGTATCGCGTAAACTTATCGACCTGAATCCATTAGGTTACGAAGGAAAGTTCCAAGTCCAAGAAGACTTTATACAAAATCTTACAGAACGTTACACTATTCTTGTTTTCTTTTCGAATCCTTAATACAATATTGATCTTTCGAATATTTACACTTTGTCAAATTTTATATATGTATATGCTCTGTAATGCATATATTTTTCTACATCCAGGAAAGCTCCTTCGGTACAAAAACCTATACACGCGCTTCAAGACCGAATGAAGAGAGAGAGAGAGTGAGAGGGCATGACATGTAGACGGAGACTCCTTCATTCACTTTCGTCGGACAGTCGAATCTTGATGTCCGCATCATTTGTCCGTGGGATCACATCTCGCTGAAACAGGTGCCAACACTTTTGTAGAGTATCGAATCGGTGGAAGGCACTGACCTGGGCCTAGTCCTCGTCTAGCCAGACTGACGCGACTTGCCGGTTTAGCCTTCTTTTGTCTGGCCTTGTATTGTGCTGTATAGCCACGACGACACGCTCGTCAAACGGACTCTCTACTGTCGCTTCACTGTCGCTCGATGCAGTAGCCTTCGTTCCTTCATTTAACTACGGTTGAAAGCCTTAACAGGATCGCCTCTCAAACCACGAAGGCTCGCCCGATCGGCAGCTCTGCTTAACTGTCCACGGAGCCAGTCGCGATCACCGCCACAAGTGAGAGCGAGACGGAAGGTCGCAGAAATGGCACAATAAAAGAGTTTATGGCAGTACAGGAAAATTATGCACACAAGTGCAGGCGAATTTCGCGAGGATATCTAAGTAAACTAAGCCGAAGACGACAGAAGTATTCTGACCATCAACGCGAAAACATCGTAGTGAAATTTGCTGCACAAATAAATAAAATGGACCGAAACTGCATTTTAAAGTGCTCGGGAAACTTGACAATAAATCAGCAACACTCAACACACAGTGTTAACCTTGTAAGTTGGTTGCTAGGCCGATATAACGCAACGGTATTTTATTAAATTCTGTGGCATTAATAACTATATTTATATTTAGTTTACGTGCCCGCCTGCATCCTTCGAGCCCCATCCTCATGCACGTGTTGAAGTATCATCCCAGGACTGCCCGATGGATTCGTCAGACCAAAATCAGACACACCGAAAATCAAAGCGCTCCCGAACCGCCTTCTCCGCTTACCAAATCAACGAGCTCGAGTTCGAATACAAGCGGAGCACTTACATGCACCGTCCCCAACGTGTTCACATAGCACAGCGGTTATCACTCAACGAACGGGTGGTCAAAATATGGTTCCAAAACCGTCGCACCAAAGATAAGAAACTAAAGAAGTCCACTCTGAACAAGAAACCCAAATCGAAGCCGCAGACTGAGCAGACCGTCCAACAGGAAATCGTACAGCGTCTGATGTCGTATTCGGATCCTTCGGTTCAATTACCGGAAGCTTCGCCGTTTTACAGCAATTTGCGAAATGGACAACCCGCAGCTCTGCCACCCCCGCCAACACAGATCACACCACCACCAACACCAGCCTCAATGAACACGGGAATTCCTGAGCTTTCGGAAATCCTGCATTTTTTAGAAGGAACATCTACGTCTCCGACACCATGCAACAACACGCCTTCGCAGGCCTTTCATCCTTACGACTTGGACATGATTATCCAAACCATTCGAAGTGACTTGAAGCAAGAGTCGAATCATTGGATGCACAGTCAACAGCAAGCAATGACTACAACACCAACCATTAACCTGTCCTGGGGAGAACCGCCGTATCCGCAGAACAATTCAAAAGCCTTTTAATGCAACCTTCCAAGATTATAAATAAAATAAGCACTGTAAAGTTGTGAAAATTTGAAAAGCTGCTAGAGACTTTGGAGTTTCTCTAAAACCACAAAACTTAAGTCAAAAAAAGTAATGTATTTAGTTAAGGACATATTTTTCAATTCATAAGTATTAGAATAATTGTAATTGAGTTCGTATTGCGTGACAAATATTATGTATAATATAATGTGAAATATATTAAAAATATAATATAAAATAAATAATGTAAAAACATTACATCAAATATTTCGAAATAAATAACCAAAGGAAATTTAAATCTTTCTTACCTTCAATTAAAGAATTTTTTGCCTGAGTGCGTGATCTCATACGAGGGTTTAACCTTCATCTGACCTATGGGGAAAACCCGTCACTGGCGAAAAATATGTCATGAGCGAGAATTCCATACTTCTTTTCTCTCGAAAAAGGTTTTTATTATATTTGTATGTCCATATTTATACTTTACACTTTTTGTTTTGTTTATTGCTTTGTTCATGTCGGGTTTATCTTTAAAGAATTTAGAGAACATTGGAGTGTAATCAGGGTTTTTGAAGATTATACTGTAATTCTTTATCAAGAATAAAATAACAGATTAAGGCCTAAATTCATTAAATTAAACTTCGTAGTTTTAAGTCTTTTACAACTTATAAAGCATTAAACTCTTAAAAGCTCTTAAATTTCCAAAATTAAACTAGAATTTAAAAGAATCTAGAATAAAAATGAGAATATAATGAAATTATTAAATATTCGTAAAAATTAAATATTAGTTTCCAAAAATTAGAAGCTTGTCATTAGCACCGATAAGCGGAGAAAACTTATATGTGTTGTCCGAAAGAATTTCTTCACGTATAAACTAAATTTGTATTATTGTTAACTTTAGAACGCGATGTTAGAAATTAATTCTTGACAATTGTCAAAATAAAAGGCAACTGAAAGGTATTTTGGATTTATAATTTATCAAAAGAAAAATCTTTAATTGTTTAGTATTTCTTCATCTGTTGGTCTGTTTTCCATGAACACCTGCATGCCAAATAGATGTTCGCAAAGAAATTGCAGTTACCTCGCCGCACTTTTTCAGTTTTATAATTGCACATAGGAAATTGAACTATAATATTTTCGTATATCACAATATCCATATCTTTGAAAACCACAAAGAAATTTTAAAGAAAATCAAATTAATTTTCTAATTAATTCCAAACGAACAAAACATATTTTCTACTCGTACTTCATCGTTGATGAAAGATAAAAGTATTAAAAAAGCGCTCTTCTGAGTGTAGAATTGTTTTATTACTCTTCAATAATTCGTACAATAGTTTGTACAACATTAATATAAAAAAATCACTTAAAAACCGAACTTAAAACTTAAGTTATAAAAGGAATTTAATTTATATCATTAAGTCTAGAATACAGCATTTGCAGCTTGTTTGTTGTTGGAGCAACATCGATGGGGAGCTTGAGACAAATGTTGTGGTTGAGTAAACGGCTCCAAATCATTTTTTAAGCTCTGAAGAAGCAAGTCCAGTTCTTTCGGATCATATGAAACGGAGGAGTCCAGGTTGAAGGCCATCTCCTGTGTAGATGATGGTTGAACGGCTATCATCGAACTGTCGATTTGAGTTGCGCTTTTCCGCTGGTGTGTTTGTCCCACAAATAAATCAGGAGTGGAGTTGTGAGGTACTGAGCCTGCATCCTGTGAATAGGACATCAGACGTTTCACAATTTCGTTGTGGGCATTGCTCTGAGACTTCGAAGGCTTTGCCATGGAGTTGTTCTCATGCAGGTCCCGCTTGAGCCGCATGCGACGGTTCTGAAACCAAATCTTAACCTGAGCTTCACTAAGGTTCAGACGTTCGGCGACTTTGCAGCGATGGCGGCGAAACATGTACATGTTGTGTTGGAACTCGCGCTCTAATTCACTGAGTTGAAATGCTGAGTAGACGGTACGAGTTCGTTTCCTTTTTTGGGGCTGATGCTCCGCGGATGCAACGAAGACACACGGAGGATAGGACGAAAATCGCTGACACTGATGGATAGGCTGCAACACGGAATTATCAATAAAAACATTAACAATTTGTTTAGATTGTAGTTAGTAAATATAGGGTAAAGTAGATTTTAGTCACGTAATGTTATATACCTTGCTAATTTCGGCCACGAGCTCTTGCGTATGTATTGGATACTCTAGTAGATTGTAGGCCATCGCTGCTTCTAAGATTAGGATTTGCAAAATACACTTCTAAACTGATATTCGAAACACTACTAACTTCTGCTGATCTTGCGACAGGTTCTTTTATACAGACTCGCTGCATATCCTTCCTTAGGATAAGCGAATCGTCCTGCCCAGTCGCGTGTTGCAATAAATACGTTCTTATTGTTAGCGTTTCCGACTACTGTTGGCATTCAATATGCGGCGTTGCAGACTGGCACCGCCGAAGGTTGAAAAGAACTGCCGACTGGTCTATTCTTCAAAGACTTGTATTGTGATTAACTGAAAAAACCGCCAGTCAGCCGACGACACTCTGTAAATCTGCATTGTAGACAAAGTAAATTTCAAAGACTTGAAGCGGGCTTCAAACAGAATCGCACACGCCATCGTTCCAGCGGGATATGACGGCAAATTAAATTTGTAGCGCCAACATACGAAAAGACGAGTGCTGGACAGTGAAGTGAACTGTCCACGCATTCCCGATTTCCTCCGATGACTTCTTAATTTAATCAATTCTGCGACGACAGCGTAGATTCCCGGGACACATTCTATGTTTCCTGAAAATAAAACTTAAAAAAAAACTTGATGCAAGTCCGGAGGAGGCGACTTGCGGTAATTAAAACCCATTTAAATATATTCACTTGCTTAAGCCTATCACAAGGCAAGTTGGTCAGATTGTCCTTGACTACATATAGTAAATAATAAATTAAAATGTGCTACTGCAAGACGCATTTTAAATTATTGACTTTAATTGTGTAAGTCTGTGCAGATCTTGCACTCCGTTTAGTGATTACTAAAAATCCTAAAGAAGGTTAAACAAAACACCTTGTAATAAAACATCTAACAAACTCAAGCTACCAGTCATATAACTTCCATCCATAAAAATGAACAAGTTCTAAGAAAAATAGCCAGGCTTGATTTACAATTACAGTTCGTCCTTGTTTAAATACACAGAAAGTCATAATTAATTAATAGCCCCCCATAAAAATAGTTAGCTTGCCGTTACTTCTAGTGAATAGCTTATCTAGTTTATACTACATCGTATGCTTGATCTGGACCAGGTAGCTGTTAATTATAATCGCCAAACAAAGGCTACCTCATGTAGAAGGTACCAATTTCGCCGCGATTACCAGACGCCCCTTTTTCGATGGCTGTGTTGAGTTGCGATGGTCTCTTAAACAAATACTAATTATTGACCGCATAAATTATGAAATTATGAAAAATGAAATAATCATTTCTTTCAACAAAGTACAAATATGTATGTAAATTTGTGGTAATTCTATAATTATTTCGAATTTTTGGTACTAATGAGGAAAGTATTCAATGAAAAGGAGTGTGTTTGATCGTCGATGCTGATGTTAGTCAACATATTTCCTGATGCAAATATCATATACAATATGTTGCTATCAACATATTCCTGCTCTCACATCTGCTTATAAAATTTGTAATATAAATCACGATCTTCTTTCAACATAACCTTATTTGTTGAGTTAAAAGTGATCGCATGAAGCGACAGTGCAAAATTTCCTTGGAAAATGTAACGCCTTCCTATGGCTTAAAATCCGGTGGCCAATAAAAACTAGAAGATTTTTCTTTTCTGACAATGAAACTGCACAGTTTCTGACCATCAGCTTTCTTTACGAATGTAATCAGTGACTCTACCTCAATATCGACTGTCGATCTCTTCCACTCTCAAGTTGCAGAGAGTAGAATGTTACCAAATAGGGATGTATTAAGCACGAGTTCCTCTCTCATGCTGAATGCCGCCGACAAGTTAGGTAGCAAGGACGAATGCTGCAATAACTCAGGTACCAGGTGCATTATAAATACCGCCGACAAAGCCGTACGATTGCAAAAGTGTGTCGAACATCAAGGCGATAACGTCTCTAAACGGATCCTTTAGGAAATAAAGTTATATTAAGTGCATTTTAAAATTACAAATGGAGACCATTCACTACGAACCAATAAGTCCGAGTCCAGCGGAACACGATCTGATGCAGACCAATCAGCAACCTACACTGACTTTTCCCTTTTACGAGCAGCAAGAATTCTTCCCACAGCTGCCCACTATAAGCTACGCTAATGTAAGTCCTTGCTTGCTATACTGTGTTTTGCATTCCTTTATCTCAACAATCCATTTTTCATCTTTTCAGATTAAATTTGAAGCACTAGAACCGCTATCACATCCTTCAGTATTCACCGAAGATAAGAGTCCCTTTTCGGTAGCACCAGGGACTACTTTCTCTTTGGACAGTTTTGCTGATTCTAAAAAAGACCTCCCAATCACCGACAACCAACATCCGCTGAAGAAGAAACGCACTCGCACCGCATACACCAAATCGCAAATGATCGAATTGGAACAAGAATTTCAATGCAACAAGTATTTGCCCCGTCATCGCCGAATTAAACTGTCCCAGATTTTGGGTATTGACGAGAGCAAGATTAAAATCTGGTTTCAGAACCGCCGCACTCGAGCCAAGAAAGAGGCCTTGGAACAACAGATAGCAACAGATTCTAAAATATCTGCATCACCACCAGCAAAAACGAAAATCGAACAGGCATCTCTGACGGTTTTGCCACCCACGCCTTCGCCGACTACCGCATCCGATTGTTCGGAGCTCGACGAAGTACTGGATTTCATAACAGAAGCGACGAACCACGCCAGCGAAGTCCGCACCGTGCAAAACATTAAGTTCGATTTGGAGTTATCCGCTGAAGCCTGGCTCCATTCCTACAAGTACCACCCGTACTATAATTGAAGTGCTATAGTAACCAATCTTAGTTCAATCGAAACACTTTAAACAGTTGTAATATGGTTCTAAACCTTTAAGTTTTTCCAAAAATGTATAAGTAATAATAAGTTGTAGTTAGTATATTATTTTTATGGGTGTTATTTTGTTGTGTACCATATGTATGTATAATTGTTTGTATAACGAACATATAAGAATAAAATTAGTAATAAAGCAAACAAAATTGTGCTCAAATAAATCTGGAATTCAATGGGTGGAGTAGAATTGGGGAATACCTTTTGGCTGTTGACAAGATATGCATTTCTACTAAAAATACCTCTAAAGTTGGAGGTACCTTTCTTGGACACAGCTTATGAGAGTTGGATCTTGATTTAATTGAGAAATTTTCATTCAAGATTTCAAATATTTCCTTAAATGTCCTTAAATCATTGACTATTATGAAGGTTTTAAATGAAAATTGGGCTAAAAATTATCAAACAATGGCGAGGTCATAGAAGCAGCGTATGTAATGTCAAATGTATATTCGACTGATTGTATGGGAAATTGCTTAAATGCTGTTCTATAAGCGATTACTGCCAATCCATTAAGCTGCTGATTAGGATGATTCTAAAGCTAATAATAATCTACCGCGTAAGTGATTTAGAGGCTCCTTGCACAAGCTCCTCATATTCGAAAGCTGGAAATAAATTAAGGTTGTATTACCTGGCAAATTAAACGGATATACTCGCACGTGAGCCGGGTGGCCGTGTTCTGGAATAACATCATGTATGCAATTTTCAAAATCAAGCAATTTTGACCACGCAAAAATGTGGTGGTCGACCACATTTTGTTAAAATCAATTTTGCAAAACTACTTTGAAATGAATAATTTTTTAATTTTATTAAATGATTTTCACAATAAATTATTCATTTTTAGTATAAAGCAAAAGGAAATTCCTTGTTCTTTCTTTCTGAATCAGAATGTTATTCGAATTCGTTATGCGGATTTCAAATATCAAACGTTTATTGATACAAAGTCTTTGTTTAGACATCAATTTGATTGAAATGACGATCTTACTAACTACACTCAGTGAATATTGCTTTCGAATTAAGGACACTAAAAACTAAATCATTAAAATATGTTCACAAAAAATCTTAACACTAAATACAGACAAGGTTGGGCGCAAGATCGGAATCAATAAATATTGGATGCTTCACTTATTAGTCAGCTCTAATTTACACTCAAATGTCAATTAATATAAATGATTAAAATTTCTGTAAATGGAGTTGTGAAGAATTTTGAAATAACAACGCTCATTAGAAAACAACAAAAGTGTCATTACCAGAGGTAATGGAAATTGTTGGCGGTTGATGAATGAGTGTGAAAAGTGGACTTTAAGCGTTAGTATTCGTATGAAATTAATACGATATTTGAATGTTCAGTCATCGGTCTGAAATATTGAAAGCTTACACAATATTTGTGGGGAGAGAACATATCATTGCACTAAGTCCACTTTTGTTATTTGAAAAATTGTCCCTTTTAGATGTCTATCAGAAATCTACGAAGCACCAAATGTATTTATTTATGTCCTCTGTAGATTAAGGATCACATCAGATAAAATAAAATTTATTAAAACATATGCTCAGAAACTGCAAAGGAATAGATTGTCTTCAGAATCTAATTCCTGGCAGTTTCAAGAAGATATTCAAATAATCGGAATTTCTTGTAGGATTATTTACGGCTTATTTGGATCGCGATTTCCATAAAGCAGAGCAGTAATCCACAGGAAAGTAACTCGATAATTCTATTATTTTTAAACTACTATTTAGCTTGATCAGAAATCGACAGAGAAGTGTTCAGTGTTTCCTCTGTAGATTTCTAAGTAGCCGAGGGTACATTCAGATATAAGAAACAGACTCCCTATTCAAAAAGTCTGTTTACTTTTTCTTCTATTACCAAAAAAAAAAAACATGAAATATTTATTGGGAAATTTTGCTAAATGTACTCGTACAAACGAGAACACGAAAGCCTTCTTTTGAATGTTGTCAAGCCCATGTATTTCCGAACAGAACTCAATATCCATGGGCAAAATATTGAGCACTGTTCGAAATAAATGATAACATTCTTAGGAGGGCTTTTTCTAAACCAAAGTATTCTCTAACTTAAGTGCCTTATTAATGCCGAACTCCTAGACTACATTTAACTTAGTTAACTTTGGTTTATGTTGGAATTTAAAAGAAATGGGAAACTTAAGTAAATTCATCCATCCAATATTCATTGTGTACCGATCTCTGAGCCCTAACCGATTTGTCTAGATTAAGATACGCGAAACAACAATAAACTAACCTATTTATACACTATACATACAATGATTTCAAGATTCAGAACTCTGTACAATATTGACGCAACTTAAAATATATACCGGTACATATTTAAATTCCATATGGAATCAAATTTTCCTAACTGAAGCAATATGCAAACTGAGTGGGTGTGTTTTTATAATTATACGCTTTAATAATCGTATCCATCGTGCGGTATAAGTCACTCTCCTGAGTTTCGTTTGGAGTTTTGTTGTAGTTGTAAAACGTCCTGGTACAACCATGGTCCATGGTCTGAGAACCGTCACCGGTACCATTGCCGAGGGTGTCTTTCTTTACACCCATATCATCACAGCCAACGCCATCGCACAAATCGAGTATCTAAACGAATTTAAAACGGAGTGAATTAGTTAAATATGAAATACAAGTATTCAAACAATTCTGCTACTTTAATATTATTTTCAGAACAATAAAATTTGATGGGTTACCAGAAGAATCACCCCATCAAACAGACTCAACACCCCTCCTACCTGTTGTAGTTTTGGAGTGGATTCATTCTGGAAGTCGTCTAGCGTATCAACGCGGTCGTTGCTCAGTCCTGAACTGTCATCATTCTTTGGTGTCAACGGATCGTAGACATCTGAGTGTAGGGACTGCATAGTGGTCAATCCGTTGGTTAGGTTCCAAGAGGGTGTCGCTGCTGAGTTGCAACAGGGGTACGGTTTGTTCAGGTTAAAATCGGCGCTTGTTTTGAGAGCAGTATCAGCCAATGGCGGCGGTGGCGGCTTATGCTGGTACTCATATTGTTGATGATGAGCAGGACCACTGTGGTACTGCGCTGACCATACCGGGGGTGGCGCATAATGGGAACCCCTGTTGTTGTCACTGTTATTGTAGTAATAAGGGACCAAGGAGTCGCCGTATAGATCAGTGCCCATGTGCGCGGGCGCTATGAAGCCACTGTTGACCACCAAGCCTTCAGGTGGAGTTGTGGGGCCGGGATAAACTTCTACTTGATCTGTAAGGCTTGATGGGGACAGAGAGCTAGGGTAGGGCTCATCCTTAAGGCGATCTCTTTCCATGCTCAATTTCTTACGACGTCTCCGATTCTTGAACCAGATCTTTACCTGTGTTGTGGCCAGGCCGAGTTTCGCTGAAACCTTGGCTAGACGCTCCGGAGTGAGGTAGCTAGCCTGGAGAAAGTTGTGCTCCAGTTCGGCGATTTGATTGGGCGAGAAAGTGGTGCGGGTGCGACGTGTGCGACGCGTGCTCGTTGAGTCGCAGAGCGGGTCTGATGGAAAACAAATGGAAAACAGTCTCATCGCCAGGTACACGATGTGGGTTATACAATTACCTTTGGGATTCGACATGAAGTGGCTTTTGTGTCCTTTACAGTAGTGTTCTCGGTTGCTTTCTTCAAAGAGCTGCAGAGGCAATCGTGCAGTGAAAAGGCGTTGAAAGGCACATTTCCAAAAGTTGTTTTTTACAACACTTACCAAATCGAAAGGCTTCCGATGCTGCTGTGTAGGCTGCTGCTGCTGTTGCTGATGTGGGTACGCATTCATCCGATAATTAAAATTCTGATGTGGCGGCTTTTGCGCCATAACCTGATTCTCATCCACTGTTCTTAATATTTCTGTGTACCTCTTAATATGGTACAATTTTAGCCATACAATATTTAATTAATGAAGATCATTAGTTTTGTTAATTTGAACTAATTCTCTAGTTTTTAGGTCTCGAATTAAATGGTCGATGGCACTTATGTATTTCTTTGTAGGCTGTTCACCAAGAAGGAAAGAATAGATTTCATTGAATTTCGTATTCGGCCATCTTCTATATTGAACTATGGCATTGTCAAAATTTTGTGAAAAACAAAAGCTCCGTTACAAATCAAGTCAAGCAAACAGACAAAAAATGGAACTGGCGAAACGTTGTTGTTTTTTTCAGTATAAGATTACATTTGGTTTCAATTTTCTCTTCAAATTGCTTCCCATGGTTTGCTTTCTTCAATTCAGATTGTATGCACTATAGAATGAATCTTGGAATATAGTACATTTTGTGATACGAAAACTGTAGTACAATATCGGCAATTTTATGCTTATAAATTAAGTTGATCAACAAATATTATATATCTTTTCTTAATACCAGATTTTACATATTTGCACACCTTATAATAATGCATTCAAATAAATGAAAACTCCCTCATCAAACGATAAATCGAAGTCGATCATTCATATAATTAAACATTACCTTTATTAAATGTATATAGTGAAGAGAAACAGTTGAATACAGTCTATTAAAAACCTTTAGAGTAAAAGTAAATTAAGTTTAATATATAACTCAATATTACTTTAATTATTAATGTATACTTATTTTACAAAATATAATGCAATACAGTAAAATATTTACGATCTACACTCAGTGATTGTATATTTCAACTGTTCACAATAATGATACACTTAACGGAGTTAACGACTTTTACAATAATTATGAAAAACTGAAAAATATACATAATTTATGCTTAATTTTAATGCAAAACCTAAACTATGTATATGAAATTGTAAAATACAAAAAATATATAGTTTAATATTACGCTAGATGAAACTTTTTGTTTTTTCGTTTTGTCTAGTTTTTTGAACACGGCTTTTCACCAAACATTTCACTTTAATTTTACTAGTTATGCGTGTAGCTTTAATTTGCGGTTCTCTATTGTTTGTTGTTCTTTGAGAAGTTGTGTGAAGCCCAGTTCAGCGACGTCTTCCAGGAGTTGGCTAGCGCTTCGCTGAACTTCGAACGAAAATGTTCTCGAGCTTTCTCTTCAGTATATTCCAGCACCTTGAATAGACAATTATATATATATCTAATCTCATCGTATCAAGTTTTATAATAAAATTGCGTCCAGTGACATACCAATGTTTCTTTTAAGTAATTTAAATCCTTTTCTGAGGATAGTTCAGGCAGTCCAGTCGATATCATCATTGAGAACAACGACAATATAAGGCAGCCATGCTTGCGCAGGACTAGAAACGCCTGCAACGATATTCGGTCATTTTTATGCTATTATACTTAAGAGTGTTCAATTTAATCATACCCGCTCGCACATGTCCTGGAAGTAACGGAACTCATCGGCTTCTCTGTCCGCGCGTCCTTTATTGATAACATAAACAAAGTCGTGTGTTAAAACAAAAGGAACTCGTTCACGGCGCACACCGAATTTCTCTTTAAAATGTCCGAGTATGTGACCAAAGTCAATATGGAAGAGCTAACAAATTTTTAATAATTTAATTTAAATTAATTATGATCAGCATCAAGAAATAACAGTCTTTAAAAGTTGATTCTCTATATTTACCTGTCCGTTTTTCTTCACCATTATGTTGTCTGAATGTCGATCCGCTACTCCCAGGACATATGTGGCCACGCAGTATCCAGCACAGCTGAGAGTGAATTCATTGATCGCTTTATTCATCTCATCTTCAGACTTGTTGTGTTCCTTCAGCCAGCTGTAGAGAGATCCTTTCTTGAAGGGTGACGTGGCTGAGAACATGCCCTTCTCCTTCTGTATGTTGGCAATCGTTTCTGCGTTAAGCACCACCTCGATCATTCCCAGTCGACGTTCCATACTGATGCAGTTGTAGATGTTCATGCGAAAATCCATACTGTAATAATAATCAAAACAAAAGTTGAAAACAGATGTAGTTATGTAAAAAGCTGAACATCGATGGCAAAACAAACCCTTCATTCTTCCACAACTGATCCATTACTCGCAGCATCTGTAGGGTAAGCATATCCTGCCGTAAGTCGTCACCGTTTTTAAATATTATATAAATATCGTTGCAGTTATTGTCGGCATTTTCGAAGACAATCCATAGCGGACGCATTTTTGAGTCCATGACTTTACATTTCTCAGGTTTAACGCCGTTGCAGCGAAAGCTAGGATTCAGTGGACTATGTATGCCCTGGAATACGCCGCTGTTCAGCTGATTCGATAGAAAATCGTTGAGTAAGACCCGTACTTTTTCCTTGCTGCCCCTCTTCGCCAGCTCCGAGCCGAACTTCAGTTTCTCTAGGCATTGTAGTTGCTTCCGCAACAGTGGAACATGCGGCTTACATCCTTTTAGATAGGCTTCCAGGAGCAAGCCGAAACGGGTTTGCATCGAAGGAGTCTGCATTTCGGAGCGTAAATGCCAAAAAAAGTAGTGACCAATACGTTGATTTCGTAACGCACGTTCAAGCACAAAGGAAACCAAATCGCAGTCAAGATAGGATTCATGTTTAATCGCTTGCACCAACTGCAGCAAATATAGTAGCAGCTCCTCATCTCTGGAAAAATACAAATTTTAACCCGCAACTTATTGGTATCTTGGACACAATTGCATTGTAATTGTTTCGAAGATGATTATTAAAAAGTAATCACCATCAACTTACTTCAGTAGACGTAAGCAACGTATGGCAAAGTTGCGAACTGCGGGATCCGGATATGCGTAGTCGAGCAGTTCAAGAGATCGTTCAACGGACACTGTTGGCCAATGTTTCAATAGATTCCACATTTCGGCCACTTCATCTCGCTCATTCCAGTTAACGCAGTGCAACAGTACGGAGAGCTCTTCAGGTGCCTCCTTCTTAACATCCAGTCTGTAGGAAAATCGTTTATATTGCAAATTCGTTAGAAACCCAAAAAATCTCTGAATACCCACCTCTTCGACCAGATTGCATTGCGATCCTGATCGTGCATTTCGTAGAGTTTATCACTGCGTTGGTATTGTGCCAGTACCCTATTGACAGTCTTTGAGGCGTCTTGTGACTTGCAACGACTGAGAGTTTCACAGCGGGTCATATCTTGTGCATGCTTGAGAACGGATTCCTCAGATGGATACATTATGTTTTCGTAATCGTAACTAAAACGGACACAAGTATTATCACTCCAAAAATTGATTACTTGAGATTTCCGATTGAATTGAGTACGCAATCGATTTCAACGTATTTTTATGAGTTGCCCTCGTTTCTCCAAAACAACTCACCTCTGGAATGTCAGCTGCACTACCGCACACTCATCCTTCCGCGGATTCGGTTCAATCGTCCCTAAAGGTTGAAAGATCTCATCCGATTGGATGTCGTCTGCGTACGTCCATGTATACAGCGACATACAGCCACGGCGCAGCTGGTGCTTGTAGTCGAAAACCGTTGTGTTCACCCAGGCCAATGGATTGCAGTTGACATTCATATTCGCATCCTTGTAGATGTTGGTGTCCTTGTCTTTGTTGCTATTTGATGACTTTTTAGAACGAGACCCCTTCGTGACCTCGTATATAACCATGCAGAGGCGCGTCATACGCGGCAGATTCTGCATTTGTATATCGAATGAGATGTCACGCTCAAACGTAATTGTGCGGTTGTTGGTGATGAGTACATCGGTGGACTGTTGTGCACACAGTTTGCGTTCCCCGTGATAGAGACACAGATGAACACCGACTTTGACCGCACGAACCAGATCGCAATTAAGGTTTATTATGGCGTGCAATCTAAGACGAAACGGCTCCTTGAAATCCCAGGAGGAATACAATTTTTGGCGCTTACGCAGTGTGGTGTTCGCCACCGGACGAAGGTTGTCTGGTTTCGGGGGGCGCTTGGGAGCGGCGAGTATTTCTTGTTTCTGACTGGTATAAACTTCCAATGTGTGAATTGGTTTCAGCACAACATTAGGGACCTCCGAACTGGAAACACTTTCCTGTTGCATTGAAGAAAAACAAATTGCAAATACGGGCTCTTCGAAAGGATCTTCAAACGTACCTGTATATATGTGAACTGCATCAGCGGATAATCTCCGAACAGATACTCATCCCGACCGCGCACTTTTAATATGAACTCCGAAGGTCGTTCGCTGACTTTAATGCAACGCGACATTTTGGCCAGAGCCGAATCAATCAGACTTTTCGGCGTATCGTGTTCGTTGGCCGAAATCGTAAACGAGGTCTCATCATTCTCAAGCTTAACAACAATCAAAAAATTGGAATTTCGCAACCGCTGTTTTATAATGTCCGGCATAACTGCGGTCGTGGCCAGGCGCAATGGGTGTTGGTAGAGCAGCTTTTCGGACCACGTATATTTCGAACGTTCGAGTTCGATTTCTTCGCACAGTTGCGACATCTTCATGCGGAAGTCGTCGATTTCGGGACAGCTTACAGCGCAGTATTCTTCGAAGGACTTGCCGATCATATTACTCACCAGTTTGGAAAGTTCATAATCGCTGGATATTTCTGTCGTTTCAGTGCGCTCACCCAGACGCAACAAGCAAAAGTAGGGCTGCAGGTCCAAGAGACGCTTTGTTTCGTTGAAGGGCTCCACATTAGCAAATGCAGAAATTCCGCTAATCTCATAATCGCAGGCGTCTTTCATGAGATGATTAAGCGGAAAATTCTTCGCTTGTTCAATCATTTCCTGTTGAATAATAGTAACAAGCTATATTATTCTGTATCATACTAGTCTATAATATAGCCTAAAGGAATTTTTAAAAATTTAGAAAAGTGAGGCAGATAAAGTTTACATTCATTTCTGAGAAGTATAAAATTTGTAGTCAATTCTATAAAAACCAATTTCCCAGGTCATCTGGACTTATAACGAAGGAATTAAAGAAAAGTGGGTGTAGGCGACCACTTTTCAGAACCACGCCCCAAATTGCAACTCACATTCTTGATCTCTCGAATCGTGGCAGTTGGAGGCATTGATAATAACATCAAAATGCCGTTTGGCATCAGGCAGGTCAGCTCCAACATTTCTGGAGGATCGTTATTCCAGATGTCGATGGAGAACCCAGCACATGCCGACGGAGCCATACTTTTAATGATGTACCTAAACAGGAAGTCGGTCCGACCAAATCTAACAGAAACGAAAAAATAATGATAACATATTCTTATATATAAAATTATTCTATATTTATTACCGAAACTCGTCCAAGTCCGCGACTTAGTCTTTCCAATGATCTGCAAGATGTTGAAACACGTTTGTGCAGCACGTCCGTGCTTTGGGGTTGAATGTTTCTTGGCCGACTTTGCCTGAAAGAATAAAAAATTTCCATTGGCGTTAACATGGCAAGCATATATGTTCGTATTGTATGTGAAAATTTGAAATTGCCATTTTCATAGGTGCTGTACGCTATGGCACTCATGAAATTTCATAATGCCATTGTCACTTTATTATTACTCTGTGTGTTGTTGTGGTTTGTTTATGAACCCAAAGGTTGTTGCTTCGTCCCGCAGCCAATGCACATTTCTACACACTTCAGGGCGCAGTGTTTATAAACAAATATATGTTTAAATGGACAAGTTATGGCGCCAAATTAATATACAAAATTTGTTGTGCCCATAGTCCTTATGCAAATCACGTGTTGATAAATTAATTTGTTACTTTTTCACTTGCAAATTTATTAAATAATTATTGTTACACTGAAATAGCACTGACGACAGTTGCAGAGGAGATGATTGACACAATGGAAGCAAGTTTTGGTTTTTGACTTTTGTTGTTGAAATTATGCTCTGCACTCTTTGTTCGGGGCTGCCAAGTAATTTTTTCCGAATTCCGAATTCCGATTCCCGTCGAAAAATTTTCCGAGTTTTCTTTTACGGCAACCCTGAATTTAATTCACTGTAGGAGAGACGGACATAACTTCCCCTTTACATGCTAATTATCATTAGAATTTTTGTCGTTTCTCCTTTACGTTTAAAGCGATCAAAATCAGGCGAAGTAAATTAATGTAACGTAATGTAATTAACGTAGCGATTTTGTGTACTTGGAGAGTTCGCGGACTTCCGGTTTCTGAAGGAAGAGTTCAGAAAGCGCTAGCTATATTCATCGATAACATAGAATTCAGCTTATTGCTCAAGATTTCCAGTTTTTGGGTAAACTAAAAGAATTTCATAGAATCTAAAAAAATCTGTCATTTTGATAGACAATGGATAAAATGAGAGAACTGGAAAACATTTTTCGATCTTTGGACTTTTGAAGTATTTCTTTTTATATATTTTTTCCCATCTTCTTTTGTTATTTCCTGATGCACAATTCCACACATTAACATTTAGTTTTTTCGTTAAATTGTAATGGTTGCATTTGATATATTTCTTGAATATTTCTGGAAGTTATGCGAACAGAAATAAAACTTTTGTTTCATTTTTCACACGCACAGCTATTATTTTTCGATTTTTATTTTTTTCGCCCTCCGCTTTCTTGTTTTCCTCGTAAGTGAAACGTCAAAAGAATTATAGACGTCAGTTGTTGGCACTTCAAACCAACGAGTAAAAGTACAGCATATTACCAAATGCAAATGCAAACTGTTACAATTATGAATTTGGCCAAAAGAAACGAGAAATTGCAAACCCCCTTTGGTTTATGGGGTAAGAAGCAATTTTTATGACCTTTTTTTACCGTTACTTTTAACCGTTATTCTAGAAATATCCGCCCTCTTTTGGAGCGTAGCCTCCGTTTAGGATTTATGGGTGGTTGAAGGTCGAAGACGATCACCCAATTAAAGGTCAATATTTCCTAAATCAGATAAGATACAGTTACGTGCGATATTTCGTTGAAAAGGTTATCTATCATTGTCTTAATTTTTGCTCCCCAGTCGTAAAGGTTAGAAGTTATGAGTACTTTTATGTTGGTTATTTTTGTCGAAAGTGGGATCTGAAGGTACTCCAAAAAGTATATGTTATAGAAGCCTAGTTTTTATTATATATCGTTTACCTTTAAAACGGTTACTATACATTTTTTACACCATTTTTATATATATAGATTTCGTAATAAATAATAGTAAAATAAAAGGATTAATAAAATAAACCAATAAGACAGTAAAACTTAAATAAACTAAATAATAAAATATAAAATAATAAAACAGTACAAATAAGCAGAACATAAATAAACAGTCGTTTTACACAACAAAAATAGCGCGATGCGACAACGAATAACGAATGCGATACCCTAACCTAAAAGTTTTGAAAAATTATCTTATTACTAATTATGTTAATTAATTATTACAATGTATGTCAGTGCGATAATTTATTTATTTAAATTTTTCATTTATTTAGATTTCTCATGGCAGAGCAATAACATTATAGATTGAAATACAAACTGAGACTTGAGGAAATATTTGGTTATAAAGAAAGCTACCTTATAATCACATTTAATCACAGACGGGTATAAATACAGTGGCGTAGCTAGGGGGCGGTCTGCCCGGGGCGACAACATTTCGGAGGCTGCAGTTTTGGAAATCAAGTACACCGATTCCGTTTTTACACGGAAATTGGTTCCAGGAAAAACCGTGTAAAAAAAGAAATTATTCGTATGCAAAATAGGTGATTGGTTCCTTATCTCTAAAACCTATTGAAATTAGTGAAAAACAAGAATTTTTTAAGAACAACTATTCAGGTTTATTTTATTAAATTACATATATATAATGTGTTTTTACACAAGCATAGTTATTAAAGAAAAAAAAAATAGTTCAGAAAATATTAACATATTCTAGTTGCTGTCACAAATAAATGTGATTGTATGATCTAAAAGGGAATCCCCCTATATTTGTGCTATTTACAATTGCTCTGACCAGTAAATTTGCTTGTATCCACAAAAAGGGAATTCCCCCTAATTTGTGATATGAACATATTTTGCAAAAATTAAATTTAACCAAAAAAAATTTAAGCCGAAAAGATTTTGAATCGTGCTAAATGAAATAAAATCGTGTAAAAAAATTTAAAATTTGTTTATTTTTAAACCGTGTTATATTAAAACCGTGTAAAACACGACCGTGTAAAAACAGAATTGAGTGTATTGACTTATTGAATTCTATGAATTTTTGGGGCTGCAAGTTGCTTAACCGTCTCGGGCTTCATGAGACCTACCTACGCCTCTGTATAAATAGTAGGCGTAGTCGTTACCTGTTTTCGAAACAAAATAACTAGCTTAGTTCTTATTATTTTGTATATTAGTTCTTATTATTTTGTTCAAACTTACAGTTTATTTACGTGGTAATGAAAATCAGAAATTAACCATTATTTTATAATACTATTTTTTTCAATGTTAAGTCGGATTTTTATAAAATGACCCCTCTCGTGTAAACGGCGGAAATTGTCCCCTCCTCCCATACGATTTTTTTCTTGTGTCGACCCAACCTACACGCCTTAGTCTTTTGTTCCCTCTTATGCGAAACACCCTGTATAAACTGCTACTTGTGTGATATCTAAAAAGATGTTCTTTTTGGAAAAACAGCGCCATATGTTGGAAGGAAAAGCACATAAATATTTAATATATATATTTTTTTCTTTTCGATTTAACCAGACTGAGATACAGTAACTAAAAACATAGTATTTAATAGAAATTGAATTCAGGACGAAAACGTTTACATTTAAAGTTTTGTGTAAAACTAAGGTTTTATGTAAGTAAATAGTTTATTGTTTTACAATGAACTTATGTATATGTTTACATATGTACATACATAAATGTACAAATATATATTTAACTAATGTAGAAAGAACAGATATTATATATTACTTTTATAACATTCATAAATATTTCTGTAGTTTACTTATTATAGTTAATATTGATAAGAATAAAATACTAGAATGTGCCCAGTTTCGATTTTATAAATTTAAATATATTTGCCAGCATTAGCAGCTAATCAGTTAAAAAATGTTGTAACTAAATCCAAATACATTCTAAATGCATTTATAAAAATATTCTATACTCGTTTTTATTTGTATAAAAGTATGAGACATAACTTTGAATAGTTTGTTCAATCAATTGTATAACTTAATTCGACTTCGTTATTAAATCCACTGATACCAACGGGGTCAAATTTGGCAAAGCCACTGAGATCTTGCGCACGCACTCATTTGAATATTTCTTCAGAAAATATCCTAACATATGCGAGTGAGTTACTTTCACAATTTCTTTCAGCTTATGAAGCGAAAAGAAAAACTCTTCAAAAAATTAAATTGTTTTATTTTTTTATAATGTTTAATTTTATTAAAATTCAATATTGTAAAAGAACTTCAGTTTTCAGAGATATACAAAATATATTATTTGCCAGAGACGCTAATCGAAGTACAAAAAACAGCACGATATATTAAATTCCAAGTTCAGTTCACATAGAAATGTTCATCACATATCATCATGAAAGGTTAGGATACGAAAGGTTGGAAATCGTATATGACAGAAAGAAAACAAATAAGCAAAAAATTGACTGCTGGACAATAAAAATATAATATAATTTAATGGGCTACAATAAAAGCTTAAGCTTATGATTTTTAATTCATAATCTGAGAATTATATCTCCAGTATTAAATTATATTGATAAAATTGGATAACACTTACATCTATAACCTTCATTAATTATTATCCTGAAAATTGTTTTAGAAACACGTCCTCAGTTTGAAGTGAGCTGATAAGCAATAAGTTATTGTAAGTCAAATTGTGAGATTGAGATATTAGTTTGTTTAATAAATAACCCAATAATCCAACTAAAAGAAGCGGTGGGCGGGAAAAATCGGGGTTGCAATGTTGTCTTCTATTAGTAATCACTCTTCGGCTGCGTCCATTTATAGCAGTGATAGTTAAACATGGTAGCAAAGGGCCAAAAACTATATTTCCAAGTGGCAACCAAAAACTTTTTTAGATGTTTTTTTCTGAGACGCAACCTCATTGAAATGGAAGCTGGGTTTTTGATTCTGTATCCTTTCCAAACTTCTTGTGCTGCAGGCATTTTCTACAAACGATTCGATCACTCTATTCCAGAGCAATGCCTTGTATCCAAGCACTAAGATCCGTTCCGTCTGGTTCCATGATGACCTCTCTCGGTTCATCGACAGCAAGCAATTGTTGTGCAGCAGTGCGGCCGCTCAAATAGGCACCATGTACAGTTGAATAGAAATTGGAATGTGTGTGCTCACCAGCAAATAACACAGATGGCTAAAATAATAATTAACATCGGATTATTTAAAGCTATGGTATGTAGGAGTAAGTATTGTATATAGAAATAATTAGCGAAATACCTTTATTTGTTGTGGACTAGAATAAAGCGGATGGGCTAAATTTTCGATGTCTTCCTGCGAAGCACCCACGGGGATGGATGTATATGAACCACAGGTAAAAGGCTGAGACATCCAACTAGTGCTATAGTTTTGGAAAAAATTAATAACATAAGAACAAGAGCAAATAATTATTATGGACCAACCATAAGCATCGTTTCGGTTTCGGTACATAGGGATCCCTCAGAAATTTGCGCAGAATCTCGGTGCATTTCTCTGAAACGGCCTCATCCGACAACGTCTCCATGTACTCTGCTTCTCGTCCCGAAACCCAACCTAAGAGCAGGGTGTCGGATAGCTTTGCAAACGAATAGATTTTCTTGTACCAGTTTTTGCATAGGTACTCCTCCGTATTCTCTTCAGAAGAGTCCTGCAACAGATGTTTGTCATCATCCCACAGCAGCATTATTTCAGATACATCGGCGCTGAGAAATGGACGCTCGTACTCGAGGAATATTTTATCCACACATCCATACAAGAGCCTCTCGACTGACTCTTGTTTATAGAGTGGTAATTGCGGATCGAATAAGGTTTTGTGCGATCGTTTTAACACCCCCAGTGGCAAAGTACACAGCACATGGTCAGCATAAAATACGCGTCCATCTTCACACGTAACTACTACGGATTTGTGGTCATTTGGATTCTTACAGATGCTTTCGAGGCAATGAATTGAATCTTTATGTGCTTCTGCGTCATCGGCTGAAGCACTTTTATTTGTTGCGCAATTAGTGACCGTTTTTTGTGAATCATCGGAATCTTCATTTTCCGAATTCTCATCAACTGTATTAAGCCCTGAGGACGTTTTTTTACGTTTCCAGTATATTCTTTTCACCGCACATTTTGTAATTATTGTATCTTTGGGTATATGTTCAGAAAGTGGTTGCAAAATGGAGCTATAACCAGATGGGAGCACAAAATTTCCACCCTGTAGTTCGGTGTAACTACCTGTTGAAAATGCGAAATCATTAGCATGATTACTTAAACGGTTACTCGACTATTAATTAGCATTATAGCTACCTAACTCGAGGAGATCAATTTCATTCATGTTAGTACAACCAGTTATGCAGGTCTCACGCTTCAGCAAGCAATTGAAAAGTAATTGTTTCAAGCGCTTCTCCTTCGGATCATGTACAGAACTTAAATATATTTCAATCTCATAATTAACATGCTCGCCCACGCTATTAATATCGGGCGGGGGGCTGTACTGGCACAGAAAGTACTCATCACAACGACGTAGGAAACAAACGTAGGCCTCGTATATCTCTTGCAGAATGCTGAATGGAACTTGTTTTCCGTCTTCTGTTGTTGCTATTACTCTGTGTGGTTTTGGTACATTCAACACACTGACCAGACCGTGTTTTACAGCGATTTCAAAGATAGGATTACCAAGGACTCCATGTATCCAATTGGCTCCAAGTTCAATCTGGAAATAAATACATAAAATGTTTCTGTAGCCACCTCTAAAGATAATAAATTCTAATTTCCCAAATTACTATCTTTTGTGATAATCTAATAAAACACATTTAATTTGGATAAATACAGGAGTAAGTCAATGTTGTGATTAGGTCAAAATAACACATATGAGAATGTGTTACATCCCCATACATTTCTTCTGTTTTCTGTTTCACGAGAAGATTTTCGGAAATAATTTTTAACGTATACGGACGCTATTTTGTACGCCTATGTAATCCGTTTAACTTTGGCAGAACTTCGAGCAGGGCATTGAGTGTTCGGTGAGATGCGTTGGTAAGAACATCAAATATTGAAATCAAACATAAGGAATATAAATAGTATATAAATAACTACAGGAAATTGTTGAAGAAAATTTATACGGCATACAATTCAATAATAGAGCAAATCAAGGGTAATGCCAGGAGCAAACATAAATAGCACGACCTCGACCTAAAGGCAATCCTTTTTAGCGTAAGGAGGGGTTGTTGTTAATCGGAAAAATCAATTGAAGAATTTGCCTAAAACTTTTAACTAAACCTAAACTTTTTTAAAATTAAAAATAGAATTTTATCTAAACAAAACCAATATCCAAAACATTATTTTTTTTGTTACATAAAAAATACCCAACTAATGTTTTCGTATTGGCTCACCTTCTGTGTTCCCAACGGTATCGAAACAATGCGGCCTCCAATGCGATTTCTCGCCTCTAATATCAGAAAATTGTCGTAACCATTCTGCATTAAATGATTAGCAGCAGAAAGACCAGAAATGCCAGCGCCAATTATGAGGACTTTTACTTTGTTTTGCAGTTTAGCTGCTGCTTCAGTTGTTTCAATAGCATGTTTTTCGCTGGCCGAGGATGCATTCGGCTGCTGTTCCATAGTCTCGACCATGATATAATACTTTTCCTTGTTTTCGGAAAAGGTTTTCTTCTTAAATTTTAGGATAGAACACAATATTTACATTTCGCTTTTTATTTATAAAGTTCACTTAAATTATTCACTTTTTTAAGTTTATGTGAAAACATTCGTCTACTTGGACACTTCGGCTGACAGTTATCAAAAATATTTTGTTGACGATTTCAGACGAGTTGAAATCAGCTGTTCGTAAGTGCATTCAATTCCGAAGTTTTAAATGTTACCGAATGCTTCGAATTTATTGTTATATTATTTGTTTGTTGTCGGTCTAGTAGGGTTTCGGAGTTACAGGCCTTTGAAAGGCAAAACCAATTATTGATAACCGAACATCTGATGCGAAGCTGAAAGTTTTAACTTTATTACAAAACTTCAATTTGATATTGATACAAGTACGTAAAAAAAATATAAATATACATAGAAGCATAATTGAATACGTGTACGATAAGTAATAGAATTTTATTGCATTCTTTCCAGTAAGCGGAATCAAAACGTAATTTCTGGTGCCTAATTACTTGGTTCTATTTCGTATGCGGTTTGATAGAAAGCGATACGATTGTTTTAAAGTGAAAGGTTTTGAGTCACATCAGGAGCTAATTTATCTGACCACCAACTTTTTTTCAAATTTATTTTCATATAATTTGGCTTGTTTTATACATATTGTAGTTGAAATTGTAGGTTTTATGTCTTTGTATCTAAAACCCTGCCAAACCTTTTTCGAGTCTCGAAACAGGAATATGCTGTCAATTGCAAAGTTGTCAGATATGAATTCAGGAAATAGAAAGAACAAAATGAAAACAAACAACCGTCAGTGAACAATAATATTTTGGCTGGAATTTAAATATATATTTTGAGCGTTAAAGAATAATCAGTAATAATGTCCGGGGCAAAGGAGGACACAATTAATAAAACCCCCACCAAAAAGTTGAGATTTCGCGGAGACTCCAATTTTCAAAGTCGTATTGAGAATTTGTTTGAAGACAACAACAAAAGATGTTCTGTTGGTAGTCAACATCAAAATAACCAGGATGAAAAAAAAGATAGGGGTCAGTAGGAAAGGAGGAACAAACGTAGTTAGTTGCTAGACTAGTTATCTTAAGAGGCACATAAAACTGGAATTGTTTGCGTTTGGCCAGTCGCCCTAAAGTCTTTCGGATCAGAGTCTCTAATCCGGAGAAAAAATTCTGCTTATGATTAGAAGCGAATTTCAATTGAATATATAAGTAAAAATGGTTTTATAAGTATTGGTATTGTCTTCGTCAGATCATTTTAAACCACGTCAACTTCTAATTTGCATGAGAGCATATTTTGTGTATTCGATTTATGTATATTTTCACCGAAATCTCATGTCGTACATTTATATATTCCTGTCTATTTCCGCAGAATCGCCTTCCTTCATGGATTTTTTTAAGGTCGAAATGACGCGTGGCTACATACTGGAACATGACGAAGAACGCTATTCGGCCAGACGCCAAAAAATCTATTCTTTCATGAAGATTCCACGGGACTTGGAACGTTTTATGGTTTATGGTATAATGCAGTGTGCGGACTCCTTTCTATACATTCACACCTTCCTGCCAATACGCTATGCTTTGGCTCTGTGGGCGCTTATCTCGCGACCCATCGCCAGTTGCATGGGACTGCGACGACGATCTCAGCGACTTTTGACGCCTGCAGAGATTTGCGACATTCTTAAGGGTTCGATATGGATAGCATGCACGCTGTTGATGCTGTCAGTCGATACGAATCGTGTCTACCACATCATCAAGTCACAGTCTATTATCAAGTTGTACATATTCTATAACATGCTTGAGGTGGGCGACCGACTGTTGTCAGCTTTCGGCCAAGATACTATTGATGCATTGTTCTGGACAGCGACCGAACCAAAGAATTCCAAACGTGAACATTTCGGACTTGCCACGCATATTATATTCGCACTTATATACGTGCTGTTGCATAGTTTCTTGATAATGTTTCAGGTTGGTTTATGTCTGGTTTACTTAAAAATAAGGTAATATTCTGAAATACCTTGTAGGCAACAACATTGAATGTCGCTGTCAACTCAAACAACAAAGGTTTGCTGACTATTATGATATCCAACAACTTCGTCGAACTGAAGGGCTCCGTTTTTAAGAAGTTTGATAAAAACAACCTCTTCCAACTTACTTGCAGCGATGTACGTGAACGATTTCATCTCTCCGTTTTGCTGTTCATCGTCGTTATTCAGACCATGAAAGAGTTTAGCTGGAGTTTTACGCACTTCTGTGTAATGCTACCCGATTGCTTTTCCGTTCTCATCACCGAAATTCTCATCGACTGGATTAAACACGCATTCATCACACGATTCAACGAGTTGCCGGAATACATCTATCGCGAGTACACAACCAGCTTGGCATATGACATGACACAGACACGCCAGAAGCACGCATTTTCAGATCATTCCGATTTGGTGGCTCGTCGCATGGGTTTCATACCCTTTCCTCTCGGCGTAGTGCTTATAAAAGCGATATATTCAGCGGTGTCCTTCGATAATTTAGCTGCCTTCGTTCTTTTCCTTTTCGCGTACGCTTTTGTGATGGGCCTTCGAATTTGGATTACAATACTGGCATTAGGCAAAGCCTGCAAATTGATGAAGGAACATCAAGAGGAGAAAAGCAACTCAACGCCAAGCTCTGCAACAAATGTGCCGCCCGTCATCAACACGTCTGGCATTACAAATTTGTCCACAAGTTCTGCTCCAAGTGGACGAATCCGCAGCGATGTTGCAACTTCTCCCATGCATCCTGCCCAATCAATGTTGCAACGTTCTCTCACTCATGACCTAACGCATGAGCTTAGTTTCTCGCCAGTCTCAATAGCGTCGACACCAAAACACACAAAATCTTCCAGTGCTAACGTTAGTTCTGCAACTTCACATGCTGACATTGAGTTGGATGTGAAGAGTTCCTTGGAGTTGGGAGCTACTGCGCTTTTTTCAAATAGTGATGTTGACCTCGATGATGTTTGCTTAAATGAAAAGGTACTGGAATCGAACTCAACTGTGCCTTGCTACGTCGAAGAGGGTTTGGCGCGTTCTGAACCTGATTTGCTACAACAACAGCAACGGGTCCAGAGTAAGCAGATTCAGCAAAATGATAATTGCTCAGCAACTTCCGGTCAGATGGGGAGTCTGCAGAAACGTATAGTAAGACGCACCCACAAGCGTTCTGAATCAGAACCGAGAATCACAGTTGGAGCCGGCTGTCACGACACTGAACCACAGACGTAGTACGAGCATTTTATTAGTCTTAGCTAATGTTTCGTTCGTTTTAATCTAGGTTGATATTGCTTTACTTATTGCACAATCATGCTTAAAAGAGTAGGTATTAAATTATTTATTGATTTTCATTTATTTAGGATTTTATAATACACCCCAAAATTTACTGCACAAAATGTTTGCATACCAAATAATTGCTTCAGTGTTTTAAATGTATTCGCCAATGCGAAAGAAACTATAATTTGCTTCATGCTCGCATTTTGCAAAAAATTAAGAATTTATATACAATTTGTTGCATGATTCCGTTAGAAACCCTGAAATATACGAGCTTCAAGTCTTAAGAGAGTGTATTTAAAGTGAGAGACAAAAATTACGTTACTTAGAAAATACATATATAAGTATGTTTGTTATTTTGAAAATAAAATTTTAAAAAAAGTTGATATTCTTCATAACTTAAGAAAGTATTTTTTGTAATTAAATTTAAAATAAAGCAAACATGATAAATAATACTAATTAAATATAGTTTGAAAACATTTTATTTTACATATTTATTTACATATTTCTTTTTAAATTATGAACCTAAAAGTATGCAATTAAATGGCTTTATAACATACCCTTCTGAAACCTTGGCGAAAGAAAACATGGTTTTTAAAAACATCTTTATTGCTATTAATTATCTTTAATTATCAAAACATTATCTTTTATAATATATACACTTTGGCGAAGTAGTCTACCAATTAAGATTTAGATTCTAGTCTTGCTGTGAAACAAGGGAATCAGATTTCCTTATATTTTTTCCATTTCCTAGACGATAGTTATATTCAATGCATTCTTAATTTCCTTCCCGATTCCAAGCGCTGAGAAATGCACCGCTCAACCGCAAGCAATGTTTACTATTTTAATCCGATATTATTTACACCTTTGCTAAAAATAAACCTGTTGCTGTTGCTCTCTCGTAAATCATATTTGATGAGGTGGAGTTTACTGTTTACTGTAGTGAATGGAGGAGATAATTATTGTGAATAGTTCATTTGTTTCGTTGTTGACAAACCGGAACCAAAAACTTTCATTTCCGGTTCGAACAAAACAGTTCGAAACGAGTGGTAACTGTGCTCTGTATTATAAACGGCTACTTTTCTGGTGAAGTCATTTGAATTATTCAATACACTAACACATACACTTTTTATATCTACACTTAAATATAACAACTTATTTTGTGGTTGTTTTTAATATACCATAAAATTGCATAAATTTAATTAAAATCGTCGTCTTAGTTATTTTAAGCCGCATCTTCTTTTGTACGTTCATAATTCTTATCTTGAACTTGTTTTCATTTTTGTTTTTCTTTTCGGTATGTTTTTAAGGTTTTTTCCTTTATTATTGTCCTTTCTCGAGAGCTACACTTAACTTGAGTATAGTTAAATATACTTGTGTGGTTGTGATTTCCTTAAATTACAGTTTTTTTGGTATTCTATTTTCTGGTAAATTTATTTCGCTATTCTTTGTTTAGCATGCATGAAACTTCGCACAGTAATTCTACATGCGACCAGCTTTCCAAAACACTAATCATTATTGTTGTACGATGTCTGGTTCTCTCGCAATTCGATCTGAAAGATAGCAAAACTTTAAACAGCCATAACTCCGAAAGGAAAGGCCGTAGACCCATCAAACTTTGCATACTGAAAATCCGTAAAAATAATGCTAGAAGCATGAAACTGATTTGAAACTGATGATTTTGATTTGCTGGCAACTGTAAAAATGTGAACAGCTCTTTCTGCTGGTAATGATTAGGGCTTCTCAAACGGGATCCCGGGATCCCGCGGTTGAAATATCATCCCGCTATCCCGGGATTTCAATGAAATTTCCCGGGAATTCCGGTAATTTTTGTTAACATTTATTTACCAATTTGTCATTTGTGCCGCATTAGTGGAGGCACGTTAGATATACAACAGTATATAGATTCTTGACCAGCATTACTTTCTGTGTTGCGTACTACAATTAAATGTACAACGTACTACTGTAACTACAATAAATTCAACTAGTAATAAATTTATCCTATGTAGCCGTGTAGGGCATATGAGCAACCCCTAAACCGATTTCCGCCTTCTTTCAACTTAGCAATTTTCGGTTTTGAATTAAATTTTTCTGTTCATAATTCTCTACCGGTGCAATTTTCTGCTTTAGGTTAGGTTTATGTAGGTGGATATCATAATTGTTATTTTATATGAATAAGGTTTTATAAGTGTTATTTCTTACATCAAGTGGACCATTTAAACATCCGTTCTTCTAATGTCTAATTTTGCCTGCCATTACACTGATAGAAAAAACATGGTTGATGGAAGTTTGCAGCAACCAATTTATGGTTACTCTCATTATATTTGCAAGTAAATGTTTGTAGTAATTATTGATATATTCATATGAATACCTCCACTATATGGCATGTTTATTCCAATCATAAAAAGTGGATTCATGATATTTGCATCAAAAATAGTTCGCTGTATCATAAAACTATGATTACACCTAAAAGTATGTGCGGTTGCTGGACTTAATCTTAGTTAGTTAGTTAGTTGAGGTGGCGCCTTGCCCCCAACTAAGGGCTTTCGTATTCCTGCGATTGCCGATCTGTAAGGGGTATAGACTTGCAGGGCTAGTTGAGGATTTAGACTTGCACCTTTCCGAGCAAGTTCATCAGCCATCTCGTTGCCGTAGATGTTCTTGTGACCGGGAACCCACAGGATGGTGATCGGAGATATGACTCTGCTTGAAATACGCTGGCATAATCCGGTAGTCTGAAGCTTAGATGTAGTCCCAGTTTCTCCGAGAATACTCCGGCTCCAGTTCCCGCCTCCATTTTGGAGCCATCCGTGAATATGGGGATATCAAATTCATTCACCAGCTCGCCCCCGCGCCAGGCGGCCCTTGAGGGAAAGATAGCGTTGACTTTGCGGGAAAAATTGATGGACGGTTTGAGGTAGTCAGTCTCTCTCGGTATACTTGCTTTGACTGACAAGATGTTGCTGTGACCGTTGATTCTAGATTTCCAGCAGTTATGCCCCCTTAGTCTAAGGGCACTAGCTGTGGCTATGCTTTTTATATCTAAATCGACCGGCAAGAGATATAGAATGATATTGAGAGCCTTCGTCGGGCACGACCTCAGAGCTCCCACGACTCCGGCACAAGCCATCCGCTGTATCCTTGATAGTCTCTGCCGTTGATATGCCTTGGATGTGGCCGTCCACCACACCAAGGCTCCATAGGTTAAGATAGGCCTGACAACCGCTTTATAGGTCCATAAAGTTACTTTCGGCTTGAGGCCCCAGGTTTTACTGAACATTTTTTTGCAGGCATAAAAGGCCGCGCACGATTTTTTAATCCTTTGTTCGATGTTTGCTTTCCAGTTTAGTTTGCTGTCAAGAATTAGACCCAGATACTTAGCCTGTCTTAATAGCTTGATTTCGGTTCCATCCAACCGGGGAAGATTGAACGTTGGGATCTTAGTTCGCGCAGTGAATAATACCAGCTCTGTCTTGCTCTGGTCATTATCTCACTCAGCATTGATGGAAATAGGCCTGATACTAATATGACTACGTCATCCGCGTATGCTACGGCCTTGACACCACCGGTGTTAAGCTTTCTTAGTATGGAATTCACCACCAGTAGCCACAGCAGCGGTGATAGAACCCCACCTTGCGGAGTACCTCGTTGAATGTGTCTGGTCAACTGCAGGCCACCCCACGAAGCCTCGACTATGCGTGTGCTTAGCAGTGAGGAGGTCCAGTTTCGAATAGTTTCGTCAATACCCAGTCCCTCCATTGAGTCACGAATACTGCATAAACTGACGTTGTTAAATGCCCCTTCTATGTTTAGAAAGGCCGCCAGTGTGAATTGTTTAAAGTAGAGATTGCGTTCAATGGTACGTATTACCTCGTGCAGCGCCATCTCCGTGGATTTGCCCTTGATGTAGGCATGTTGGGCTGATGAGATGAGTCTGGATTTAGACCACCCCTTATTTCAGCATCCAAAATCCGCTCTAGGGTCTTTAAGACAGAGGATGATAAGCAAATCGGCCTATAGTCCTTGGCCGATTCGTGGCCTGTCCTACCTGCCTTTGGGATGAAGACTACAGTAGCCTTCTTCCAGCTTGCCGGGATGTGACTTAGTCGAAGGCTGTTCCGGAAGATTGGTACAAGCCAGGGCATAACCACCTCCTCATTTTTTTGGAGCATGATTGGCATTATGCCGTCAGGACCTGGAGATTTGTAGGGAGAAAAGCCGGAAATCGCCCAGCTGATTTTCGTTGCGGTTACTAGGGATCTGCTTGCTTCCTCCCCAGGGATGTGACTTGCGCAGCGAGGTGTCACCCCTGAGTGATCCCCCCATCCAGGAAAGTGAGCTTCAACGAGCTTCGTGCAGAATCCGTCCAAGTTCCATCCGCACGTTTCAGAAAAGTGGGATTGGAGTGGGATTAAATAGGATTTTGGCAAGTCTTGCCGAGTCCTTGATGTTTTCAATTGATTCACAGAACAGCGACCATGACTTACTTTTTGCGTCCCTAATTGCATTTTGTAGATTCTAAGGCAGTCTTTATACGGTGCCCAGTTTCTAGTCGAGTAACATTGATTGAAAGCCCGTCTAATTTCCTACCTCATGTCACTCAACTCCGTCGACCACCAGGGTGGGTATGTCTTCCTTCCCCTGGAGATCGGGCAGGAGATCTTGAATGCACCCTTCATCCCCTTCTCGAATTTGTTCGATGCGTCCTCTAATTCTTCTATACACATCGATTCTGCGGGAGGGTGTTTTAGCTTGGAGGAGAGAATGGACTTCAAGCGCGTCCACTCAATCCTTCTCGGATTTCTAAAAGGAGCTGGCTGAGGTAGATCGAGAGAGATGTCGAAGAGAATCCTTCTGTGGTCTGAGAAGGAAAGATCCTCCGACACGCTCCAATTTACAATCGACGAGTCGACATTGTCAGAGACAAGAGTGATATCTAGAACTTCCTGCCAGACGTCAAAATTCGCCGATCGAATGGCATGCCTGATGCCAAACCGAATCTTGAACTCCTGACTCGAAAGCGCTGTCAGGCATTCATGCGGGAATGTGAGCAGAAAAGAGCGGCCATTAGGCTGCGGTTTTTCCTCCCGTAGGATACGCCAGTCTCGCATCTCGAGATTGCGGATTTGTAGCCGTAGGCACTGGAGCAACTTGTCCTTATCGATGGCGATATTGGGGATCCAAATGCGGGCCACCGGAGATCTCGGAATGTCCTTAGCAGGAATGAGCTGCAAGCTTAGCTCGTCCCATGCCCGACTGATCTCGGTCACGCTGCGCGTCAAGAACTCGAGGTAGAATCTATCCTCGCACTTGATGATTCGGCATCCCATGAAGACATCCGAGGAGTCGAAGAGAGGAGGGGATTCATCCAACAGGAAATCGTTCACCATTATGGTCAGCCGTGCCTCGATTTCTTCCCACCTCTCTTGGACCCTCCGTCCACTTTTGGTAGTGCCGTCTACTAGTGCTACATGTAGGTCGACTTAATCTTAACTTAACTTAATCTGGATTTACTTAAGATCCTTCCCATTACCCCTAAGGTATTAGAAGAGAGATATATGTATATATGTATACAAAAAAGTATATAAACATAAGATAGGTTAAAAAGCTAATTGAAAAATTTTTAAAAATGTAATTAACGATAGGTCTAGTCATCGGATTAGTTTAGAGGGAGCTGGTGGGGGTCCCAGGATTCCATCTAACATACTGCTCATTATTCGATGAATATGAGTTGTATCTAGAGGAGTTTTTGACCGTTTGCCAATTCCAACTCTGAGCCTATCTAAGACTCCCCGTCCCCTATTAAGGTATGGCAAGAGTATAAAAACCTAATAATATTTCATTATAAAAAACTAACGGTATTTAGATTATTAAAAAAGCATAAAATCAAAAGAATTAACCGCAACCACAGGGTTAGAGTTTAGGTGGCTCTAGGATACTACTCGAACATAGTCACGAAAAAGGGGATTGCCGGGTAGATCCAATAGAGCCCTTCTAAGGTTTATTAAGTTCTTATTTTCAAAATTTACATTTTATTTTGAAATTCAATTTAATTTTTATTTTAATTTTAACTAATTTCATAATTTTTATTCATGTTTTTTAATTCATTTATTTTTCCTTTTTCTCCTTATTTTCTTCATAGTATGTCCCTCCCCATCCCAATAATTGCCAAAAAACCCCCTGACTTGCCATTTTTCGGGTTTTGATATCGACCCTCCCCCATACAAAAAATTGCATCACCCATACTTATGGGTATGCAATAGAGGAGAACACATCAGTTAGTATGTGTTCAACTCTCGTCGCGTGTGGTCGCTGTCTTCCTGAGGAATGGTAAGTGTGTTTTCGTTTTTCCCATATATATTATATTCTATTATTCATATTATATTATTATTATCTAGCAAATGCTAATTAATTTATTAATTGATAGTTGCTATTTAATATATTATTTATTGATGTTTTGTTGCCTCCATGAGGTAATTAAAATAATTAATTCTTTTCTGCTAGCCAATTTTGGCAATTTTTGTGAATGTATGGGTGATTGCACACATACTAGTTGTGTGTGTAAACACTCATATAGATAAAAAAGCCCACTGATGAGTCCCTTTCAGGCTAGGGACGAAAAACGTTTCTGGGCGTTGCCTGTAAAGTAGTTTTGGGCAAAAAAGCCTACTCATAGTTGTTATGGGAGTGTGCTTTATTGACACCTCTATAACAATTTTTGCTTGTTTTTTCGGTTTTTGTTTGTTTTTGTGTTTTTTGTGTCAATATTTTTAATTTTTCTTGTGTTTGTTGATTTTTCATTTTTGTTTCTTTAGGTTTAATTTGTCTATTTTTATCATTATTTAACCTTATAATATTTGGATAGGTTAGGCAGGTTATTATATACATATTTTTTTCTTTTTTCTTTTTCGAACTTTCCAAAACACTAATCATTATTGTTGTACGATGTCTGGTTCTCTCGCAGTTCGATCTGAAAGATAGCAAAACTTTAAACAGCCATAACTCCGAAAGGAAAGGCCGTAGACCCATCGAACTTTGCATACTGAAAATCCGTAAAAATAATGCTAGAAGCATGAAACTTCGCACAGTAATTCTACACGCGACCAGCTTTCCAAAACACTAATCATTATTATTGTACGATGCCTGGTTCTCTCGCAATTCAATCTGAAAGATAGCAAAACTTTAAACGGCCATAACTCCGAAAGGAAAGGCCGTAGACCCATCAAACTTTGCATACTGAAAATCCGTAAAAATAATGCTAGAAGCATGAAACTTCGCACAGTAATTCTACACGCGACCAGCTTTCCAAAACACTAATCATTATTGTTGTACGATGTCTGGTTCTCTCGCAATTCGATCTGAAAGATAGCAAAACTTTAAACAGCCATAACTCCGAAAGGAAAGGCCGTAGACCCATCAAACTTTGCATACTGAAAATCCGTAAAAATAATGCTAGAACCATGAAACTTCGCACAGTAATTCTACACGCGACCAGCTTTCCAAAACACTAATCATTATTGTTGTACGATGTCTGGTTCTCTCGCAATTCGATCTCAAAGATAGCAAAACTTTAAACAGCCATAACTCCGAAAGGAAAGGCCGTAGACCCATCAAACTTTGCATACTGAAAATCCGTAAAAATAATGCTAGAAGCATGAAACTTCGCACAGTAATTCTACACGCGACCAGCTTTCCAAAACACTAATCATTATTGTTGTACGATGTCTGGTTCTCTCGCAATTCGATCTGAAAGATAGCAAAACTTTAAACAGCCATAACTCCGAAAGGAAAGGCCGTAGACCCATCAAACTTTGCATACTGAAAATCCGTAAAAATAATGCTAGAACCATGAAACTTCGCACAGTAATTCTACACGCGACCAGCTTTCCAAAACACTAATCATTATTATTGTACGATGTCTGGTTCTCTCGCAATTCGATCTGAAAGATAGCAAAACTTTAAACAGCCATAACTCCGAAAGGAAAGGCCGCAGACCCATCAAACTTTGCATACTGAAAATCCGTAAAAATAATGCTAGAACCATGAAACTTCGCACAGTAATTCTACACGCGACCAGCTTTCCAAAACACTAATCATTATTGTTGTACGATGTCTGGTTCTCTCGCAGTTCGATCTGAAAGATAGCAAAACTTTAAACGGCCATAACTCCGAAAGGAAAGGCCGTAGACCCATCAAACTTTGCATACTGAAAATCCGTAAAAATAATGCTAGAACCATGAAACTTCGCACAGTAATTCTACACGCGACCAGCTTTCCAAAACACTAATCATTATTGTTGTACGATGCCTGGTTCTCTCACAATTCGATCTGAAAGATAGCAAAACTTTAAACAGCTATAACTCCGAAAGGAGAGGCCGTAGACCCATCAAACTTTGCATATTGAAAATCCGTAAAAATAATGCTAGAACCATGAAACTTCGCACAGTAATTCTACACGCGACCAGCTTTCCAAAACACTAATCATTATTGTTGTACGATGTCTGGTTCTCTCGCAATTCGATCTCAAAGATAGAAAAACTTTAAACAGCCATAACTCCGAAAGGAGAGGCCGTAGACCCATCAAACTTTGCATACTGAAAATCCGTAAAAATAATGCTAGAAGCATGAAACTTCGCACAGTAATTCTACACGCGACCAGCTTTCCAAAACACTAATCATTATTGTTGTACGATGTCTGGTTCTCTCGCAATTCGATCTGAAAGATAGCAAAACTTTAAACAGCCATAACTCCGAAAGGAAAGGCCGTAGACCCATCAAACTTTGCATACTCAAAATCCGTAAAAATAATGCTAGAACCATGAAACTTCGCACAGTAATTCTACACGCGACCAGCTTTCCAAAACACTAATCATTATTATTGTACGATGTCTGGTTCTCTCGCAATTCGATCTGAAAGATAGCAAAACTTTAAACAGCCATAACTCCGAAAGGAAAGGCCGCAGACCCATCAAACTTTGCATACTGAAAATCCGTAAAAATAATGCTAGAACCATGAAACTTCGCACAGTAATTCTACACGCGACCAGCTTTCCAAAACAGTAATCATTATTGTTGTACGATGTCTGGTTCTCTCGCAGTTCGATCTGAAAGATAGCAAAACTTTAAACGGCCATAACTCCGAAAGGAAAGGCCGTAGACCCATCAAACTTTGCATACTGAAAATCCGTAAAAATAATGCTAGAACCATGAAACTTCGCACAGTAATTCTACACGCGACCAGCTTTCCAAAACACTAATCATTATTGTTGTACGATGCCTGGTTCTCTCACAATTCGATCTGAAAGATAGCAAAACTTTAAACAGCTATAACTCCGAAAGGAGAGGCCGTAGACCCATCAAACTTTGCATATTGAAAATCCGTAAAAATAATGCTAGAAGCGTGAAACTTCGCACAGTAATTCTACACGCGACCAGCTTTCCAAAACACTAATCATTATTGTGGTACGATGTCTGGTTCTCTCACAATTCGATCTGAAAGATAGAAAAACTTTAAACAGCCATAACTCCGAAAGGAGAGGCCGTAGACCCATCAAACTTTGCATATTGAAAATCCGTAAAAATAATGCTAGAAGCATGAAGCTTCGCATAGTAATTCTACACGCGACCAGCTTTCCAAAACACTAATCATTATTGTTGTGCGATTTCTGGTTCTCTCACAATTCGATCTGAAAGATAGCAAAACTTTAAACAGCTATAACTCCGAAAGGAGAGGCCGTAGACCCATCAAACTTTGCATATTGAAAATCCGTAAAAATAATGCTAGAAGCATGAAAGCAGGAGATCTTGAATGCACCCTTCATCCCCTTCTCGAATTTGTTCGATGCGTCCTCTAATTCTTCTATACACATCGATTCTGCGGGAGGGTGTTTTAGCTTGGAGGAGAGAATGGACTTGAAGCGCGTCCACTCAATCCGTCTCGGATTTCTAAAAGGAGCTGGCTGAGGTAGATCGAGAGAGATGTCGAAGAGAATCCTTCTGTGGTCTGAGAAGGAAAGATCCTCCGACACCCTCCAATTTACAATCGACGAGTCGACATTGTCAGAGACAAGAGTGATATCTAGAACTTCCTGCCAGACGTCAAAATTCGCCGATCAAATGGCATGCCTGATGCCAAACCGAATCTTGAACTCCTGACTCGAAAACGCTGTCAGGCATTCATGCGGGAATGTGAGCAGAAAGGAGCGGCCGTTAGGCTGCGGTTTTTCCTCCCGTAGGATACGCCAGTCTCGCATCTCGAGATTGCGGATTTGTAGCCGTAGGCACTGGAGCAACTTGTCCTTGTCGATGGCGATATTGGGGATCCAAATGCGGGCCACCGGAGATCTCGGAATGTCCTTAGCAGGAATGAGCTGCAAGCTTAGCTCGTCCCATGCCCGACTGATCTCGGTCACGCTGCGCGTCAAGAACTCGAGGTAGAATCTATCCTCGCACTTGATGATTCGGCATCCCATGAAGACATCCGAGGAGTCGAAGAGAGGAGGGGATTCATCCAACAGGAAATCGTTCACCATTATGGTCAGCCGTGCCTCGATTTCTTCCCACCTCTCTTGGACCCTCCGTCCACTTTTGGTAGTGCCGTCTACTAGTGCTACATGTAGGTCGACTTAATCTTAACTTAACTTAATCTGGATTTACTTAAGATCCTTCCCATTACCCCTAAGGTATTAGAAGAGAGATATATGTATATATGTATACAAAAAAGTATATAAACATAAGATAGGTTAAAAAGCTAATTGAAAAATTTTTAAAAATGTAATTAACGATAGGTCTAGTCATCGGATTAGTTTAGAGGGAGCTGGTGGGGGTCCCAGGATTCCATCTAACATACTGCTCATTATTCGATGAATATGAGTTGTATCTAGCGGAGTTTTTGACCGTTTGCCAATTCCAACTCTGAGCCTATCTAAGACTCCCCGTCCCCTATTAAGGTATGGCAAGAGTATAAAAACCTAATAATATTTCATTATAAAAAACTAACGGTATTTAGATTATTAAAAAAGCATAAAATCAAAAGAATTAACCGCAACCACAGGGTTAGAGTTTAGATGGCTCTAGGATATTACTCGAACATAGTCACGAAAAAGGGGATTGCCGGGTAGATCCAATAGAGCCCTTCTAAGGTTTATTAAGTTCTTATTTTCAAAATTTACATTTTATTTTGAAATTCAATTTAATTTTTATTTTAATTTTAACTAATTTCATAATTTTTATTCATGTTTTTTAATTCATTTATTTTTCCTTTTTCTCCTTATTTTCTTCATAGTATGTCCCTCCCCATCCCAATAATTGCCAAAAAACCCCCCGACTTGCCATTTTTCGGGTTTTGATATCGACCCTCCCCCATACAAAAAATTGCATCACCCATACTTATGGGTATGCAATAGAGGAGAACACATCAGTTAGTATGTGTTCAACTCTCGTCGCGTGTGGTCGCTGTCTTCCTGAGGAATGGTAAGTGTGTTTTCGTTTTTCCCATATATATTATATTCTATTATTCATATTATATTATTATTATCTAGCAAATGCTAATTAATTTATTAATTGATAGTTGCTATTTAATATATTATTTATTGATGTTTTGTTGCCTCCATGAGGTAATTAAAATAATTAATTCTTTTCTGCTAGCCAATTTTGGCAATTTTTGTGAATGTATGGGTGATTGCACACATACTAGTTGTGTGTGTAAACACTCATATAGATAAAAAAGCCCACTGATGAGTCCCTTTCAGGCTAGGGACGAAAAACGTTTCTGGGCGTTGCCTGTAAAGTAGTTTTGGGCAAAAAAGCCTACTCATAGTTGTTATGGGAGTGTGCTTTATTGACACCTCTATATCAATTTTTGCTTGTTTTTTCGGTTTTTGTTTGTTTTTGTGTTTTTTGTGTCAATATTTTTAATTTTTCTTGTGTTTGTTGATTTTTCATTTTTGTTTCTTTAGGTTTAATTTGTCTATTTTTATCATTATTTAACCTTATAATATTTGGATAGGTTAGGCAGGTTATTATATACATATTTTTTTCTTTTTTCTTTTTCGAACTTTCCAAAACACTAATCATTATTGTTGTACGATGTCTGGTTCTCTCGCAGTTCGATCTGAAAGATAGCAAAACTTTAAACAGCCATAACTCCGAAAGGAAAGGCCGTAGACCCATCGAACTTTGCATACTGAAAATCCGTAAAAATAATGCTAGAAGCATGAAACTTCGCACAGTAATTCTACACGCGACCAGCTTTCCAAAACACTAATCATTATTGTTGTACGATGTCTGGTTCTCTCGCAATTCGATCTCAAAGATAGCAAAACTTTAAACAGCCATAACTCCGAAAGGAAAGGCCGTAGACCCATCAAACTTTGCATACTGAAAATCCGTAAAAATAATGCTAGAACCATGAAACTTCGCACAGTAATTCTACACGCGACCAGCTTTCCAAAACACTAATCATTATTGTTGTACGATGTCTAGTTCTCTCGCAACTCGATATGAAAGATAGCAAAACTTTAAACAGCCATAACTCCGAAAGGAAAGGCCGTAGACCCATCAAACTTTGCATACTGAAAATCCGTAAAAATAATGCTAGAACCATGAAACTTCGCACAGTAATTCTACACGCGACCAGCTTTCCAAAACACTAATCATTATTGTTGTACGATGTCTAGTTCTCTCGCAATTCGATCTGAAAGATAGCAAAACTTTAAACAGCCATAACTCCGAAAGGAAAGGCCGTAGACCCATCAAACTTTGCATACTGAAAATCCGTAAAAATAATGCTAGAACCATGAAACTTCGCACAGTAATTCTACACGCGACCAGCTTTCCAAAACACTAATCATTATTGTTGTACGATGTCTAGTTCTCTCGCAACTCGATATGAAAGATAGCAAAACTTTAAACAGCCATAACTCCGAAAGGAAAGGCCGTAGACCCATCAAACTTTGCATACTGAAAATCCGTAAAAATAATGCTAGAACCATGAAACTTCGCACAGTAATTCTACACGCGACCAGCTTTCCAAAACACTAATCATTATTGTTGTACGATGTCTAGTTCTCTCGCAATTCGATCTGAAAGATAGCAAAACTTTAAACAGCCATAACTCCGAAAGGAAAGGCCGTAGACCCATCAAACTTTGCATACTGAAAATCCGTAAAAATAATGCTAGAAGCATGAAAGCAGGAGATCTTGAATGCACCCTTCATCCCCTTCTCGAATTTGTTCGATGCGTCCTCTAATTCTTCTATACACATCGATTCTGCGGGAGGGTGTTTTAGCTTGGAGGAGAGAATGGACTTGAAGCGCGTCCACTCAATCCGTCTCGGATTTCTAAAAGGAGCTGGCTGAGGTAGATCGAGAGAGATGTCGAAGAGAATCCTTCTGTGGTCTGAGAAGGAAAGATCCTCCGACACCCTCCAATTTACAATCGACGAGTCGACATTGTCAGAGACAAGAGTGATATCTAGAACTTCCTGCCAGACGTCAAAATTCGCCGATCAAATGGCATGCCTGATGCCAAACCGAATCTTGAACTCCTGACTCGAAAGCGCTGTCAGGCATTCATGCGGGAATGTGAGCAGAAAGGAGCGGCCGTTAGGCTGCGGTTTTTCCTCCCGTAGGATACGCCAGTCTCGCATCTCGAGATTGCGGATTTGTAGCCGTAGGCACTGGAGCAACTTGTCCTTGTCGATGGCGATATTGGGGATCCAAATGCGGGCCACCGGAGATCTCGGAATGTCCTTAGCAGGAATGAGCTGCAAGCTTAGCTCGTCCCATGCCCGACTGATCTCGGTCACGCTGCGCGTCAAGAACTCGAGGTAGAATCTATCCTCGCACTTGATGATTCGGCATCCCATGAAGACATCCGAGGAGTCGAAGAGAGGAGGGGATTCATCCAACAGGAAATCGTTCACCATTATGGTCAGCCGTGCCTCGATTTCTTCCCACCTCTCTTGGACCCTCCGTCCACTTTTGGTAGTGCCGTCTACTAGTGCTACATGTAGGTCGACTTAATCTTAACTTAACTTAATCTGGATTTACTTAAGATCCTTCCCATTACCCCTAAGGTATTAGAAGAGAGATATATGTATATATGTATACAAAAAAGTATATAAACATAAGATAGGTTAAAAAGCTAATTGAAAAATTTTTAAAAATGTAATTAACGATAGGTCTAGTCATCGGATTAGTTTAGAGGGAGCTGGTGGGGGTCCCAGGATTCCATCTAACATACTGCTCATTATTCGATGAATATGAGTTGTATCTAGAGGAGTTTTTGACCGTTTGCCAATTCCAACTCTGAGCCTATCTAAGACTCCCCGTCCCCTATTAAGGTATGGCAAGAGTATAAAAACCTAATAATATTTCATTATAAAAAACTAACGGTATTTAGATTATTAAAAAAGCATAAAATCAAAAGAATTAACCGCAACCACAGGGTTAGAGTTTAGATGGCTCTAGGATACTACTCGAACATAGTCACGAAAAAGGGGATTGCCGGGTAGATCCAATAGAGCCCTTCTAAGGTTTATTAAGTTCTTATTTTCAAAATTTACATTTTATTTTGAAATTCAATTTAATTTTTATTTTAATTTTAACTAATTTCATAATTTTTATTCATGTTTTTTAATTCATTTATTTTTCCTTTTTCTCCTTATTTTCTTCATAGTATGTCCCTCCCCATCCCAATAATTGCCAAAAAACCCCCCGACTTGCCATTTTTCGGGTTTTGATATCGACCCTCCCCCATACAAAAAATTGCATCACCCATACTTATGGGTATGCAATAGAGGAGAACACATCAGTTAGTATGTGTTCAACTCTCGTCGCGTGTGGTCGCTGTCTTCCTGAGGAATGGTAAGTGTGTTTTCGTTTTTCCCATATATATTATATTCTATTATTCATATTATATTATTATTATCTAGCAAATGCTAATTAATTTATTAATTGATAGTTGCTATTTAATATATTATTTATTGATGTTTTGTTGCCTCCATGAGGTAATTAAAATAATTAATTCTTTTCTGCTAGCCAATTTTGGCAATTTTTGTGAATGTATGGGTGATTGCACACATACTAGTTGTGTGTGTAAACACTCATATAGATAAAAAAGCCCACTGATGAGTCCCTTTCAGGCTAGGGACGAAAAACGTTTCTGGGCGTTGCCTGTAAAGTAGTTTTGGGCAAAAAAGCCTACTCATAGTTGTTATGGGAGTGTGCTTTATTGACACCTCTATAACAATTTGTGCTTGTTTTTTCGGTTTTTGTTTGTTTTTGTGTTTTTTGTGTCAATATTTTTAATTTTTCTTGTGTTTGTTGATTTTTCATTTTTGTTTCTTTAGGTTTAATTTGTCTATTTTTATCATTATTTAACCTTATAATATTTGGATAGGTTAGGCAGGTTATTATATACATATTTTTTTCTTTTTTCTTTTTCGAACTTTCCAAAACACTAATCATTATTGTTGTACGATGTCTGGTTCTCTCGCAGTTCGATCTGAAAGATAGCAAAACTTTAAACAGCCATAACTCCGAAAGGAAAGGCCGTAGACCCATCGAACTTTGCATACTGAAAATCCGTAAAAATAATGCTAGAAGCATGAAACTTCGCACAGTAATTCTACACGCGACCAGCTTTCCGAAACACTAATCATTATTATTGTACGATGCCTGGTTCTCTCGCAATTCAATCTGAAAGATAGCAAAACTTTAAACGGCCATAACTCCGAAAGGAAAGGCCGTAGACCCATCAAACTTTGCATACTGAAAATCCGTAAAAATAATGCTAGAAGCATGAAACTTCGCACAGTAATTCTACACGCGACCAGCTTTCCAAAACACTAATCATTATTGTTGTACGATGTCTGGTTCTCTCGCAATTCGATCTGAAAGATAGCAAAACTTTAAACAGCCATAACTCCGAAAGGAAAGGCCGTAGACCCATCAAACTTTGCATACTGAAAATCCGTAAAAATAATGCTAGAACCATGAAACTTCGCACAGTAATTCTACACGCGACCAGCTTTCCAAAACACTAATCATTATTGTTGTACGATGTCTGGTTCTCTCGCAATTCGATCTCAAAGATAGCAAAACTTTAAACAGCCATAACTCCGAAAGGAAAGGCCGTAGACCCATCAAACTTTGCATACTGAAAATCCGTAAAAATAATGCTAGAAGCATGAAACTTCGCACAGTAATTCTACACGCGACCAGCTTTCCAAAACACTAATCATTATTGTTGTACGATGTCTGGTTCTCTCGCAATTCGATCTGAAAGATAGCAAAACTTTAAACAGCCATAACTCCGAAAGGAAAGGCCGTAGACCCATCAAACTTTGCATACTGAAAATCCGTAAAAATAATGCTAGAACCATGAAACTTCGCACAGTAATTCTACACGCGACCAGCTTTCCAAAACACTAATCATTATTATTGTACGATGTCTGGTTCTCTCGCAATTCGATCTGAAAGATAGCAAAACTTTAAACAGCCATAACTCCGAAAGGAAAGGCCGCAGACCCATCAAACTTTGCATACTGAAAATCCGTAAAAATAATGCTAGAACCATGAAACTTCGCACAGTAATTCTACACGCGACCAGCTTTCCAAAACAGTAATCATTATTGTTGTACGATGTCTGGTTCTCTCGCAGTTCGATCTGAAAGATAGCAAAACTTTAAACGGCCATAACTCCGAAAGGAAAGGCCGTAGACCCATCAAACTTTGCATACTGAAAATCCGTAAAAATAATGCTAGAACCATGAAACTTCGCACAGTAATTCTACACGCGACCAGCTTTCCAAAACACTAATCATTATTGTTGTACGATGCCTGGTTCTCTCACAATTCGATCTGAAAGATAGCAAAACTTTAAACAGCTATAACTCCGAAAGGAGAGGCCGTAGACCCATCAAACTTTGCATATTGAAAATCCGTAAAAATAATGCTAGAACCATGAAACTTCGCACAGTAATTCTACACGCGACCAGCTTTCCAAAACACTAATCATTATTGTTGTACGATGTCTGGTTCTCTCGCAGTTCGATCTGAAAGATAGCAAAACTTTAAACGGCCATAACTCCGAAAGGAAAGGCCGTAGACCCATCAAACTTTGCATACTGAAAATCCGTAAAAATAATGCTAGAACCATGAAACTTCGCACAGTAATTCTACACGCGACCAGCTTTCCAAAACACTAATCATTATTGTTGTACGATGCCTGGTTCTCTCACAATTCGATCTGAAAGATAGCAAAACTTTAAACAGCTATAACTCCGAAAGGAGAGGCCGTAGACCCATCAAACTTTGCATATTGAAAATCCGTAAAAATAATGCTAGAACCATGAAACTTCGCACAGTAATTCTACACGCGACCAGCTTTCCAAAACACTAATCATTATTGTTGTACGATGTCTGGTTCTCTCGCAGTTCGATCTGAAAGATAGCAAAACTTTAAACGGCCATAACTCCGAAAGGAAAGGCCGTAGACCCATCAAACTTTGCATACTGAAAATCCGTAAAAATAATGCTAGAACCATGAAACTTCGCACAGTAATTCTACACGCGACCAGCTTTCCAAAACACTAATCATTATTGTTGTACGATGTCTGGTTCTCTCGCAATTCGATCTCAAAGATAGAAAAACTTTAAACAGCCATAACTCCGAAAGGAGAGGCCGTAGACCCATCAAACTTTGCATACTGAAAATCCGTAAAAATAATGCTAGAAGCATGAAACTTCGCACAGTAATTCTACACGCGACCAGCTTTCCAAAACACTAATCATTATTGTTGTACGATGTCTGGTTCTCTCGCAGTTCGATCTGAAAGATAGCAAAACTTTAAACAGCCATAACTCCGAAAGGAAAGGCCGTAGACCCATCAAACTTTGCATACTCAAAATCCGTAAAAATAATGCTAGAACCATGAAACTTCGCACAGTAATTCTACACGCGACCAGCTTTCCAAAACACTAATCATTATTATTGTACGATGTCTGGTTCTCTCGCAATTCGATCTGAAAGATAGCAAAACTTTAAACAGCCATAACTCCGAAAGGAGAGGCCGTAGACCCATCAAACTTTGCATATTGAAAATCCGTAAAAATAATGCTAGAAGCGTGAAACTTCGCACAGTAATTCTACACGCGACCAGCTTTCCAAAACACTAATCATTATTGTGGTACGATGTCTGGTTCTCTCACAATTCGATCTGAAAGATAGAAAAACTTTAAACAGCCATAACTCCGAAAGGAGAGGCCGTAGACCCATCAAACTTTGCATATTGAAAATCCGTAAAAATAATGCTAGAAGCATGAAACTTCGCATAGTAATTCTACACGCGACCAGCTTTCCAAAACACTAATCATTATTGTTGTGCGATGCCTGGTTCTCTCACAATTCGATCTGAAAGATAGCAAAACTTTAAACAGCTATAACTCCGAAAGGAGAGGCCGTAGACCCACCAAACTTTGCATATTGAAAATCCGTAAAAATAATGCTAGAAGCATGAAAGCAGGAGATCTTGAATGCACCCTTCATCCCCTTCTCGAATTTGTTCGATGCGTCCTCTAATTCTTCTATACACATCGATTCTGCGGGATGGTGTTTTAGCTTGGAGGAGAGAATGGACTTGAAGCGCGTCCACTCAATCCGTCTCGGATTTCTAAAAGGAGCTGGCTGAGGTAGATCGAGAGAGATGTCGAAGAGAATCCTTCTGTGGTCTGAGAAGGAAAGATCCTCCGACACCCTCCAATTTACAATCGACGAGTCGACATTGTCAGAGACAAGAGTGATATCTAGAACTTCCTGCCAGACGTCAAAATTCGCCGATCAAATGGCATGCCTGATGCCAAACCGAATCTTGAACTCCTGACTCGAAAGCGCTGTCAGGCATTCATGCGGGAATGTGAGCAGAAAGGAGCGGCCGTTAGGCTGCGGTTTTTCCTCCCGTAGGATACGCCAGTCTCGCATCTCGAGATTGCGGATTTGTAGCCGTAGGCACTGGAGCAACTTGTCCTTGTCGATGGCGATATTGGGGATCCAAATGCGGGCCACCGGAGATCTCGGAATGTCCTTAGCAGGAATGAGCTGCAAGCTTAGCTCGTCCCATGCCCGACTGATCTCGGTCACGCTGCGCGTCAAGAACTCGAGGTTGAATCTATCCTCGCACTTGATGATTCGGCATCCCATGAAGACATCCGAGGAGTCGAAGAGAGGAGGGGATTCATCCAACAGGAAATCGTTCACCATTATGGTCAGCCGTGCCTCGATTTCTTCCCACCTCTCTTGGACCCTCCGTCCACTTTTGGTAGTGCCGTCTACTAGTGCTACATGTAGGTCGACTTAATCTTAACTTAACTTAATCTGGATTTACTTAAGATCCTTCCCATTACCCCTAAGGTATTAGAAGAGAGATATATGTATATATGTATACAAAAAAGTATATAAACATAAGATAGGTTAAAAAGCTAATTGAAAAATTTTAAAAAATGTAATTAACGATAGGTCTAGTCATCGGATTAGTTTAGAGGGAGCTGGTGGGGGTCCCAGGATTCCATCTAACATACTGCTCATTATTCGATGAATATGAGTTGTATCTAGCGGAGTTTTTGACCGTTTGCCAATTCCAACTCTGAGCCTATCTAAGACTCCCCGTCCCCTATTAAGGTATGGCAAGAGTATAAAAACCTAATAATATTTCATTATAAAAAACTAACGGTATTTAGATTATTAAAAAAGCATAAAATCAAAAGAATTAACCGCAACCACAGGGTTAGAGTTTAGATGGCTCTAGGATACTACTCGAACATAGTCACGAAAAAGGGGATTGCCGGGTAGATCCAATAGAGCCCTTCTAAGGTTTATTAAGTTCTTATTTTCAAAATTTACATTTTATTTTGAAATTCAATTTAATTTTTATTTTAATTTTAACTAATTTCATAATTTTTATTCATGTTTTTTAATTCATTTATTTTTCCTTTTTCTCCTTATTTTCTTCATAGTATGTCCCTCCCCATCCCAATAATTGCCAAAAAACCCCCCGACTTGCCATTTTTCGGGTTTTGATATCGACCCTCCCCCATACAAAAAATTGCATCACCCATACTTATGGGTATGCAATAGAGGAGAACACATCAGTTAGTATGTGTTCAACTCTCGTCGCGTGTGGTCGCTGTCTTCCTGAGGAATGGTAAGTGTGTTTTCGTTTTTCCCATATATATTATATTCTATTATTCATATTATATTATTATTATCTAGCAAATGCTAATTAATTTATTAATTGATAGTTGCTATTTAATATATTATTTATTGATGTTTTGTTGCCTCCATGAGGTAATTAAAATAATTAATTCTTTTCTGCTAGCCAATTTTGGCAATTTTTGTGAATGTATGGGTGATTGCACACATACTAGTTGTGTGTGTAAACACTCATATAGATAAAAAAGCCCACTGATGAGTCCCTTTCAGGCTAGGGACGAAAAACGTTTCTGGGCGTTGCCTGTAAAGTAGTTTTGGGCAAAAAAGCCTACTCATAGTTGTTATGGGAGTGTGCTTTATTGACACCTCTATAACAATTTTTGCTTGTTTTTTCGGTTTTTGTTTGTTTTTGTGTTTTTTGTGTCAATATTTTTAATTTTTCTTGTGTTTGTTGATTTTTCATTTTTGTTTCTTTAGGTTTAATTTGTCTATTTTTATCATTATTTAACCTTATAATATTTGGATAGGTTAGGCAGGTTATTATATACATATTTTTTTCTTTTTTCTTTTTCGAACTTTCCAAAACACTAATCATTATTGTTGTACGATGTCTGGTTCTCTCGCAGTTCGATCTGAAAGATAGCAAAACTTTAAACAGCCATAACTCCGAAAGGAAAGGCCGTAGACCCATCGAACTTTGCATACTGAAAATCCGTAAAAATAATGCTAGAAGCATGAAACTTCGCACAGTAATTCTACACGCGACCAGCTTTCCAAAACACTAATCATTATTGTTGTACGATGTCTGGTTCTCTCGCAATTCGATCTGAAAGATAGCAAAACTTTAAACAGCTATAACTCCGAAAGGAGAGGCCGTAGACCCATCAAACTTTGCATATTGAAAATCCGTAAAAATAATGCTAGAAGCGTGAAACTTCGCACAGTAATTCTACACGCGACCAGCTTTCCAAAACACTAATCATTATTGTTGTGCGATGCCTGGTTCTCTCACAATTCGATCTGAAAGATAGCAAAACTTTAAACAGCTATAACTCCGAAAGGAGAGGCCGTAGACCCATCAAACTTTGCATATTGAAAATCCGTAAAAATAATGCTAGAAGCGTGAAACTTCGCACAGTAATTCTACACGCGACCAGCTTTCCAAAACACTAATCATTATTGTTGTGCGATGCGTGGTTCTCTCACAATTCGATCTGAAAGATAGCAAAACTTTAAACAGCTATAACTCCGAAAGGAGAGGCCGTAGACCCATCAAACTTTGCATATTGAAAATCCGTAAAAATAATGCTAGAAGCGTGAAACTTCGCACAGTAATTCTACACGCGACCAGCTTTCCAAAACACTAATCATTATTGTTGTGGGATATCTGGTTCTCTCGCAATTCGATCTGAAAGATAGCAAAACTTTAAACAGCTATAACTCCGAAAGGAGAGGCCGTAGACCCATCAAACTTTGCATATTGAAAATCCGTAAAAATAATGCTAGAAGCGTGAAACTTCGCACAGTAATTCTACACGCGACCAGCTTTCCAAAACACTAATCATTATTGTTGTGCGATGCGTGGTTCTCTCACAATTCGATCTGAAAGATAGCAAAACTTTAAACAGCTATAACTCCGAAAGGAGAGGCCGTAGACCCATCAAACTTTGCATATTGAAAATCCGTAAAAATAATGCTAGAAGCGTGAAACTTCGCACAGTAATTCTACACGCGACCAGCTTTCCAAAACACTAATCATTATTGTTGTGGGATATCTGGTTCTCTCGCAATTCGATCTGAAAGATAGCAAAACTTTAAACAGCTATAACTCCGAAAGGAGAGGCCGTAGACCCATCAAACTTTGCATATTGAAAATCCGTAAAAATAATGCTAGAAGCGTGAAACTTCGCACAGTAATTCTACACGCGACCAGCTTTCCAAAACACTAATCATTATTGTTGTGCGATGCCTGGTTCTCTCACAATTCGATCTGAAAGATAGCAAAAACTTCGCACAGTAATTCTACACGCGACCAGCTTTCCAAAACACTAATCATTATTGTTGTGCGATGCCTGGTTCTCTCACAATTCGATCTGAAAGATAGCAAAACTTTAAACAGCTATAACTCCGAAAGGAGAGGCCGTAGACCCATCAAACTTTGCATATTGAAAATCCGTAAAAATAATGCTAGAAGTGTGAAACTTCGCACAGTAATTCTACACGCGACCAGCTTTCCAAAACACTAATCATTATTGTTGTGCGATGCCTGGTTCTCTCACAATTCGATCTGAAAGATAGCAAAACTTTAAACAGCTATAACTCCGAAAGGAGAGGCCGTAGACCCATCAAACTTTGCATATTGAAAATCCGTAAAAATAATGCTAGAAGCGTGAAACTTCGCACAGTAATTCTACACGCGACCAGCTTTCCAAAACACTAATCATTATTGTTGTGCGATGCCTGGTTCTCTCGCAATTCGATCTGAAAGATAGCAAAACTTTAAACAGCTATAACTCCGAAAGGAGAGGCCGTAGACCCATCAAACTTTGCATATTGAAAATCCGTAAAAATAATGCTAGAAGCGTGAAACTTCGCACAGTAATTCTACACGCGACCAGCTTTCCAAAACACTAATCATTATTGTTGTGCGATGCCTGGTTCTCTCACAATTCGATCTGAAAAATAGCAAAACTTTAAACAGCTATAACTCCGAAAGGAGAGGCCGTAGACCCATCAAACTTTGCATATTGAAAATCCGTAAAAATAATGCTAGAAGCGTGAAACTTCGCACAGTAATTCTACACGCGACCAGCTTTCCAAAACACTAATCATTATTGTTGTGAGATGCCTGGTTCTCTCGCAATTCGATCTGAAAGATAGCAAAACTTTAAACAGCTATAACTCCGAAAGGAGAGGCCGTAGACCCATCAAACTTTGCATATTGAAAATCCGTAAAAATAATGCTAGAAGCGTGAAACTTCGCACAGTAATTCTACACGCGACCAGCTTTCCAAAACACACATTATTGTTGTGGGATATCTGGTTCTCTCGCAATTCGATCTGAAAGATAGCAAAACTTTAAACAGCTATAACTCCGAAAGGAGAGGCCGTAGACCCATCAAACTTTGCATATTGAAAATCCGTAAAAATAATGCTAGAAGCGTGAAACTTCGCACAGTAATTCTACACGCGACCAGCTTTCCAAAACACTAATCATTATTGTTGTGCGATGCCTGGTTCTCTCACAATTCGATCTGAAAGATAGCAAAACTTTAAACAGCTATAACTCCGAAAGGAGAGGCCGTAGACCCATCAAACTTTGCATATTGAAAATCCGTAAAAATAATGCTAGAAGCGTGAAACTTCGCACAGTAATTCTACACGCGACCAGCTTTCCAAAACACTAATCATTATTGTTGTGAGATGCCTGGTTCTCTCACAATTCGATCTGAAAGATAGCAAAACTTTAAACAGCTATAACTCCGAAAGGAGAGGCCGTAGACCCATCAAACTTTGCATATTGAAAATCCGTAAAAATAATGCTAGAAGCGTGAAACTTCGCACAGTAATTCTACACGCGACCAGCTTTCCAAAACACACATTATTGTTGTGGGATATCTGGTTCTCTCGCAATTCGATCTGAAAGATAGCAAAACTTTAAACAGCTATAACTCCGAAAGGAGAGGCCGTAGACCCATCAAACTTTGCATATTGAAAATCCGTAAAAATAATGCTAGAAGCGTGAAACTTCGCACAGTAATTCTACACGCGACCAGCTTTCCAAAACACTAATCATTATTGTTGTGCGATGCCTGGTTCTCTCACAATTCGATCTGAAAGATAGCAAAACTTTAAACAGCTATAACTCCGAAAGGAGAGGCCGTAGACCCATCAAACTTTGCATATTGAAAATCCGTAAAAATAATGCTAGAAGCGTGAAACTTCGCACAGTAATTCTACACGCGACCAGCTTTCCAAAACACTAATCATTATTGTTGTGGGATATCTGGTTCTCTCGCAATTCGATCTGAAAGATAGCAAAACTTTAAACAGCTATAACTCCGAAAGGAGAGGCCGTAGACCCATCAAACTTTGCATATTGAAAATCCGTAAAAATAATGCTAGAAGCGTGAAACTTCGCACAGTAATTCTACACGCGACCAGCTTTCCAAAACACTAATCATTATTGTTGTGAGATGCCTGGTTCTCTCGCAATTCGATCTGAAAGATAGCAAAACTTTAAACAGCTATAACTCCGAAAGGAGAGGCCGTAGACCCATCAAACTTTGCATATTGAAAATCCGTAAAAATAATGCTAGAAGCGTGAAACTTCGCACAGTAATTCTACACGCGACCAGCTTTCCAAAACACTAATCATTATTGTTGTGCGATGCCTGGTTCTCTCACAATTCGATCTGAAAAATAGCAAAACTTTAAACAGCTATAACTCCGAAAGGAGAGGCCGTAGACCCATCAAACTTTGCATATTGAAAATCCGTAAAAATAATGCTAGAAGCGTGAAACTTCGCACAGTAATTCTACACGCGACCAGCTTTCCAAAACACTCATTATTGTTGTGGGATATCTGGTTCTCTCGCAATTCGATCTGAAAGATAGCAAAACTTTAAACAGCTATAACTCCGAAAGGAGAGGCCGTAGACCCATCAAACTTTGCATATTGAAAATCCGTAAAAATAATGCTAGAAGCGTGAAACTTCGCACAGTAATTCTACACGCGACCAGCTTTCCAAAACACTAATCATTATTGTTGTGCGATGCCTGGTTCTCTCGCAATTCGATCTGAAAGATAGCAAAACTTTAAACAGCTATAACTCCGAAAGGAGAGGCCGTAGACCCATCAAACTTTGCATATTGAAAATCCGTAAAAATAATGCTAGAAGCGTGAAACTTCGCACAGTAATTCTACACGCGACCAGCTTTCCAAAACACTAATCATTATTGTTGTGCGATGCCTGGTTCTCTCACAATTCGATCTGAAAAATAGCAAAACTTTAAACAGCTATAACTCCGAAAGGAGAGGCCGTAGACCCATCAAACTTTGCATATTGAAAATCCGTAAAAATAATGCTAGAAGCGTGAAACTTCGCACAGTAATTCTACACGCGACCAGCTTTCCAAAACACTCATTATTGTTGTGCGATGCCTGGTTCTCTCACAATTCGATCTGAAAGATAGCAAAACTTTAAACAGCTATAACTCCGAAAGGAGAGGCCGTAGACCCATCAAACTTTGCATATTGAAAATCCGTAAAAATAATGCTAGAAGCGTGAAACTTCGCACAGTAATTCTACACGCGACCAGCTTTCCAAAACACTAATCATTATTGTTGTGCGATGCCTGGTTCTCTCGCAATTCGATCTGAAAGATAGCAAAACTTTAAACAGCTATAACTCCGAAAGGAGAGGCCGTAGACCCATCAAACTTTGCATATTGAAAATCCGTAAAAATAATGCTAGAAGCGTGAAACTTCGCACAGTAATTCTACACGCGACCAGCTTTCCAAAACACTAATCATTATTGTTGTGCGATGCCTGGTTCTCTCACAATTCGATCTGAAAAATAGCAAAACTTTAAACAGCTATAACTCCGAAAGGAGAGGCCGTAGACCCATCAAACTTTGCATATTGAAAATCCGTAAAAATAATGCTAGAAGCGTGAAACTTCGCACAGTAATTCTACACGCGACCAGCTTTCCAAAACACTCATTATTGTTGTGCGATGCCTGGTTCTCTCACAATTCGATCTGAAAGATAGCAAAACTTTAAACAGCTATAACTCCGAAAGGAGAGGCCGTAGACCCATCAAACTTTGCATATTGAAAATCCGTAAAAATAATGCTAGAAGCGTGAAACTTCGCACAGTAATTCTACACGCGACCAGCTTTCCAAAACACTAATCATTATTGTTGTGCGATGCCTGGTTCTCTCACAATTCGATCTGAAAAATAGCAAAACTTTAAACAGCTATAACTCCGAAAGGAGAGGCCGTAGACCCATCAAACTTTGCATATTGAAAATCCGTAAAAATAATGCTAGAAGCGTGAAACTTCGCACAGTAATTCTACACGCGACCAGCTTTCCAAAACACTAATCATTATTGTTGTGGGATATCTGGTTCTCTCACAATTCGATCTGAAAGATAGCAAAACTTTAAACAGCTATAACTCCGAAAGGAGAGGCCGTAGACCCATCAAACTTTGCATATTGAAAATCCGTAAAAATAATGCTAGAAGCGTGAAACTTCGCACAGTAATTCTACACGCGACCAGCTTTCCAAAACACTAATCATTATTGTTGTGAGATGCCTGGTTCTCTCGCAATTCGATCTGAAAGATAGCAAAACTTTAAACAGCTATAACTCCGAAAGGAGAGGCCGTAGACCCATCAAACTTTGCATATTGAAAATCCGTAAAAATAATGCTAGAAGCGTGAAACTTCGCACAGTAATTCTACACGCGACCAGCTTTCCAAAACACTAATCATTATTGTTGTGCGATGCCTGGTTCTCTCACAATTCGATCTGAAAAATAGCAAAACTTTAAACAGCTATAACTCCGAAAGGAGAGGCCGTAGACCCATCAAACTTTGCATATTGAAAATCCGTAAAAATAATGCTAGAAGCGTGAAACTTCGCACAGTAATTCTACACGCGACCAGCTTTCCAAAACACTCATTATTGTTGTGGGATATCTGGTTCTCTCGCAATTCGATCTGAAAGATAGCAAAACTTTAAACAGCTATAACTCCGAAAGGAGAGGCCGTAGACCCATCAAACTTTGCATATTGAAAATCCGTAAAAATAATGCTAGAAGCGTGAAACTTCGCACAGTAATTCTACACGCGACCAGCTTTCCAAAACACTAATCATTATTGTTGTGCGATGCCTGGTTCTCTCGCAATTCGATCTGAAAGATAGCAAAACTTTAAACAGCTATAACTCCGAAAGGAGAGGCCGTAGACCCATCAAACTTTGCATATTGAAAATCCGTAAAAATAATGCTAGAAGCGTGAAACTTCGCACAGTAATTCTACACGCGACCAGCTTTCCAAAACACTAATCATTATTGTTGTGCGATGCCTGGTTCTCTCACAATTCGATCTGAAAAATAGCAAAACTTTAAACAGCTATAACTCCGAAAGGAGAGGCCGTAGACCCATCAAACTTTGCATATTGAAAATCCGTAAAAATAATGCTAGAAGCGTGAAACTTCGCACAGTAATTCTACACGCGACCAGCTTTCCAAAACACTCATTATTGTTGTGCGATGCCTGGTTCTCTCACAATTCGATCTGAAAGATAGCAAAACTTTAAACAGCTATAACTCCGAAAGGAGAGGCCGTAGACCCATCAAACTTTGCATATTGAAAATCCGTAAAAATAATGCTAGAAGCGTGAAACTTCGCACAGTAATTCTACACGCGACCAGCTTTCCAAAACACTAATCATTATTGTTGTGCGATGCCTGGTTCTCTCGCAATTCGATCTGAAAGATAGCAAAACTTTAAACAGCTATAACTCCGAAAGGAGAGGCCGTAGACCCATCAAACTTTGCATATTGAAAATCCGTAAAAATAATGCTAGAAGCGTGAAACTTCGCACAGTAATTCTACACGCGACCAGCTTTCCAAAACACTAATCATTATTGTTGTGCGATGCCTGGTTCTCTCACAATTCGATCTGAAAAATAGCAAAACTTTAAACAGCTATAACTCCGAAAGGAGAGGCCGTAGACCCATCAAACTTTGCATATTGAAAATCCGTAAAAATAATGCTAGAAGCGTGAAACTTCGCACAGTAATTCTACACGCGACCAGCTTTCCAAAACACTCATTATTGTTGTGCGATGCCTGGTTCTCTCACAATTCGATCTGAAAGATAGCAAAACTTTAAACAGCTATAACTCCGAAAGGAGAGGCCGTAGACCCATCAAACTTTGCATATTGAAAATCCGTAAAAATAATGCTAGAAGCGTGAAACTTCGCACAGTAATTCTACACGCGACCAGCTTTCCAAAACACTAATCATTATTGTTGTGCGATGCCTGGTTCTCTCACAATTCGATCTGAAAAATAGCAAAACTTTAAACAGCTATAACTCCGAAAGGAGAGGCCGTAGACCCATCAAACTTTGCATATTGAAAATCCGTAAAAATAATGCTAGAAGCGTGAAACTTCGCACAGTAATTCTACACGCGACCAGCTTTCCAAAACACTAATCATTATTGTTGTGGGATATCTGGTTCTCTCACAATTCGATCTGAAAGATAGCAAAACTTTAAACAGCTATAACTCCGAAAGGAGAGGCCGTAGACCCATCAAACTTTGCATATTGAAAATCCGTAAAAATAATGCTAGAAGCGTGAAACTTCGCACAGTAATTCTACACGCGACCAGCTTTCCAAAACACTAATCATTATTGTTGTGCGATGCCTGGTTCTCTCACAATTCGATCTGAAAGATAGCAAAACTTTAAACAGCTATAACTCCGAAAGGAGAGGCCGTAGACCCATCAAACTTTGCATATTGAAAATCCGTAAAAATAATGCTAGAAGCGTGAAACTTCGCACAGTAATTCTACACGCGACCAGCTTTCCAAAACACTAATCATTATTGTTGTGGGATATCTGGTTCTCTCGCAATTCGATCTGAAAGATAGCAAAACTTTAAACAGCTATAACTCCGAAAGGAGAGGCCGTAGACCCATCAAACTTTGCATATTGAAAATCCGTAAAAATAATGCTAGAAGCGTGAAACTTCGCACAGTAATTCTACACGCGACCAGCTTTCCAAAACACTAATCATTATTGTTGTGGGATATCTGGTTCTCTCGCAATTCGATCTGAAAGATAGCAAAACTTTAAACAGCTATAACTCCGAAAGGAGAGGCCGTAGACCCATCAAACTTTGCATATTGAAAATCCGTAAAAATAATGCTAGAAGCGTGAAACTTCGCACAGTAATTCTACACGCGACCAGCTTTCCAAAACACTAATCATTATTGTTGTGCGATGCCTGGTTCTCTCACAATTCGATCTGAAAGATAGCAAAACTTTAAACAGCTATAACTCCGAAAGGAGAGGCCGTAGACCCATCAAACTTTGCATATTGAAAATCCGTAAAAATAATGCTAGAAGCGTGAAACTTCGCACAGTAATTCTACACGCGACCAGCTTTCCAAAACACTAATCATTATTGTTGTGGGATATCTGGTTCTCTCGCAATTCGATCTGAAAGATAGCAAAACTTTAAACAGCTATAACTCCGAAAGGAGAGGCCGTAGACCCATCAAACTTTGCATATTGAAAATCCGTAAAAATAATGCTAGAAGCGTGAAACTTCGCACAGTAATTCTACACGCGACCAGCTTTCCAAAACACTAATCATTATTGTTGTGAGATGCCTGGTTCTCTCGCAATTCGATCTGAAAGATAGCAAAACTTTAAACAGCTATAACTCCGAAAGGAGAGGCCGTAGACCCATCAAACTTTGCATATTGAAAATCCGTAAAAATAATGCTAGAAGCGTGAAACTTCGCACAGTAATTCTACACGCGACCAGCTTTCCAAAACACTAATCATTATTGTTGTGCGATGCCTGGTTCTCTCACAATTCGATCTGAAAAATAGCAAAACTTTAAACAGCTATAACTCCGAAAGGAGAGGCCGTAGACCCATCAAACTTTGCATATTGAAAATCCGTAAAAATAATGCTAGAAGCGTGAAACTTCGCACAGTAATTCTACACGCGACCAGCTTTCCAAAACACTCATTATTGTTGTGGGATATCTGGTTCTCTCGCAATTCGATCTGAAAGATAGCAAAACTTTAAACAGCTATAACTCCGAAAGGAGAGGCCGTAGACCCATCAAACTTTGCATATTGAAAATCCGTAAAAATAATGCTAGAAGCGTGAAACTTCGCACAGTAATTCTACACGCGACCAGCTTTCCAAAACACTAATCATTATTGTTGTGCGATGCCTGGTTCTCTCGCAATTCGATCTGAAAGATAGCAAAACTTTAAACAGCTATAACTCCGAAAGGAGAGGCCGTAGACCCATCAAACTTTGCATATTGAAAATCCGTAAAAATAATGCTAGAAGCGTGAAACTTCGCACAGTAATTCTACACGCGACCAGCTTTCCAAAACACTAATCATTATTGTTGTGCGATGCCTGGTTCTCTCACAATTCGATCTGAAAAATAGCAAAACTTTAAACAGCTATAACTCCGAAAGGAGAGGCCGTAGACCCATCAAACTTTGCATATTGAAAATCCGTAAAAATAATGCTAGAAGCGTGAAACTTCGCACAGTAATTCTACACGCGACCAGCTTTCCAAAACACTCATTATTGTTGTGCGATGCCTGGTTCTCTCACAATTCGATCTGAAAGATAGCAAAACTTTAAACAGCTATAACTCCGAAAGGAGAGGCCGTAGACCCATCAAACTTTGCATATTGAAAATCCGTAAAAATAATGCTAGAAGCGTGAAACTTCGCACAGTAATTCTACACGCGACCAGCTTTCCAAAACACTAATCATTATTGTTGTGCGATGCCTGGTTCTCTCACAATTCGATCTGAAAAATAGCAAAACTTTAAACAGCTATAACTCCGAAAGGAGAGGCCGTAGACCCATCAAACTTTGCATATTGAAAATCCGTAAAAATAATGCTAGAAGCGTGAAACTTCGCACAGTAATTCTACACGCGACCAGCTTTCCAAAACACTCATTATTGTTGTGCGATGCCTGGTTCTCTCACAATTCGATCTGAAAGATAGCAAAACTTTAAACAGCTATAACTCCGAAAGGAGAGGCCGTAGACCCATCAAACTTTGCATATTGAAAATCCGTAAAAATAATGCTAGAAGCGTGAAACTTCGCACAGTAATTCTACACGCGACCAGCTTTCCAAAACACTAATCATTATTGTTGTGCGATGCCTGGTTCTCTCACAATTCGATCTGAAAAATAGCAAAACTTTAAACAGCTATAACTCCGAAAGGAGAGGCCGTAGACCCATCAAACTTTGCATATTGAAAATCCGTAAAAATAATGCTAGAAGCGTGAAACTTCGCACAGTAATTCTACACGCGACCAGCTTTCCAAAACACTAATCATTATTGTTGTGGGATATCTGGTTCTCTCACAATTCGATCTGAAAGATAGCAAAACTTTAAACAGCTATAACTCCGAAAGGAGAGGCCGTAGACCCATCAAACTTTGCATATTGAAAATCCGTAAAAATAATGCTAGAAGCGTGAAACTTCGCACAGTAATTCTACACGCGACCAGCTTTCCAAAACACTAATCATTATTGTTGTGCGATGCCTGGTTCTCTCACAATTCGATCTGAAAGATAGCAAAACTTTAAACAGCTATAACTCCGAAAGGAGAGGCCGTAGACCCATCAAACTTTGCATATTGAAAATCCGTAAAAATAATGCTAGAAGCGTGAAACTTCGCACAGTAATTCTACACGCGACCAGCTTTCCAAAACACTAATCATTATTGTTGTGGGATATCTGGTTCTCTCGCAATTCGATCTGAAAGATAGCAAAACTTTAAACAGCTATAACTCCGAAAGGAGAGGCCGTAGACCCATCAAACTTTGCATATTGAAAATCCGTAAAAATAATGCTAGAAGCGTGAAACTTCGCACAGTAATTCTACACGCGACCAGCTTTCCAAAACACTAATCATTATTGTTGTGGGATATCTGGTTCTCTCGCAATTCGATCTGAAAGATAGCAAAACTTTAAACAGCTATAACTCCGAAAGGAGAGGCCGTAGACCCATCAAACTTTGCATATTGAAAATCCGTAAAAATAATGCTAGAAGCGTGAAACTTCGCACAGTAATTCTACACGCGACCAGCTTTCCAAAACACTAATCATTATTGTTGTGCGATGCCTGGTTCTCTCACAATTCGATCTGAAAGATAGCAAAACTTTAAACAGCTATAACTCCGAAAGGAGAGGCCGTAGACCCATCAAACTTTGCATATTGAAAATCCGTAAAAATAATGCTAGAAGCGTGAAACTTCGCACAGTAATTCTACACGCGACCAGCTTTCCAAAACACTAATCATTATTGTTGTGGGATATCTGGTTCTCTCGCAATTCGATCTGAAAGATAGCAAAACTTTAAACAGCTATAACTCCGAAAGGAGAGGCCGTAGACCCATCAAACTTTGCATATTGAAAATCCGTAAAAATAATGCTAGAAGCGTGAAACTTCGCACAGTAATTCTACACGCGACCAGCTTTCCAAAACACTAATCATTATTGTTGTGGGATATCTGGTTCTCTCGCAATTCGATCTGAAAGATAGCAAAACTTTAAACAGCTATAACTCCGAAAGGAGAGGCCGTAGACCCATCAAACTTTGCATATTGAAAATCCGTAAAAATAATGCTAGAAGCGTGAAACTTCGCACAGTAATTCTACACGCGACCAGCTTTCCAAAACACTCATTATTGTTGTGCGATGCCTGGTTCTCTCACAATTCGATCTGAAAGATAGCAAAACTTTAAACAGCTATAACTCCGAAAGGAGAGGCCGTAGACCCATCAAACTTTGCATATTGAAAATCCGTAAAAATAATGCTAGAAGCGTGAAACTTCGCACAGTAATTCTACACGCGACCAGCTTTCCAAAACACTAATCATTATTGTTGTGCGATGCCTGGTTCTCTCACAATTCGATCTGAAAAATAGCAAAACTTTAAACAGCTATAACTCCGAAAGGAGAGGCCGTAGACCCATCAAACTTTGCATATTGAAAATCCGTAAAAATAATGCTAGAAGCGTGAAACTTCGCACAGTAATTCTACACGCGACCAGCTTTCCAAAACACTAATCATTATTGTTGTGGGATATCTGGTTCTCTCACAATTCGATCTGAAAGATAGCAAAACTTTAAACAGCTATAACTCCGAAAGGAGAGGCCGTAGACCCATCAAACTTTGCATATTGAAAATCCGTAAAAATAATGCTAGAAGCGTGAAACTTCGCACAGTAATTCTACACGCGACCAGCTTTCCAAAACACTAATCATTATTGTTGTGCGATGCCTGGTTCTCTCACAATTCGATCTGAAAGATAGCAAAACTTTAAACAGCTATAACTCCGAAAGGAGAGGCCGTAGACCCATCAAACTTTGCATATTGAAAATCCGTAAAAATAATGCTAGAAGCGTGAAACTTCGCACAGTAATTCTACACGCGACCAGCTTTCCAAAACACTAATCATTATTGTTGTGGGATATCTGGTTCTCTCGCAATTCGATCTGAAAGATAGCAAAACTTTAAACAGCTATAACTCCGAAAGGAGAGGCCGTAGACCCATCAAACTTTGCATATTGAAAATCCGTAAAAATAATGCTAGAAGCGTGAAACTTCGCACAGTAATTCTACACGCGACCAGCTTTCCAAAACACTAATCATTATTGTTGTGGGATATCTGGTTCTCTCGCAATTCGATCTGAAAGATAGCAAAACTTTAAACAGCTATAACTCCGAAAGGAGAGGCCGTAGACCCATCAAACTTTGCATATTGAAAATCCGTAAAAATAATGCTAGAAGCGTGAAACTTCGCACAGTAATTCTACACGCGACCAGCTTTCCAAAACACTAATCATTATTGTTGTGCGATGCCTGGTTCTCTCACAATTCGATCTGAAAGATAGCAAAACTTTAAACAGCTATAACTCCGAAAGGAGAGGCCGTAGACCCATCAAACTTTGCATATTGAAAATCCGTAAAAATAATGCTAGAAGCGTGAAACTTCGCACAGTAATTCTACACGCGACCAGCTTTCCAAAACACTAATCATTATTGTTGTGGGATATCTGGTTCTCTCGCAATTCGATCTGAAAGATAGCAAAACTTTAAACAGCTATAACTCCGAAAGGAGAGGCCGTAGACCCATCAAACTTTGCATATTGAAAATCCGTAAAAATAATGCTAGAAGCGTGAAACTTCGCACAGTAATTCTACACGCGACCAGCTTTCCAAAACACTAATCATTATTGTTGTGGGATATCTGGTTCTCTCGCAATTCGATCTGAAAGATAGCAAAACTTTAAACAGCTATAACTCCGAAAGGAGAGGCCGTAGACCCATCAAACTTTGCATATTGAAAATCCGTAAAAATAATGCTAGAAGCGTGAAACTTCGCACAGTAATTCTACACGCGACCAGCTTTCCAAAACACTAATCATTATTGTTGTGCGATGCCTGGTTCTCTCACAATTCGATCTGAAAGATAGCAAAACTTTAAACAGCTATAACTCCGAAAGGAGAGGCCGTAGACCCATCAAACTTTGCATATTGAAAATCCGTAAAAATAATGCTAGAAGCGTGAAACTTCGCACAGTAATTCTACACGCGACCAGCTTTCCAAAACACTAATCATTATTGTTGTGGGATATCTGGTTCTCTCGCAATTCGATCTGAAAGATAGCAAAACTTTAAACAGCTATAACTCCGAAAGGAGAGGCCGTAGACCCATCAAACTTTGCATATTGAAAATCCGTAAAAATAATGCTAGAAGCGTGAAACTTCGCACAGTAATTCTACACGCGACCAGCTTTCCAAAACACTAATCATTATTGTTGTGGGATATCTGGTTCTCTCGCAATTCGATCTGAAAGATAGCAAAACTTTAAACAGCTATAACTCCGAAAGGAGAGGCCGTAGACCCATCAAGCTTTGCATATTGAAAATCCGTAAAAATAATGCTAGAAGCGTGAAACTTCGCACAGTAATTCTACACGCGACCAGCTTTCCAAAACACTAATCATTATTGTTGTGGGATATCTGGTTCTCTCGCAATTCGATCTGAAAGATAGCAAAACTTTAAACAGCTATAACTCCGAAAGGAGAGGCCGTAGACCCATCAAACTTTGCATATTGAAAATCCGTAAAAATAATGCTAGAAGCGTGAAACTTCGCACAGTAATTCTACACGCGACCAGCTTTCCAAAACACTAATCATTATTGTTGTGGGATATCTGGTTCTCTCGCAATTCGATCTGAAAGATAGCAAAACTTTAAACAGCTATAACTCCGAAAGGAGAGGCCGTAGACCCATCAAACTTTGCATATTGAAAATCCGTAAAAATAATGCTAGAAGCGTGAAACTTCGCACAGTAATTCTACACGCGACCAGCTTTCCAAAACACTAATCATTATTGTTGTGCGATGCCTGGTTCTCTCACAATTCGATCTGAAAGATAGCAAAACTTTAAACAGCTATAACTCCGAAAGGAGAGGCCGTAGACCCATCAAACTTTGCATATTGAAAATCCGTAAAAATAATGCTAGAAGCGTGAAACTTCGCACAGTAATTCTACACGCGACCAGCTTTCCAAAACACTAATCATTATTGTTGTGCGATGCCTGGTTCTCTCACAATTCGATCTGAAAAATAGCAAAACTTTAAACAGCTATAACTCCGAAAGGAGAGGCCGTAGACCCATCAAACTTTGCATATTTAAAATCCGTAAAAATAATGCTAGAAGTGTGAAACTTCGCACAGTAATTCTACACGCGACCAGCTTTCCAAAACACTAATCATTATTGTTGTGCGATGCCTGGTTCTCTCACAATTCGATCTGAAAGATAGCAAAACTTTAAACAGCTATAACTCCGAAAGGAGAGGCCGTAGACCCATCAAACTTTGCATATTGAAAATCCGTAAAAATAATGCTAGAAGCGTGAAACTTCGCACAGTAATTCTACACGCGACCAGCTTTCCAAAACACTAATCATTATTGTTGTGGGATATCTGGTTCTCTCGCAATTCGATCTGAAAGATAGCAAAACTTTAAACAGCTATAACTCCGAAAGGAGAGGCCGTAGACCCATCAAACTTTGCATATTGAAAATCCGTAAAAATAATGCTAGAAGCGTGAAACTTCGCACAGTAATTCTACACGCGACCAGCTTTCCAAAACACTAATCATTATTGTTGTGCGATGCCTGGTTCTCTCACAATTCGATCTGAAAGATAGCAAAACTTTAAACAGCTATAACTCCGAAAGGAGAGGCCGTAGACCCATCAAACTTTGCATATTGAAAATCCGTAAAAATAATGCTAGAAGCGTGAAACTTCGCACAGTAATTCTACACGCGACCAGCTTTCCAAAACACTAATCATTATTGTTGTGCGATGCCTGGTTCTCTCACAATTCGATCTGAAAGATAGCAAAACTTTAAACAGCTATAACTCCGAAAGGAGAGGCCGTAGACCCATCAAACTTTGCATATTGAAAATCCGTAAAAATAATGCTAGAAGCGTGAAACTTCGCACAGTAATTCTACACGCGACCAGCTTTCCAAAACACTAATCATTATTGTTGTGCGATGCCTGGTTCTCTCACAATTCGATCTGAAAGATAGCAAAACTTTAAACAGCTATAACTCCGAAAGGAGAGGCCGTAGACCCATCAAACTTTGCATATTTAAAATCCGTAAAAATAATGCTAGAAGTGTGAAACTTCGCACAGTAATTCTACACGCGACCAGCTTTCCAAAACACTAATCATTATTGTTGTGCGATGCCTGGTTCTCTCACAATGCGATCTGAAAGATAGCAAAACTTTAAACAGCTATAACTCCGAAAGGAGAGGCCGTAGACCCATCAAACTTTGCATATTGAAAATCCGTAAAAATAATGCTAGAAGCGTGAAACTTCGCACAGTAATTCTACACGCGACCAGCTTTCCAAAACACTAATCATTATTGTTGTGGGATATCTGGTTCTCTCGCAATTCGATCTGAAAGATAGCAAAACTTTAAACAGCTATAACTCCGAAAGGAGAGGCCGTAGACCCATCAAACTTTGCATATTTAAAATCCGTAAAAATAATGCTAGAAGTGTGAAACTTCGCACAGTAATTCTACACGCGACCAGCTTTCCAAAACACTAATCATTATTGTTGTGCGATGCCTGGTTCTCTCACAATTCGATCTGAAAGATAGCAAAACTTTAAACAGCTATAACTCCGAAAGGAGAGGCCGTAGACCCATCAAACTTTGCATATTGAAAATCCGTAAAAATAATGCTAGAAGCGTGAAACTTCGCACAGTAATTCTACACGCGACCAGCTTTCCAAAACACTAATCATTATTGTTGTGGGATATCTGGTTCTCTCGCAATTCGATCTGAAAGATAGCAAAACTTTAAACAGCTATAACTCCGAAAGGAGAGGCCGTAGACCCATCAAACTTTGCATATTGAAAATCCGTAAAAATAATGCTAGAAGCGTGAAACTTCGCACAGTAATTCTACACGCGACCAGCTTTCCAAAACACTAATCATTATTGTTGTGCGATGCCTGGTTCTCTCACAATTCGATCTGAAAGATAGCAAAACTTTAAACAGCTATAACTCCGAAAGGAGAGGCCGTAGACCCATCAAACTTTGCATATTGAAAATCCGTAAAAATAATGCTAGAAGCGTGAAACTTCGCACAGTAATTCTACACGCGACCAGCTTTCCAAAACACTAATCATTATTGTTGTGGGATATCTGGTTCTCTCGCAATTCGATCTGAAAGATAGCAAAACTTTAAACAGCTATAACTCCGAAAGGAGAGGCCGTAGACCCATCAAACTTTGCATATTGAAAATCCGTAAAAATAATGCTAGAAGCGTGAAACTTCGCACAGTAATTCTACACGCGACCAGCTTTCCAAAACACTAATCATTATTGTTGTGCGATGCCTGGTTCTCTCACAATTCGATCTGAAAGATAGCAAAACTTTAAACAGCTATAACTCCGAAAGGAGAGGCCGTAGACCCATCAAACTTTGCATATTGAAAATCCGTAAAAATAATGCTAGAAGCGTGAAACTTCGCACAGTAATTCTACACGCGACCAGCTTTCCAAAACACTAATCATTATTGTTGTGGGATATCTGGTTCTCTCGCAATTCGATCTGAAAGATAGCAAAACTTTAAACAGCTATAACTCCGAAAGGAGAGGCCGTAGACCCATCAAACTTTGCATATTGAAAATCCGTAAAAATAATGCTAGAAGCGTGAAACTTCGCACAGTAATTCTACACGCGACCAGCTTTCCAAAACACTAATCATTATTGTTGTGGGATATCTGGTTCTCTCGCAATTCGATCTGAAAGATAGCAAAACTTTAAACAGCTATAACTCCGAAAGGAGAGGCCGTAGACCCATCAAGCTTTGCATATTGAAAATCCGTAAAAATAATGCTAGAAGCGTGAAACTTCGCACAGTAATTCTACACGCGACCAGCTTTCCAAAACACTAATCATTATTGTTGTGGGATATCTGGTTCTCTCGCAATTCGATCTGAAAGATAGCAAAACTTTAAACAGCTATAACTCCGAAAGGAGAGGCCGTAGACCCATCAAACTTTGCATATTGAAAATCCGTAAAAATAATGCTAGAAGCGTGAAACTTCGCACAGTAATTCTACACGCGACCAGCTTTCCAAAACACTAATCATTATTGTTGTGGGATATCTGGTTCTCTCGCAATTCGATCTGAAAGATAGCAAAACTTTAAACAGCTATAACTCCGAAAGGAGAGGCCGTAGACCCATCAAACTTTGCATATTGAAAATCCGTAAAAATAATGCTAGAAGCGTGAAACTTCGCACAGTAATTCTACACGCGACCAGCTTTCCAAAACACTAATCATTATTGTTGTGCGATGCCTGGTTCTCTCACAATTCGATCTGAAAGATAGCAAAACTTTAAACAGCTATAACTCCGAAAGGAGAGGCCGTAGACCCATCAAACTTTGCATATTGAAAATCCGTAAAAATAATGCTAGAAGCGTGAAACTTCGCACAGTAATTCTACACGCGACCAGCTTTCCAAAACACTAATCATTATTGTTGTGCGATGCCTGGTTCTCTCACAATTCGATCTGAAAAATAGCAAAACTTTAAACAGCTATAACTCCGAAAGGAGAGGCCGTAGACCCATCAAACTTTGCATATTTAAAATCCGTAAAAATAATGCTAGAAGTGTGAAACTTCGCACAGTAATTCTACACGCGACCAGCTTTCCAAAACACTAATCATTATTGTTGTGCGATGCCTGGTTCTCTCACAATTCGATCTGAAAGATAGCAAAACTTTAAACAGCTATAACTCCGAAAGGAGAGGCCGTAGACCCATCAAACTTTGCATATTGAAAATCCGTAAAAATAATGCTAGAAGCGTGAAACTTCGCACAGTAATTCTACACGCGACCAGCTTTCCAAAACACTAATCATTATTGTTGTGGGATATCTGGTTCTCTCGCAATTCGATCTGAAAGATAGCAAAACTTTAAACAGCTATAACTCCGAAAGGAGAGGCCGTAGACCCATCAAACTTTGCATATTGAAAATCCGTAAAAATAATGCTAGAAGCGTGAAACTTCGCACAGTAATTCTACACGCGACCAGCTTTCCAAAACACTAATCATTATTGTTGTGCGATGCCTGGTTCTCTCACAATTCGATCTGAAAGATAGCAAAACTTTAAACAGCTATAACTCCGAAAGGAGAGGCCGTAGACCCATCAAACTTTGCATATTGAAAATCCGTAAAAATAATGCTAGAAGCGTGAAACTTCGCACAGTAATTCTACACGCGACCAGCTTTCCAAAACACTAATCATTATTGTTGTGCGATGCCTGGTTCTCTCACAATTCGATCTGAAAGATAGCAAAACTTTAAACAGCTATAACTCCGAAAGGAGAGGCCGTAGACCCATCAAACTTTGCATATTGAAAATCCGTAAAAATAATGCTAGAAGCGTGAAACTTCGCACAGTAATTCTACACGCGACCAGCTTTCCAAAACACTAATCATTATTGTTGTGCGATGCCTGGTTCTCTCACAATTCGATCTGAAAGATAGCAAAACTTTAAACAGCTATAACTCCGAAAGGAGAGGCCGTAGACCCATCAAACTTTGCATATTTAAAATCCGTAAAAATAATGCTAGAAGTGTGAAACTTCGCACAGTAATTCTACACGCGACCAGCTTTCCAAAACACTAATCATTATTGTTGTGCGATGCCTGGTTCTCTCACAATTCGATCTGAAAAAATTCTCTATAACTCCGAAAGGAGAGGCCGTAGACCCATCAAACTTTGCATATTGAAAATCCGTAAAAATAATGCTAGAAGCGTGAAACTTCGCACAGTAATTCTACACGCGACCAGCTTTCCAAAACACTAATCATTATTGTTGTGCGATGCCTGGTTCTCTCACAATTCGATCTGAAAGATAGCAAAACTTTAAACAGCTATAACTCCGAAAGGAGAGGCCGTAGACCCATCAAACTTTGCATATTTAAAATCCGTAAAAATAATGCTAGAAGTGTGAAACTTCGCACAGTAATTCTACACGCGACCAGCTTTCCAAAACACTAATCATTATTGTTGTGCGATGCCTGGTTCTCTCACAATTCGATCTGAAAGATAGCAAAACTTTAAACAGCTATAACTCCGAAAGGAGAGGCCGTAGACCCATCAAACTTTGCATATTGAAAATCCGTAAAAATAATGCTAGAAGCGTGAAACTTCGCACAGTAATTCTACACGCGACCAGCTTTCCAAAACACTAATCATTATTGTTGTGGGATATCTGGTTCTCTCGCAATTCGATCTGAAAGATAGCAAAACTTTAAACAGCTATAACTCCGAAAGGAGAGGCCGTAGACCCATCAAACTTTGCATATTTAAAATCCGTAAAAATAATGCTAGAAGTGTGAAACTTCGCACAGTAATTCTACACGCGACCAGCTTTCCAAAACACTAATCATTATTGTTGTGCGATGCCTGGTTCTCTCACAATTCGATCTGAAAGATAGCAAAACTTTAAACAGCTATAACTCCGAAAGGAGAGGCCGTAGACCCATCAAACTTTGCATATTGAAAATCCGTAAAAATAATGCTAGAAGCGTGAAACTTCGCACAGTAATTCTACACGCGACCAGCTTTCCAAAACACTAATCATTATTGTTGTGGGATATCTGGTTCTCTCGCAATTCGATCTGAAAGATAGCAAAACTTTAAACAGCTATAACTCCGAAAGGAGAGGCCGTAGACCCATCAAACTTTGCATATTGAAAATCCGTAAAAATAATGCTAGAAGCGTGAAACTTCGCACAGTAATTCTACACGCGACCAGCTTTCCAAAACACTAATCATTATTGTTGTGCGATGCCTGGTTCTCTCACAATTCGATCTGAAAGATAGCAAAACTTTAAACAGCTATAACTCCGAAAGGAGAGGCCGTAGACCCATCAAACTTTGCATATTGAAAATCCGTAAAAATAATGCTAGAAGCGTGAAACTTCGCACAGTAATTCTACACGCGACCAGCTTTCCAAAACACTAATCATTATTGTTGTGCGATGCCTGGTTCTCTCACAATTCGATCTGAAAAATAGCAAAACTTTAAACAGCTATAACTCCGAAAGGAGAGGCCGTAGACCCATCAAACTTTGCATATTTAAAATCCGTAAAAATAATGCTAGAAGTGTGAAACTTCGCACAGTAATTCTACACGCGACCAGCTTTCCAAAACACTAATCATTATTGTTGTGCGATGCCTGGTTCTCTCACAATTCGATCTGAAAGATAGCAAAACTTTAAACAGCTATAACTCCGAAAGGAGAGGCCGTAGACCCATCAAACTTTGCATATTGAAAATCCGTAAAAATAATGCTAGAAGCGTGAAACTTCGCACAGTAATTCTACACGCGACCAGCTTTCCAAAACACTAATCATTATTGTTGTGGGATATCTGGTTCTCTCGCAATTCGATCTGAAAGATAGCAAAACTTTAAACAGCTATAACTCCGAAAGGAGAGGCCGTAGACCCATCAAACTTTGCATATTGAAAATCCGTAAAAATAATGCTAGAAGCGTGAAACTTCGCACAGTAATTCTACACGCGACCAGCTTTCCAAAACACTAATCATTATTGTTGTGCGATGCCTGGTTCTCTCACAATTCGATCTGAAAGATAGCAAAACTTTAAACAGCTATAACTCCGAAAGGAGAGGCCGTAGACCCATCAAACTTTGCATATTGAAAATCCGTAAAAATAATGCTAGAAGCGTGAAACTTCGCACAGTAATTCTACACGCGACCAGCTTTCCAAAACACTAATCATTATTGTTGTGCGATGCCTGGTTCTCTCACAATTCGATCTGAAAGATAGCAAAACTTTAAACAGCTATAACTCCGAAAGGAGAGGCCGTAGACCCATCAAACTTTGCATATTGAAAATCCGTAAAAATAATGCTAGAAGCGTGAAACTTCGCACAGTAATTCTACACGCGACCAGCTTTCCAAAACACTAATCATTATTGTTGTGCGATGCCTGGTTCTCTCACAATTCGATCTGAAAGATAGCAAAACTTTAAACAGCTATAACTCCGAAAGGAGAGGCCGTAGACCCATCAAACTTTGCATATTTAAAATCCGTAAAAATAATGCTAGAAGTGTGAAACTTCGCACAGTAATTCTACACGCGACCAGCTTTCCAAAACACTAATCATTATTGTTGTGCGATGCCTGGTTCTCTCACAATTCGATCTGAAAAAATTCTCTATAACTCCGAAAGGAGAGGCCGTAGACCCATCAAACTTTGCATATTGAAAATCCGTAAAAATAATGCTAGAAGCGTGAAACTTCGCACAGTAATTCTACACGCGACCAGCTTTCCAAAACACTAATCATTATTGTTGTGCGATGCCTGGTTCTCTCACAATTCGATCTGAAAGATAGCAAAACTTTAAACAGCTATAACTCCGAAAGGAGAGGCCGTAGACCCATCAAACTTTGCATATTTAAAATCCGTAAAAATAATGCTAGAAGTGTGAAACTTCGCACAGTAATTCTACACGCGACCAGCTTTCCAAAACACTAATCATTATTGTTGTGCGATGCCTGGTTCTCTCACAATTCGATCTGAAAGATAGCAAAACTTTAAACAGCTATAACTCCGAAAGGAGAGGCCGTAGACCCATCAAACTTTGCATATTGAAAATCCGTAAAAATAATGCTAGAAGCGTGAAACTTCGCACAGTAATTCTACACGCGACCAGCTTTCCAAAACACTAATCATTATTGTTGTGGGATATCTGGTTCTCTCGCAATTCGATCTGAAAGATAGCAAAACTTTAAACAGCTATAACTCCGAAAGGAGAGGCCGTAGACCCATCAAACTTTGCATATTTAAAATCCGTAAAAATAATGCTAGAAGTGTGAAACTTCGCACAGTAATTCTACACGCGACCAGCTTTCCAAAACACTAATCATTATTGTTGTGCGATGCCTGGTTCTCTCACAATTCGATCTGAAAGATAGCAAAACTTTAAACAGCTATAACTCCGAAAGGAGAGGCCGTAGACCCATCAAACTTTGCATATTGAAAATCCGTAAAAATAATGCTAGAAGCGTGAAACTTCGCACAGTAATTCTACACGCGACCAGCTTTCCAAAACACTAATCATTATTGTTGTGGGATATCTGGTTCTCTCGCAATTCGATCTGAAAGATAGCAAAACTTTAAACAGCTATAACTCCGAAAGGAGAGGCCGTAGACCCATCAAACTTTGCATATTGAAAATCCGTAAAAATAATGCTAGAAGCGTGAAACTTCGCACAGTAATTCTACACGCGACCAGCTTTCCAAAACACTAATCATTATTGTTGTGCGATGCCTGGTTCTCTCACAATTCGATCTGAAAGATAGCAAAACTTTAAACAGCTATAACTCCGAAAGGAGAGGCCGTAGACCCATCAAACTTTGCATATTGAAAATCCGTAAAAATAATGCTAGAAGCGTGAAACTTCGCACAGTAATTCTACACGCGACCAGCTTTCCAAAACACTAATCATTATTGTTGTGCGATGCCTGGTTCTCTCACAATTCGATCTGAAAAATAGCAAAACTTTAAACAGCTATAACTCCGAAAGGAGAGGCCGTAGACCCATCAAACTTTGCATATTTAAAATCCGTAAAAATAATGCTAGAAGTGTGAAACTTCGCACAGTAATTCTACACGCGACCAGCTTTCCAAAACACTAATCATTATTGTTGTGCGATGCCTGGTTCTCTCACAATTCGATCTGAAAGATAGCAAAACTTTAAACAGCTATAACTCCGAAAGGAGAGGCCGTAGACCCATCAAACTTTGCATATTGAAAATCCGTAAAAATAATGCTAGAAGCGTGAAACTTCGCACAGTAATTCTACACGCGACCAGCTTTCCAAAACACTAATCATTATTGTTGTGGGATATCTGGTTCTCTCGCAATTCGATCTGAAAGATAGCAAAACTTTAAACAGCTATAACTCCGAAAGGAGAGGCCGTAGACCCATCAAACTTTGCATATTGAAAATCCGTAAAAATAATGCTAGAAGCGTGAAACTTCGCACAGTAATTCTACACGCGACCAGCTTTCCAAAACACTAATCATTATTGTTGTGCGATGCCTGGTTCTCTCACAATTCGATCTGAAAGATAGCAAAACTTTAAACAGCTATAACTCCGAAAGGAGAGGCCGTAGACCCATCAAACTTTGCATATTGAAAATCCGTAAAAATAATGCTAGAAGCGTGAAACTTCGCACAGTAATTCTACACGCGACCAGCTTTCCAAAACACTAATCATTATTGTTGTGCGATGCCTGGTTCTCTCACAATTCGATCTGAAAGATAGCAAAACTTTAAACAGCTATAACTCCGAAAGGAGAGGCCGTAGACCCATCAAACTTTGCATATTGAAAATCCGTAAAAATAATGCTAGAAGCGTGAAACTTCGCACAGTAATTCTACACGCGACCAGCTTTCCAAAACACTAATCATTATTGTTGTGCGATGCCTGGTTCTCTCACAATTCGATCTGAAAGATAGCAAAACTTTAAACAGCTATAACTCCGAAAGGAGAGGCCGTAGACCCATCAAACTTTGCATATTGAAAATCCGTAAAAATAATGCTAGAAGCGTGAAACTTCGCACAGTAATTCTACACGCGACCAGCTTTCCAAAACACTAATCATTATTGTTGTGCGATGCCTGGTTCTCTCACAATTCGATCTGAAAGATAGCAAAACTTTAAACAGCTATAACTCCGAAAGGAGAGGCCGTAGACCCATCAAACTTTGCATATTGAAAATCCGTAAAAATAATGCTAGAAGCGTGAAACTTCGCACAGTAATTCTACACGCGACCAGCTTTCCAAAACACTAATCATTATTGTTGTGCGATGCCTGGTTCTCTCACAATTCGATCTGAAAGATAGCAAAACTTTAAACAGCTATAACTCCGAAAGGAGAGGCCGTAGACCCATCAAACTTTGCATATTGAAAATCCGTAAAAATAATGCTAGAAGCGTGAAACTTCGCACAGTAATTCTACACGCGACCAGCTTTCCAAAACACTAATCATTATTGTTGTGGGATATCTGGTTCTCTCGCAATTCGATCTGAAAGATAGCAAAACTTTAAACAGCTATAACTCCGAAAGGAGAGGCCGTAGACCCATCAAACTTTGCATATTGAAAATCCGTAAAAATAATGCTAGAAGCGTGAAACTTCGCACAGTAATTCTACACGCGACCAGCTTTCCAAAACACTAATCATTATTGTTGTGCGATGCCTGGTTCTCTCACAATTCGATCTGAAAGATAGCAAAACTTTAAACAGCTATAACTCCGAAAGGAGAGGCCGTAGACCCATCAAACTTTGCATATTTAAAATCCGTAAAAATAATGCTAGAAGTGTGAAACTTCGCACAGTAATTCTACACGCGACCAGCTTTCCAAAACACTAATCATTATTGTTGTGCGATGCCTGGTTCTCTCACAATTCGATCTGAAAGATAGCAAAACTTTAAACAGCTATAACTCCGAAAGGAGAGGCCGTAGACCCATCAAACTTTGCATATTGAAAATCCGTAAAAATAATGCTAGAAGCGTGAAACTTCGCACAGTAATTCTACACGCGACCAGCTTTCCAAAACACTAATCATTATTGTTGTGCGATGCCTGGTTCTCTCACAATTCGATCTGAAAGATAGCAAAACTTTAAACAGCTATAACTCCGAAAGGAGAGGCCGTAGACCCATCAAACTTTGCATATTGAAAATCCGTAAAAATAATGCTAGAAGCGTGAAACTTCGCACAGTAATTCTACACGCGACCAGCTTTCCAAAACACTAATCATTATTGTTGTGGGATATCTGGTTCTCTCGCAATTCGATCTGAAAGATAGCAAAACTTTAAACAGCTATAACTCCGAAAGGAGAGGCCGTAGACCCATCAAACTTTGCATATTTAAAATCCGTAAAAATAATGCTAGAAGTGTGAAACTTCGCACAGTAATTCTACACGCGACCAGCTTTCCAAAACACTAATCATTATTGTTGTGCGATGCCTGGTTCTCTCACAATTCGATCTGAAAGATAGCAAAACTTTAAACAGCTATAACTCCGAAAGGAGAGGCCGTAGACCCATCAAACTTTGCATATTGAAAATCCGTAAAAATAATGCTAGAAGCGTGAAACTTCGCACAGTAATTCTACACGCGACCAGCTTTCCAAAACACTAATCATTATTGTTGTGGGATATCTGGTTCTCTCGCAATTCGATCTGAAAGATAGCAAAACTTTAAACAGCTATAACTCCGAAAGGAGAGGCCGTAGACCCATCAAACTTTGCATATTGAAAATCCGTAAAAATAATGCTAGAAGCGTGAAACTTCGCACAGTAATTCTACACGCGACCAGCTTTCCAAAACACTAATCATTATTGTTGTGCGATGCCTGGTTCTCTCACAATTCGATCTGAAAGATAGCAAAACTTTAAACAGCTATAACTCCGAAAGGAGAGGCCGTAGACCCATCAAACTTTGCATATTGAAAATCCGTAAAAATAATGCTAGAAGCGTGAAACTTCGCACAGTAATTCTACACGCGACCAGCTTTCCAAAACACTAATCATTATTGTTGTGCGATGCCTGGTTCCCTCACAATTCGATCTGAAAGATAGCAAAACTTTAAACAGCTATAACTCCGAAAGGAGAGGCCGTAGACCCATCAAACTTTGCATATTGAAAATCCGTAAAAATAATGCTAGAAGCGTGAAACTTCGCACAGTAATTCTACACGCGACCAGCTTTCCAAAACACTAATCATTATTGTTGTGCGATGCCTGGTTCTCTCACAATTCGATCTGAAAGATAGCAAAACTTTAAACAGCTATAACTCCGAAAGGAGAGGCCGTAGACCCATCAAACTTTGCATATTGAAAATCCGTAAAAATAATGCTAGAAGCGTGAAACTTCGCACAGTAATTCTACACGCGACCAGCTTTCCAAAACACTAATCATTATTGTTGTGGGATATCTGGTTCTCTCGCAATTCGATCTGAAAGATAGCAAAACTTTAAACAGCTATAACTCCGAAAGGAGAGGCCGTAGACCCATCAAACTTTGCATATTTAAAATCCGTAAAAATAATGCTAGAAGTGTGAAACTTCGCACAGTAATTCTACACGCGACCAGCTTTCCAAAACACTAATCATTATTGTTGTGCGATGCCTGGTTCTCTCACAATTCGATCTGAAAGATAGCAAAACTTTAAACAGCTATAACTCCGAAAGGAGAGGCCGTAGACCCATCAAACTTTGCATATTGAAAATCCGTAAAAATAATGCTAGAAGCGTGAAACTTCGCACAGTAATTCTACACGCGACCAGCTTTCCAAAACACTAATCATTATTGTTGTGGGATATCTGGTTCTCTCGCAATTCGATCTGAAAGATAGCAAAACTTTAAACAGCTATAACTCCGAAAGGAGAGGCCGTAGACCCATCAAACTTTGCATATTGAAAATCCGTAAAAATAATGCTAGAAGCGTGAAACTTCGCACAGTAATTCTACACGCGACCAGCTTTCCAAAACACTAATCATTATTGTTGTGGGATATCTGGTTCTCTCGCAATTCGATCTGAAAGATAGCAAAACTTTAAACAGCTATAACTCCGAAAGGAGAGGCCGTAGACCCATCAAACTTTGCATATTGAAAATCCGTAAAAATAATGCTAGAAGCGTGAAACTTCGCACAGTAATTCTACACGCGACCAGCTTTCCAAAACACTAATCATTATTGTTGTGCGATGCCTGGTTCTCTCACAATTCGATCTGAAAGATAGCAAAACTTTAAACAGCTATAACTCCGAAAGGAGAGGCCGTAGACCCATCAAACTTTGCATATTGAAAATCCGTAAAAATAATGCTAGAAGCGTGAAACTTCGCACAGTAATTCTACACGCGACCAGCTTTCCAAAACACTAATCATTATTGTTGTGCGATGCCTGGTTCCCTCACAATTCGATCTGAAAGATAGCAAAACTTTAAACAGCTATAACTCCGAAAGGAGAGGCCGTAGACCCATCAAACTTTGCATATTGAAAATCCGTAAAAATAATGCTAGAAGCGTGAAACTTCGCACAGTAATTCTACACGCGACCAGCTTTCCAAAACACTAATCATTATTGTTGTGCGATGCCTGGTTCTCTCACAATTCGATCTGAAAGATAGCAAAACTTTAAACAGCTATAACTCCGAAAGGAGAGGCCGTAGACCCATCAAACTTTGCATATTGAAAATCCGTAAAAATAATGCTAGAAGCGTGAAACTTCGCACAGTAATTCTACACGCGACCAGCTTTCCAAAACACTAATCATTATTGTTGTGGGATATCTGGTTCTCTCGCAATTCGATCTGAAAGATAGCAAAACTTTAAACAGCTATAACTCCGAAAGGAGAGGCCGTAGACCCATCAAACTTTGCATATTGAAAATCCGTAAAAATAATGCTAGAAGCGTGAAACTTCGCACAGTAATTCTACACGCGACCAGCTTTCCAAAACACTAATCATTATTGTTGTGCGATGCCTGGTTCCCTCACAATTCGATCTGAAAGATAGCAAAACTTTAAACAGCTATAACTCCGAAAGGAGAGGCCGTAGACCCATCAAACTTTGCATATTGAAAATCCGTAAAAATAATGCTAGAAGCGTGAAACTTCGCACAGTAATTCTACACGCGACCAGCTTTCCAAAACACTAATCATTATTGTTGTGCGATGCCTGGTTCTCTCACAATTCGATCTGAAAGATAGCAAAACTTTAAACAGCTATAACTCCGAAAGGAGAGGCCGTAGACCCATCAAACTTTGCATATTGAAAATCCGTAAAAATAATGCTAGAAGCGTGAAACTTCGCACAGTAATTCTACACGCGACCAGCTTTCCAAAACACTAATCATTATTGTTGTGGGATATCTGGTTCTCTCGCAATTCGATCTGAAAGATAGCAAAACTTTAAACAGCTATAACTCCGAAAGGAGAGGCCGTAGACCCATCAAACTTTGCATATTTAAAATCCGTAAAAATAATGCTAGAAGTGTGAAACTTCGCACAGTAATTCTACACGCGACCAGCTTTCCAAAACACTAATCATTATTGTTGTGCGATGCCTGGTTCTCTCACAATTCGATCTGAAAGATAGCAAAACTTTAAACAGCTATAACTCCGAAAGGAGAGGCCGTAGACCCATCAAACTTTGCATATTGAAAATCCGTAAAAATAATGCTAGAAGCGTGAAACTTCGCACAGTAATTCTACACGCGACCAGCTTTCCAAAACACTAATCATTATTGTTGTGGGATATCTGGTTCTCTCGCAATTCGATCTGAAAGATAGCAAAACTTTAAACAGCTATAACTCCGAAAGGAGAGGCCGTAGACCCATCAAACTTTGCATATTGAAAATCCGTAAAAATAATGCTAGAAGCGTGAAACTTCGCACAGTAATTCTACACGCGACCAGCTTTCCAAAACACTAATCATTATTGTTGTGGGATATCTGGTTCTCTCGCAATTCGATCTGAAAGATAGCAAAACTTTAAACAGCTATAACTCCGAAAGGAGAGGCCGTAGACCCATCAAACTTTGCATATTGAAAATCCGTAAAAATAATGCTAGAAGCGTGAAACTTCGCACAGTAATTCTACACGCGACCAGCTTTCCAAAACACTAATCATTATTGTTGTGCGATGCCTGGTTCTCTCACAATTCGATCTGAAAGATAGCAAAACTTTAAACAGCTATAACTCCGAAAGGAGAGGCCGTAGACCCATCAAACTTTGCATATTGAAAATCCGTAAAAATAATGCTAGAAGCGTGAAACTTCGCACAGTAATTCTACACGCGACCAGCTTTCCAAAACACTAATCATTATTGTTGTGCGATGCCTGGTTCCCTCACAATTCGATCTGAAAGATAGCAAAACTTTAAACAGCTATAACTCCGAAAGGAGAGGCCGTAGACCCATCAAACTTTGCATATTGAAAATCCGTAAAAATAATGCTAGAAGCGTGAAACTTCGCACAGTAATTCTACACGCGACCAGCTTTCCAAAACACTAATCATTATTGTTGTGCGATGCCTGGTTCTCTCACAATTCGATCTGAAAGATAGCAAAACTTTAAACAGCTATAACTCCGAAAGGAGAGGCCGTAGACCCATCAAACTTTGCATATTGAAAATCCGTAAAAATAATGCTAGAAGCGTGAAACTTCGCACAGTAATTCTACACGCGACCAGCTTTCCAAAACACTAATCATTATTGTTGTGGGATATCTGGTTCTCTCGCAATTCGATCTGAAAGATAGCAAAACTTTAAACAGCTATAACTCCGAAAGGAGAGGCCGTAGACCCATCAAACTTTGCATATTGAAAATCCGTAAAAATAATGCTAGAAGCGTGAAACTTCGCACAGTAATTCTACACGCGACCAGCTTTCCAAAACACTAATCATTATTGTTGTGCGATGCCTGGTTCTCTCACAATTCGATCTGAAAGATAGCAAAACTTTAAACAGCTATAACTCCGAAAGGAGAGGCCGTAGACCCATCAAACTTTGCATATTGAAAATCCGTAAAAATAATGCTAGAAGCGTGAAACTTCGCACAGTAATTCTACACGCGACCAGCTTTCCAAAACACTAATCATTATTGTTGTGCGATGCCTGGTTCTCTCACAATTCGATCTGAAAGATAGCAAAACTTTAAACAGCTATAACTCCGAAAGGAGAGGCCGTAGACCCATCAAACTTTGCATATTGAAAATCCGTAAAAATAATGCTAGAAGCGTGAAACTTCGCACAGTAATTCTACACGCGACCAGCTTTCCAAAACACTAATCATTATTGTTGTGGGATATCTGGTTCTCTCGCAATTCGATCTGAAAGATAGCAAAACTTTAAACAGCTATAACTCCGAAAGGAGAGGCCGTAGACCCATCAAACTTTGCATATTTAAAATCCGTAAAAATAATGCTAGAAGTGTGAAACTTCGCACAGTAATTCTACACGCGACCAGCTTTCCAAAACACTAATCATTATTGTTGTGCGATGCCTGGTTCTCTCACAATTCGATCTGAAAGATAGCAAAACTTTAAACAGCTATAACTCCGAAAGGAGAGGCCGTAGACCCATCAAACTTTGCATATTGAAAATCCGTAAAAATAATGCTAGAAGCGTGAAACTTCGCACAGTAATTCTACACGCGACCAGCTTTCCAAAACACTAATCATTATTGTTGTGGGATATCTGGTTCTCTCGCAATTCGATCTGAAAGATAGCAAAACTTTAAACAGCTATAACTCCGAAAGGAGAGGCCGTAGACCCATCAAACTTTGCATATTGAAAATCCGTAAAAATAATGCTAGAAGCGTGAAACTTCGCACAGTAATTCTACACGCGACCAGCTTTCCAAAACACTAATCATTATTGTTGTGGGATATCTGGTTCTCTCGCAATTCGATCTGAAAGATAGCAAAACTTTAAACAGCTATAACTCCGAAAGGAGAGGCCGTAGACCCATCAAACTTTGCATATTGAAAATCCGTAAAAATAATGCTAGAAGCGTGAAACTTCGCACAGTAATTCTACACGCGACCAGCTTTCCAAAACACTAATCATTATTGTTGTGCGATGCCTGGTTCTCTCACAATTCGATCTGAAAGATAGCAAAACTTTAAACAGCTATAACTCCGAAAGGAGAGGCCGTAGACCCATCAAACTTTGCATATTGAAAATCCGTAAAAATAATGCTAGAAGCGTGAAACTTCGCACAGTAATTCTACACGCGACCAGCTTTCCAAAACACTAATCATTATTGTTGTGCGATGCCTGGTTCTCTCACAATTCGATCTGAAAGATAGCAAAACTTTAAACAGCTATAACTCCGAAAGGAGAGGCCGTAGACCCATCAAACTTTGCATATTGAAAATCCGTAAAAATAATGCTAGAAGCGTGAAACTTCGCACAGTAATTCTACACGCGACCAGCTTTCCAAAACACTAATCATTATTGTTGTGCGATGCCTGGTTCTCTCACAATTCGATCTGAAAGATAGCAAAACTTTAAACAGCTATAACTCCGAAAGGAGAGGCCGTAGACCCATCAAACTTTGCATATTGAAAATCCGTAAAAATAATGCTAGAAGCGTGAAACTTCGCACAGTAATTCTACACGCGACCAGCTTTCCAAAACACTAATCATTATTGTTGTGCGATGCCTGGTTCTCTCACAATTCGATCTGAAAGATAGCAAAACTTTAAACAGCTATAACTCCGAAAGGAGAGGCCGTAGACCCATCAAACTTTGCATATTGAAAATCCGTAAAAATAATGCTAGAAGCGTGAAACTTCGCACAGTAATTCTACACGCGACCAGCTTTCCAAAACACTAATCATTATTGTTGTGGGATATCTGGTTCTCTCGCAATTCGATCTGAAAGATAGCAAAACTTTAAACAGCTATAACTCCGAAAGGAGAGGCCGTAGACCCATCAAACTTTGCATATTGAAAATCCGTAAAAATAATGCTAGAAGCGTGAAACTTCGCACAGTAATTCTACACGCGACCAGCTTTCCAAAACACTAATCATTATTGTTGTGCGATGCCTGGTTCTCTCACAATTCGATCTGAAAGATAGCAAAACTTTAAACAGCTATAACTCCGAAAGGAGAGGCCGTAGACCCATCAAACTTTGCATATTGAAAATCCGTAAAAATAATGCTAGAAGCGTGAAACTTCGCACAGTAATTCTACACGCGACCAGCTTTCCAAAACACTAATCATTATTGTTGTGCGATGCCTGCTTCTCTCACAATTCGATCTGAAAGATAGCAAAACTTTAAACAGCTATAACTCCGAAAGGAGAGGCCGTAGACCCATCAAACTTTGCATATTGAAAATCCGTAAAAATAATGCTAGAAGCGTGAAACTTCGCACAGTAATTCTACACGCGACCAGCTTTCCAAAACACTAATCATTATTGTTGTGGGATATCTGGTTCTCTCGCAATTCGATCTGAAAGATAGCAAAACTTTAAACAGCTATAACTCCGAAAGGAGAGGCCGTAGACCCATCAAACTTTGCATATTGAAAATCCGTAAAAATAATGCTAGAAGCGTGAAACTTCGCACAGTAATTCTACACGCGACCAGCTTTCCAAAACACTAATCATTATTGTTGTGCGATGCCTGGTTCTCTCACAATTCGATCTGAAAGATAGCAAAACTTTAAACAGCTATAACTCCGAAAGGAGAGGCCGTAGACCCATCAAACTTTGCATATTTAAAATCCGTAAAAATAATGCTAGAAGTGTGAAACTTCGCACAGTAATTCTACACGCGACCAGCTTTCCAAAACACTAATCATTATTGTTGTGCGATGCCTGGTTCTCTCACAATTCGATCTGAAAGATAGCAAAACTTTAAACAGCTATAACTCCGAAAGGAGAGGCCGTAGACCCATCAAACTTTGCATATTGAAAATCCGTAAAAATAATGCTAGAAGCGTGAAACTTCGCACAGTAATTCTACACGCGACCAGCTTTCCAAAACACTAATCATTATTGTTGTGGGATATCTGGTTCTCTCGCAATTCGATCTGAAAGATAGCAAAACTTTAAACAGCTATAACTCCGAAAGGAGAGGCCGTAGACCCATCAAACTTTGCATATTGAAAATCCGTAAAAATAATGCTAGAAGCGTGAAACTTCGCACAGTAATTCTACACGCGACCAGCTTTCCAAAACACTAATCATTATTGTTGTGCGATGCCTGGTTCTCTCACAATTCGATCTGAAAGATAGCAAAACTTTAAACAGCTATAACTCCGAAAGGAGAGGCCGTAGACCCATCAAACTTTGCATATTGAAAATCCGTAAAAATAATGCTAGAAGTGTGAAACTTCGCACAGTTATTCTACACGCGACCAGCTTTCCAAAACACTAATCATTATTGTTGTGCGATGCCTGGTTCTCTCACAATTCGATCTGAAAGATAGCAAAACTTTAAACAGCTATAACTCCGAAAGGAGAGGCCGTAGACCCATCAAACTTTGCATATTGAAAATCCGTAAAAATAATGCTAGAAGCGTGAAACTTCGCACAGTAATTCTACACGCGACCAGCTTTCCAAAACACTAATCATTATTGTTGTGCGATGCCTGGTTCTCTCACAATTCGATCTGAAAGATAGCAAAACTTTAAACAGCTATAACTCCGAAAGGAGAGGCCGTAGACCCATCAAACTTTGCATATTGAAAATCCGTAAAAATAATGCTAGAAGCGTGAAACTTCGCACAGTAATTCTACACGCGACCAGCTTTCCAAAACACTAATCATTATTGTTGTGCGATGCCTGCTTCTCTCACAATTCGATCTGAAAGATAGCAAAACTTTAAACAGCTATAACTCCGAAAGGAGAGGCCGTAGACCCATCAAACTTTGCATATTGAAAATCCGTAAAAATAATGCTAGAAGCGTGAAACTTCGCACAGTAATTCTACACGCGACCAGCTTTCCAAAACACTAATCATTATTGTTGTGGGATATCTGGTTCTCTCGCAATTCGATCTGAAAGATAGCAAAACTTTAAACAGCTATAACTCCGAAAGGAGAGGCCGTAGACCCATCAAACTTTGCATATTGAAAATCCGTAAAAATAATGCTAGAAGCGTGAAACTTCGCACAGTAATTCTACACGCGACCAGCTTTCCAAAACACTAATCATTATTGTTGTGCGATGCCTGGTTCTCTCACAATTCGATCTGAAAGATAGCAAAACTTTAAACAGCTATAACTCCGAAAGGAGAGGCCGTAGACCCATCAAACTTTGCATATTTAAAATCCGTAAAAATAATGCTAGAAGTGTGAAACTTCGCACAGTAATTCTACACGCGACCAGCTTTCCAAAACACTAATCATTATTGTTGTGCGATGCCTGGTTCTCTCACAATTCGATCTGAAAGATAGCAAAACTTTAAACAGCTATAACTCCGAAAGGAGAGGCCGTAGACCCATCAAACTTTGCATATTGAAAATCCGTAAAAATAATGCTAGAAGCGTGAAACTTCGCACAGTAATTCTACACGCGACCAGCTTTCCAAAACACTAATCATTATTGTTGTGGGATATCTGGTTCTCTCGCAATTCGATCTGAAAGATAGCAAAACTTTAAACAGCTATAACTCCGAAAGGAGAGGCCGTAGACCCATCAAACTTTGCATATTGAAAATCCGTAAAAATAATGCTAGAAGCGTGAAACTTCGCACAGTAATTCTACACGCGACCAGCTTTCCAAAACACTAATCATTATTGTTGTGCGATGCCTGGTTCTCTCACAATTCGATCTGAAAGATAGCAAAACTTTAAACAGCTATAACTCCGAAAGGAGAGGCCGTAGACCCATCAAACTTTGCATATTGAAAATCCGTAAAAATAATGCTAAACACTAATCATTATTGTTGTGCGATGCCTGGTTCTCTCACAATTCGATCTGAAAGATAGCAAAACTTTAAACAGCTATAACTCCGAAAGGAGAGGCCGTAGACCCATCAAACTTTGCATATTGAAAATCCGTAAAAATAATGCTAGAAGCGTGAAACTTCGCACAGTAATTCTACACGCGACCAGCTTTCCAAAACACTAATCATTATTGTTGTGCGATGCCTGGTTCTCTCACAATTCGATCTGAAAGATAGCAAAGTAAAAGTAGCAAAGTAAAAATAATGCTAGAAGCGTGAAACTTCGCACAGTAATTCTACACGCGACCAGCTTTCCAAAACACTAATCATTATTGTTGTGCGATGCCTGGTTCTCTCACAATTCGATCTGAAAGATAGCAAAACTTTAAACAGCTATAACTCCGAAAGGAGAGGCCGTAGACCCATCAAACTTTGCATATTGAAAATCCGTAAAAATAATGCTAGAAGCGTGAAACTTCGCACAGTAATTCTACACGCGACCAGCTTTCCAAAACACTAATCATTATTGTTGTGCGATGCCTGCTTCTCTCACAATTCGATCTGAAAGATAGCAAAACTTTAAACAGCTATAACTCCGAAAGGAGAGGCCGTAGACCCATCAAACTTTGCATATTGAAAATCCGTAAAAATAATGCTAGAAGCGTGAAACTTCGCACAGTAATTCTACACGCGACCAGCTTTCCAAAACACTAATCATTATTGTTGTGGGATATCTGGTTCTCTCGCAATTCGATCTGAAAGATAGCAAAACTTTAAACAGCTATAACTCCGAAAGGAGAGGCCGTAGACCCATCAAACTTTGCATATTGAAAATCCGTAAAAATAATGCTAGAAGCGTGAAACTTCGCACAGTAATTCTACACGCGACCAGCTTTCCAAAACACTAATCATTATTGTTGTGCGATGCCTGGTTCTCTCACAATTCGATCTGAAAGATAGCAAAACTTTAAACAGCTATAACTCCGAAAGGAGAGGCCGTAGACCCATCAAACTTTGCATATTTAAAATCCGTAAAAATAATGCTAGAAGTGTGAAACTTCGCACAGTAATTCTACACGCGACCAGCTTTCCAAAACACTAATCATTATTGTTGTGCGATGCCTGGTTCTCTCACAATTCGATCTGAAAGATAGCAAAACTTTAAACAGCTATAACTCCGAAAGGAGAGGCCGTAGACCCATCAAACTTTGCATATTGAAAATCCGTAAAAATAATGCTAGAAGCGTGAAACTTCGCACAGTAATTCTACACGCGACCAGCTTTCCAAAACACTAATCATTATTGTTGTGGGATATCTGGTTCTCTCGCAATTCGATCTGAAAGATAGCAAAACTTTAAACAGCTATAACTCCGAAAGGAGAGGCCGTAGACCCATCAAACTTTGCATATTGAAAATCCGTAAAAATAATGCTAGAAGCGTGAAACTTCGCACAGTAATTCTACACGCGACCAGCTTTCCAAAACACTAATCATTATTGTTGTGCGATGCCTGGTTCTCTCACAATTCGATCTGAAAGATAGCAAAACTTTAAACAGCTATAACTCCGAAAGGAGAGGCCGTAGACCCATCAAACTTTGCATATTGAAAATCCGTAAAAATAATGCTAGAAGTGTGAAACTTCGCACAGTTATTCTACACGCGACCAGCTTTCCAAAACACTAATCATTATTGTTGTGCGATGCCTGGTTCTCTCACAATTCGATCTGAAAGATAGCAAAACTTTAAACAGCTATAACTCCGAAAGGAGAGGCCGTAGACCCATCAAACTTTGCATATTGAAAATCCGTAAAAATAATGCTAGAAGCGTGAAACTTCGCACAGTAATTCTACACGCGACCAGCTTTCCAAAACACTAATCATTATTGTTGTGCGATGCCTGGTTCTCTCACAATTCGATCTGAAAGATAGCAAAACTTTAAACAGCTATAACTCCGAAAGGAGAGGCCGTAGACCCATCAAACTTTGCATATTGAAAATCCGTAAAAATAATGCTAGAAGTGTGAAACTTCGCACAGTTATTCTACACGCGACCAGCTTTCCAAAACACTAATCATTATTGTTGTGCGATGCCTGGTTCTCTCACAATTCGATCTGAAAGATAGCAAAACTTTAAACAGCTATAACTCCGAAAGGAGAGGCCGTAGACCCATCAAACTTTGCATATTGAAAATCCGTAAAAATAATGCTAGAAGCGTGAAACTTCGCACAGTAATTCTACACGCGACCAGCTTTCCAAAACACTAATCATTATTGTTGTGCGATGCCTGGTTCTCTCACAATTCGATCTGAAAGATAGCAAAACTTTAAACAGCTATAACTCCGAAAGGAGAGGCCGTAGACCCATCAAACTTTGCATATTGAAAATCCGTAAAAATAATGCTAGAAGCGTGAAACTTCGCACAGTAATTCTACACGCGACCAGCTTTCCAAAACACTAATCATTATTGTTGTGCGATGCCTGGTTCTCTCACAATTCGATCTGAAAGATAGCAAAACTTTAAACAGCTATAACTCCGAAAGGAGAGGCCGTAGACCCATCAAACTTTGCATATTTAAAATCCGTAAAAATAATGCTAGAAGTGTGAAACTTCGCACAGTAATTCTACACGCGACCAGCTTTCCAAAACACTAATCATTATTGTTGTGCGATGCCTGGTTCTCTCACAATTCGATCTGAAAGATAGCAAAACTTTAAACAGCTATAACTCCGAAAGGAGAGGCCGTAGACCCATCAAACTTTGCATATTGAAAATCCGTAAAAATAATGCTAGAAGCGTGAAACTTCGCACAGTAATTCTACACGCGACCAGCTTTCCAAAACACTAATCATTATTGTTGTGCGATGCCTGGTTCTCTCACAATTCGATCTGAAAGATAGCAAAACTTTAAACAGCTATAACTCCGAAAGGAGAGGCCGTAGACCCATCAAACTTTGCATATTGAAAATCCGTAAAAATAATGCTAGAAGCGTGAAACTTCGCACAGTAATTCTACACGCGACCAGCTTTCCAAAACACTAATCATTATTGTTGTGCCTTTGCCTGGTTCTCTCACAATTCGATCTGAAAGATAGCAAAACTTTAAACAGCTATAACTCCGAAAGGAGAGGCCGTAGACCCATCAAACTTTGCATATTGAAAATCCGTAAAAATAATGCTAGAAGCGTGAAACTTCGCACAGTAATTCTACACGCGACCAGCTTTCCAAAACACTAATCATTATTGTTGTGCGATGCCTGGTTCTCTCACAATTCGATCTGAAAGATAGCAAAACTTTAAACAGCCATAACTCCGAAAGGAGAGGCCGTAGACCCATCAAACTTTGCATATTGAAAATCCGTAAAAATAATGCTAGAAGCGTGAAACTTCGCACAGTAATTCTACACGCGACCAGCTTTCCAAAACACTAATCATTATTGTTGTGCCTTTGCCTGGTTCTCTCACAATTCGATCTTTGCATATTGAAAATCCGTAAAAATAATGCTAGAAGCGTGAAACTTCGCACAGTAATTCTACACGCGACCAGCTTTCCAAAACACTAATCATTATTGTTGTGCGATGCCTGGTTCTCTCACAATTCGATCTGAAAGATAGCAAAACTTTAAACAGCTATAACTCCGAAAGGAGAGGCCGTAGACCCATCAAACTTTGCATATTGAAAATCCGTAAAAATAATGCTAGAAGCGTGAAACTTCGCACAGTAATTCTACACGCGACCAGCTTTCCAAAACACACATTATTGTTGTGGGATATCTGGTTCTCTCGCAATTCGATCTGAAAGATAGCAAAACTTTAAACAGCTATAACTCCGAAAGGAGAGGCCGTAGACCCATCAAACTTTGCAGCGACCAGCTTTCCAAAACACTAATCATTATTGTTGTGCGATGCCTGGTTCTCTCACAATTCGATCTGAAAGATAGCAAAACTTTAAACAGCTATAACTCCGAAAGGAGAGGCCGTAGACCCATCAAACTTTGCATATTTAAAATCCGTAAAAATAATGCTAGAAGTGTGAAACTTCGCACAGTAATTCTACACGCGACCAGCTTTCCAAAACACTAATCATTATTGTTGTGCGATGCCTGGTTCTCTCACAATTCGATCTGAAAGATAGCAAAACTTTAAACAGCTATAACTCCGAAAGGAGAGGCCGTAGACCCATCAAACTTTGCATATTGAAAATCCGTAAAAATAATGCTAGAAGCGTGAAACTTCGCACAGTAATTCTACACGCGACCAGCTTTCCAAAACACTAATCATTATTGTTGTGCGATGCCTGGTTCTCTCACAATTCGATCTGAAAGATAGCAAAACTTTAAACAGCTATAACTCCGAAAGGAGAGGCCGTAGACCCATCAAACTTTGCATATTGAAAATCCGTAAAAATAATGCTAGAAGCGTGAAACTTCGCACAGTAATTCTACACGCGACCAGCTTTCCAAAACACTAATCATTATTGTTGTGCGATGCCTGGTTCTCTCACAATTCGATCTGAAAGATAGCAAAACTTTAAACAGCTATAACTCCGAAAGGAGAGGCCGTAGACCCATCAAACTTTGCATATTGAAAATCCGTAAAAATAATGCTAGAAGCGTGAAACTTCGCACAGTAATTCTACACGCGACCAGCTTTCCAAAACACACATTATTGTTGTGGGATATCTGGTTCTCTCGCAATTCGATCTGAAAGATAGCAAAACTTTAAACAGCTATAACTCCGAAAGGAGAGGCCGTAGACCCATCAAACTTTGCATATTGAAAATCCGTAAAAATAATGCTAGAAGCGCGAAACTTCGCACAGTAATTCTACACGCGACCAGCTTTCCAAAACACTAATCATTATTGTTGTGCGATGCCTGGTTCTCTCACAATTCGATCTGAAAGATAGCAAAACTTTAAACAGCTATAACTCCGAAAGGAGAGGCCGTAGACCCATCAAACTTTGCATATTGAAAATCCGTAAAAATAATGCTAGAAGCGTGAAACTTCGCACAGTAATTCTACACGCGACCAGCTTTCCAAAACACTAATCATTATTGTTGTGGGATATCTGGTTCTCTCGCAATTCGATCTGAAAGATAGCAAAACTTTAAACAGCTATAACTCCGAAAGGAGAGGCCGTAGACCCATCAAACTTTGCATATTGAAAATCCGTAAAAATAATGCTAGAAGCGTGAAACTTCGCACAGTAATTCTACACGCGACCAGCTTTCCAAAACACTAATCATTATTGTTGTGCGATGCCTGGTTCTCTCACAATTCGATCTGAAAGATAGCAAAACTTTAAACAGCTATAACTCCGAAAGGAGAGGCCGTAGACCCATCAAACTTTGCATATTGAAAATCCGTAAAAATAATGCTAGAAGCGTGAAACTTCGCACAGTAATTCTACACGCGACCAGCTTTCCAAAACACTAATCATTATTGTTGTGCCTTTGCCTGGTTCTCTCACAATTCGATCTGAAAGATAGCAAAACTTTAAACAGCTATAACTCCGAAAGGAGAGGCCGTAGACCCATCAAACTTTGCATATTGAAAATCCGTAAAAATAATGCTAGAAGCGTGAAACTTCGCACAGTAATTCTACACGCGACCAGCTTTCCAAAACACTAATCATTATTGTTGTGCCTTTGCCTGGTTCTCTCACAATTCGATCTGAAAGATAGCAAAACTTTAAACAGCTATAACTCCGAAAGGAGAGGCCGTAGACCCATCAAACTTTGCATATTGAAAATCCGTAAAAATAATGCTAGAAGCGTGAAACTTCGCACAGTAATTCTACACGCGACCAGCTTTCCAAAACACTAATCATTATTGTTGTGCGATGCCTGGTTCTCTCACAATTCGATCTGAAAGATAGCAAAACTTTAAACAGCCATAACTCCGAAAGGAGAGGCCGTAGACCCATCAAACTTTGCATATTGAAAATCCGTAAAAATAATGCTAGAAGCGTGAAACTTCGCACAGTAATTCTACACGCGACCAGCTTTCCAAAACACTAATCATTATTGTTGTGCCTTTGCCTGGTTCTCTCACAATTCGATCTTTGCATATTGAAAATCCGTAAAAATAATGCTAGAAGCGTGAAACTTCGCACAGTAATTCTACACGCGACCAGCTTTCCAAAACACTAATCATTATTGTTGTGCGATGCCTGGTTCTCTCACAATTCGATCTGAAAGATAGCAAAACTTTAAACAGCTATAACTCCGAAAGGAGAGGCCGTAGACCCATCAAACTTTGCATATTGAAAATCCGTAAAAATAATGCTAGAAGCGTGAAACTTCGCACAGTAATTCTACACGCGACCAGCTTTCCAAAACACACATTATTGTTGTGGGATATCTGGTTCTCTCGCAATTCGATCTGAAAGATAGCAAAACTTTAAACAGCTATAACTCCGAAAGGAGAGGCCGTAGACCCATCAAACTTTGCAGCGACCAGCTTTCCAAAACACTAATCATTATTGTTGTGCGATGCCTGGTTCTCTCACAATTCGATCTGAAAGATAGCAAAACTTTAAACAGCCATAACTCCGAAAGGAGAGGCCGTAGACCCATCAAACTTTGCATATTGAAAATCCGTAAAAATAATGCTAGAAGCGTGAAACTTCGCACAGTAATTCTACACGCGACCAGCTTTCCAAAACACTAATCATTATTGTTGTGCCTTTGCCTGGTTCTCTCACAATTCGATCTTTGCATATTGAAAATCCGTAAAAATAATGCTAGAAGCGTGAAACTTCGCACAGTAATTCTACACGCGACCAGCTTTCCAAAACACTAATCATTATTGTTGTGCGATGCCTGGTTCTCTCACAATTCGATCTGAAAGATAGCAAAACTTTAAACAGCTATAACTCCGAAAGGAGAGGCCGTAGACCCATCAAACTTTGCATATTGAAAATCCGTAAAAATAATGCTAGAAGCGTGAAACTTCGCACAGTAATTCTACACGCGACCAGCTTTCCAAAACACACATTATTGTTGTGGGATATCTGGTTCTCTCGCAATTCGATCTGAAAGATAGCAAAACTTTAAACAGCTATAACTCCGAAAGGAGAGGCCGTAGACCCATCAAACTTTGCAGCGACCAGCTTTCCAAAACACTAATCATTATTGTTGTGCGATGCCTGGTTCTCTCACAATTCGATCTGAAAGATAGCAAAACTTTAAACAGCTATAACTCCGAAAGGAGAGGCCGTAGACCCATCAAACTTTGCATATTGAAAATCCGTAAAAATAATGCTAGAAGCGTGAAACTTCGCACAGTAATTCTACACGCGACCAGCTTTCCAAAACACTAATCATTATTGTTGTGCGATGCCTGGTTCTCTCACAATTCGATCTGAAAGATAGCAAAACTTTAAACAGCTATAACTCCGAAAGGAGAGGCCGTAGACCCATCAAACTTTGCATATTGAAAATCCGTAAAAATAATGCTAGAAGCGTGAAACTTCGCACAGTAATTCTACACGCGACCAGCTTTCCAAAACACACATTATTGTTGTGGGATATCTGGTTCTCTCGCAATTCGATCTGAAAGATAGCAAAACTTTAAACAGCTATAACTCCGAAAGGAGAGGCCGTAGACCCATCAAACTTTGCAGCGACCAGCTTTCCAAAACACTAATCATTATTGTTGTGCGATGCCTGGTTCTCTCACAATTCGATCTGAAAGATAGCAAAACTTTAAACAGCTATAACTCCGAAAGGAGAGGCCGTAGACCCATCAAACTTTGCATATTGAAAATCCGTAAAAATAATGCTAGAAGCGTGAAACTTCGCACAGTAATTCTACACGCGACCAGCTTTCCAAAACACTAATCATTATTGTTGTGCGATGTCTGGTTCTCTCACAATTCGATCTGAAAGATAGCAAAACTTTAAACAGCTATAACTCCGAAAGGAGAGGCCGTAGACCCATCAAACTTTGCATATTGAAAATCCGTAAAAATAATGCTAGAAGCGTGAAACTTCGCACAGTAATTCTACACGCGACCAGCTTTCCAAAACACTAATCATTATTGTTGTGCGATGCCTGGTTCTCTCACAATTCGATCTGAAAGATAGCAAAACTTTAAACAGCTATAACTCCGAAAGGAGAGGCCGTAGACCCATCAAACTTTGCATATTGAAAATCCGTAAAAATAATGCTAGAAGCGTGAAACTTCGCACAGTAATTCTACACGCGACCAGCTTTCCAAAACACACATTATTGTTGTGGGATATCTGGTTCTCTCGCAATTCGATCTGAAAGATAGCAAAACTTTAAACAGCTATAACTCCGAAAGGAGAGGCCGTAGACCCATCAAACTTTGCATATTGAAAATCCGTAAAAATAATGCTAGAAGCGCGAAACTTCGCACAGTAATTCTACACGCGACCAGCTTTCCAAAACACTAATCATTATTGTTGTGCGATGCCTGGTTCTCTCACAATTCGATCTGAAAGATAGCAAAACTTTAAACAGCTATAACTCCGAAAGGAGAGGCCGTAGACCCATCAAACTTTGCATATTGAAAATCCGTAAAAATAATGCTAGAAGCGTGAAACTTCGCACAGTAATTCTACACGCGACCAGCTTTCCAAAACACTAATCATTATTGTTGTGGGATATCTGGTTCTCTCGCAATTCGATCTGAAAGATAGCAAAACTTTAAACAGCTATAACTCCGAAAGGAGAGGCCGTAGACCCATCAAACTTTGCATATTGAAAATCCGTAAAAATAATGCTAGAAGCGTGAAACTTCGCACAGTAATTCTACACGCGACCAGCTTTCCAAAACACTAATCATTATTGTTGTGCGATGCCTGGTTCTCTCACAATTCGATCTGAAAGATAGCAAAACTTTAAACAGCTATAACTCCGAAAGGAGAGGCCGTAGACCCATCAAACTTTGCATATTGAAAATCCGTAAAAATAATGCTAGAAGCGTGAAACTTCGCACAGTAATTCTACACGCGACCAGCTTTCCAAAACACTAATCATTATTGTTGTGCCTTTGCCTGGTTCTCTCACAATTCGATCTGAAAGATAGCAAAACTTTAAACAGCTATAACTCCGAAAGGAGAGGCCGTAGACCCATCAAACTTTGCATATTGAAAATCCGTAAAAATAATGCTAGAAGCGTGAAACTTCGCACAGTAATTCTACACGCGACCAGCTTTCCAAAACACTAATCATTATTGTTGTGCCTTTGCCTGGTTCTCTCACAATTCGATCTGAAAGATAGCAAAACTTTAAACAGCTATAACTCCGAAAGGAGAGGCCGTAGACCCATCAAACTTTGCATATTGAAAATCCGTAAAAATAATGCTAGAAGCGTGAAACTTCGCACAGTAATTCTACACGCGACCAGCTTTCCAAAACACTAATCATTATTGTTGTGCGATGCCTGGTTCTCTCACAATTCGATCTGAAAGATAGCAAAACTTTAAACAGCTATAACTCCGAAAGGAGAGGCCGTAGACCCATCAAACTTTGCATATTGAAAATCCGTAAAAATAATGCTAGAAGCGTGAAACTTCGCACAGTAATTCTACACGCGACCAGCTTTCCAAAACACTAATCATTATTGTTGTGCGATGCCTGGTTCTCTCACAATTCGATCTGAAAGATAGCAAAACTTTAAACAGCTATAACTCCGAAAGGAGAGGCCGTAGACCCATCAAACTTTGCATATTGAAAATCCGTAAAAATAATGCTAGAAGCGTGAAACTTCGCACAGTAATTCTACACGCGACCAGCTTTCCAAAACACTAATCATTATTGTTGTGCCTTTGCCTGGTTCTCTCACAATTCGATCTGAAAGATAGCAAAACTTTAAACAGCTATAACTCCGAAAGGAGAGGCCGTAGACCCATCAAACTTTGCATATTGAAAATCCGTAAAAATAATGCTAGAAGCGCGAAACTTCGCACAGTAATTCTACACGCGACCAGCTTTCCAAAACACTAATCATTATTGTTGTGCGATGCCTGGTTCTCTCACAATTCGATCTGAAAGATAGCAAAACTTTAAACAGCTATAACTCCGAAAGGAGAGGCCGTAGACCCATCAAACTTTGCATATTGAAAATCCGTAAAAATAATGCTAGAAGCGTGAAACTTCGCACAGTAATTCTACACGCGACCAGCTTTCCAAAACACTAATCATTATTGTTGTGGGATATCTGGTTCTCTCGCAATTCGATCTGAAAGATAGCAAAACTTTAAACAGCTATAACTCCGAAAGGAGAGGCCGTAGACCCATCAAACTTTGCATATTGAAAATCCGTAAAAATAATGCTAGAAGCGTGAAACTTCGCACAGTAATTCTACACGCGACCAGCTTTCCAAAACACTAATCATTATTGTTGTGCGATGCCTGGTTCTCTCACAATTCGATCTGAAAGATAGCAAAACTTTAAACAGCTATAACTCCGAAAGGAGAGGCCGTAGACCCATCAAACTTTGCATATTGAAAATCCGTAAAAATAATGCTAGAAGCGTGAAACTTCGCACAGTAATTCTACACGCGACCAGCTTTCCAAAACACTAATCATTATTGTTGTGCCTTTGCCTGGTTCTCTCACAATTCGATCTGAAAGATAGCAAAACTTTAAACAGCTATAACTCCGAAAGGAGAGGCCGTAGACCCATCAAACTTTGCATATTGAAAATCCGTAAAAATAATGCTAGAAGCGTGAAACTTCGCACAGTAATTCTACACGCGACCAGCTTTCCAAAACACTAATCATTATTGTTGTGCGATGCCTGGTTCTCTCACAATTCGATCTGAAAGATAGCAAAACTTTAAACAGCTATAACTCCGAAAGGAGAGGCCGTAGACCCATCAAACTTTGCATATTGAAAATCCGTAAAAATAATGCTAGAAGCGTGAAACTTCGCACAGTAATTCTACACGCGACCAGCTTTCCAAAACACTAATCATTATTGTTGTGCCTTTGCCTGGTTCTCTCACAATTCGATCTGAAAGATAGCAAAACTTTAAACAGCTATAACTCCGAAAGGAGAGGCCGTAGACCCATCAAACTTTGCATATTGAAAATCCGTAAAAATAATGCTAGAAGCGTGAAACTTCGCACAGTAATTCTACACGCGACCAGCTTTCCAAAACACTAATCATTATTGTTGTGCGATGCCTGGTTCTCTCACAATTCGATCTGAAAGATAGCAAAACTTTAAACAGCTATAACTCCGAAAGGAGAGGCCGTAGACCCATCAAACTTTGCATATTTAAAATCCGTAAAAATAATGCTAGAAGTGTGAAACTTCGCACAGTAATTCTACACGCGACCAGCTTTCCAAAACACTAATCATTATTGTTGTGCGATGCCTGGTTCTCTCACAATTCGATCTGAAAGATAGCAAAACTTTAAACAGCTATAACTCCGAAAGGAGAGGCCGTAGACCCATCAAACTTTGCATATTGAAAATCCGTAAAAATAATGCTAGAAGCGTGAAACTTCGCACAGTAATTCTACACGCGACCAGCTTTCCAAAACACTAATCATTATTGTTGTGCGATGCCTGGTTCTCTCACAATTCGATCTGAAAGATAGCAAAACTTTAAACAGCTATAACTCCGAAAGGAGAGGCCGTAGACCCATCAAACTTTGCATATTGAAAATCCGTAAAAATAATGCTAGAAGCGTGAAACTTCGCACAGTAATTCTACACGCGACCAGCTTTCCAAAACACTAATCATTATTGTTGTGCGATGCCTGGTTCTCTCACAATTCGATCTGAAAGATAGCAAAACTTTAAACAGCTATAACTCCGAAAGGAGAGGCCGTAGACCCATCAAACTTTGCATATTGAAAATCCGTAAAAATAATGCTAGAAGCGTGAAACTTCGCACAGTAATTCTACACGCGACCAGCTTTCCAAAACACACATTATTGTTGTGGGATATCTGGTTCTCTCGCAATTCGATCTGAAAGATAGCAAAACTTTAAACAGCTATAACTCCGAAAGGAGAGGCCGTAGACCCATCAAACTTTGCATATTGAAAATCCGTAAAAATAATGCTAGAAGCGCGAAACTTCGCACAGTAATTCTACACGCGACCAGCTTTCCAAAACACTAATCATTATTGTTGTGCGATGCCTGGTTCTCTCACAATTCGATCTGAAAGATAGCAAAACTTTAAACAGCTATAACTCCGAAAGGAGAGGCCGTAGACCCATCAAACTTTGCATATTGAAAATCCGTAAAAATAATGCTAGAAGCGTGAAACTTCGCACAGTAATTCTACACGCGACCAGCTTTCCAAAACACACATTATTGTTGTGGGATATCTGGTTCTCTCGCAATTCGATCTGAAAGATAGCAAAACTTTAAACAGCTATAACTCCGAAAGGAGAGGCCGTAGACCCATCAAACTTTGCATATTGAAAATCCGTAAAAATAATGCTAGAAGCGCGAAACTTCGCACAGTAATTCTACACGCGACCAGCTTTCCAAAACACTAATCATTATTGTTGTGCGATGCCTGGTTCTCTCACAATTCGATCTGAAAGATAGCAAAACTTTAAACAGCTATAACTCCGAAAGGAGAGGCCGTAGACCCATCAAACTTTGCATATTGAAAATCCGTAAAAATAATGCTAGAAGCGTGAAACTTCGCACAGTAATTCTACACGCGACCAGCTTTCCAAAACACTAATCATTATTGTTGTGGGATATCTGGTTCTCTCGCAATTCGATCTGAAAGATAGCAAAACTTTAAACAGCTATAACTCCGAAAGGAGAGGCCGTAGACCCATCAAACTTTGCATATTGAAAATCCGTAAAAATAATGCTAGAAGCGTGAAACTTCGCACAGTAATTCTACACGCGACCAGCTTTCCAAAACACTAATCATTATTGTTGTGCGATGCCTGGTTCTCTCACAATTCGATCTGAAAGATAGCAAAACTTTAAACAGCTATAACTCCGAAAGGAGAGGCCGTAGACCCATCAAACTTTGCATATTGAAAATCCGTAAAAATAATGCTAGAAGCGTGAAACTTCGCACAGTAATTCTACACGCGACCAGCTTTCCAAAACACTAATCATTATTGTTGTGCCTTTGCCTGGTTCTCTCACAATTCGATCTGAAAGATAGCAAAACTTTAAACAGCTATAACTCCGAAAGGAGAGGCCGTAGACCCATCAAACTTTGCATATTGAAAATCCGTAAAAATAATGCTAGAAGCGTGAAACTTCGCACAGTAATTCTACACGCGACCAGCTTTCCAAAACACTAATCATTATTGTTGTGCCTTTGCCTGGTTCTCTCACAATTCGATCTGAAAGATAGCAAAACTTTAAACAGCTACAACTCCGAAAGGAGAGGCCGTAGACCCATCAAACTTTGCATATTGAAAATCCGTAAAAATAATGCTAGAAGCGTGAAACTTCGCACAGTAATTCTACACGCGACCAGCTTTCCAAAACACTAATCATTATTGTTGTGCGATGCCTGGTTCTCTCACAATTCGATCTGAAAGATAGCAAAACTTTAAACAGCTATAACTCCGAAAGGAGAGGCCGTAGACCCATCAAACTTTGCATATTGAAAATCCGTAAAAATAATGCTAGAAGCGTGAAACTTCGCACAGTAATTCTACACGCGACCAGCTTTCCAAAACACTAATCATTATTGTTGTGCCTTTGCCTGGTTCTCTCACAATTCGATCTGAAAGATAGCAAAACTTTAAACAGCTATAACTCCGAAAGGAGAGGCCGTAGACCCATCAAACTTTGCATATTGAAAATCCGTAAAAATAATGCTAGAAGCGTGAAACTTCGCACAGTAATTCTACACGCGACCAGCTTTCCAAAACACTAATCATTATTGTTGTGCGATGCCTGGTTCTCTCACAATTCGATCTGAAAGATAGCAAAACTTTAAACAGCTATAACTCCGAAAGGAGAGGCCGTAGACCCATCAAACTTTGCATATTGAAAATCCGTAAAAATAATGCTAGAAGCGCGAAACTTCGCACAGTAATTCTACACGCGACCAGCTTTCCAAAACACTAATCATTATTGTTGTGCGATGCCTGGTTCTCTCACAATTCGATCTGAAAGATAGCAAAACTTTAAACAGCTATAACTCCGAAAGGAGAGGCCGTAGACCCATCAAACTTTGCATATTGAAAATCCGTAAAAATAATGCTAGAAGCGTGAAACTTCGCACAGTAATTCTACACGCGACCAGCTTTCCAAAACACTAATCATTATTGTTGTGGGATATCTGGTTCTCTCGCAATTCGATCTGAAAGATAGCAAAACTTTAAACAGCTATAACTCCGAAAGGAGAGGCCGTAGACCCATCAAACTTTGCATATTGAAAATCCGTAAAAATAATGCTAGAAGCGTGAAACTTCGCACAGTAATTCTACACGCGACCAGCTTTCCAAAACACTAATCATTATTGTTGTGCGATGCCTGGTTCTCTCACAATTCGATCTGAAAGATAGCAAAACTTTAAACAGCTATAACTCCGAAAGGAGAGGCCGTAGACCCATCAAACTTTGCATATTGAAAATCCGTAAAAATAATGCTAGAAGCGTGAAACTTCGCACAGTAATTCTACACGCGACCAGCTTTCCAAAACACTAATCATTATTGTTGTGCCTTTGCCTGGTTCTCTCACAATTCGATCTGAAAGATAGCAAAACTTTAAACAGCTATAACTCCGAAAGGAGAGGCCGTAGACCCATCAAACTTTGCATATTGAAAATCCGTAAAAATAATGCTAGAAGCGTGAAACTTCGCACAGTAATTCTACACGCGACCAGCTTTCCAAAACACTAATCATTATTGTTGTGCGATGCCTGGTTCTCTCACAATTCGATCTGAAAGATAGCAAAACTTTAAACAGCTATAACTCCGAAAGGAGAGGCCGTAGACCCATCAAACTTTGCATATTGAAAATCCGTAAAAATAATGCTAGAAGCGTGAAACTTCGCACAGTAATTCTACACGCGACCAGCTTTCCAAAACACTAATCATTATTGTTGTGCGATGCCTGGTTCTCTCACAATTCGATCTGAAAGATAGCAAAACTTTAAACAGCTATAACTCCGAAAGCAGAGGCCGTAGACCCATCAAACTTTGCATATTGAAAATCCGTAAAAATAATGCTAGAAGCGCGAAACTTCGCACAGTAATTCTACACGCGACCAGCTTTCCAAAACACTAATCATTATTGTTGTGGGATATCTGGTTCTCTCGCAATTCGATCTGAAAGATAGCAAAACTTTAAACAGCTATAACTCCGAAAGGAGAGGCCGTAGACCCATCAAACTTTGCATATTGAAAATCCGTAAAAATAATGCTAGAAGCGTGAAACTTCGCACAGTAATTCTACACGCGACCAGCTTTCCAAAACACTAATCATTATTGTTGTGCCTTTGCCTGGTTCTCTCACAATTCGATCTGAAAGATAGCAAAACTTTAAACAGCTATAACTCCGAAAGGAGAGGCCGTAGACCCATCAAACTTTGCATATTGAAAATCCGTAAAAATAATGCTAGAAGCGTGAAACTTCGCACAGTAATTCTACACGCGACCAGCTTTCCAAAACACTAATCATTATTGTTGTGCGATGCCTGGTTCTCTCACAATTCGATCTGAAAGATAGCAAAACTTTAAACAGCTATAACTCCGAAAGCAGAGGCCGTAGACCCATCAAACTTTGCATATTGAAAATCCGTAAAAATAATGCTAGAAGCGCGAAACTTCGCACAGTAATTCTACACGCGACCAGCTTTCCAAAACACTAATCATTATTGTTGTGGGATATCTGGTTCTCTCGCAATTCGATCTGAAAGATAGCAAAACTTTAAACAGCTATAACTCCGAAAGGAGAGGCCGTAGACCCATCAAACTTTGCATATTGAAAATCCGTAAAAATAATGCTAGAAGCGTGAAACTTCGCACAGTAATTCTACACGCGACCAGCTTTCCAAAACACTAATCATTATTGTTGTGCCTTTGCCTGGTTCTCTCACAATTCGATCTGAAAGATAGCAAAACTTTAAACAGCTATAACTCCGAAAGGAGAGGCCGTAGACCCATCAAACTTTGCATATTGAAAATCCGTAAAAATAATGCTAGAAGCGTGAAACTTCGCACAGTAATTCTACACGCGACCAGCTTTCCAAAACACTAATCATTATTGTTGTGCGATGCCTGGTTCTCTCACAATTCGATCTGAAAGATAGCAAAACTTTAAACAGCTATAACTCCGAAAGGAGAGGCCGTAGACCCATCAAACTTTGCATATTGAAAATCCGTAAAAATAATGCTAGAAGCGTGAAACTTCGCACAGTAATTCTACACGCGACCAGCTTTCCAAAACACTAATCATTATTGTTGTGCCTTTGCCTGGTTCTCTCACAATTCGATCTGAAAGATAGCAAAACTTTAAACAGCTATAACTCCGAAAGGAGAGGCCGTAGACCCATCAAACTTTGCATATTGAAAATCCGTAAAAATAATGCTAGAAGCGTGAAACTTCGCACAGTAATTCTACACGCGACCAGCTTTCCAAAACACTAATCATTATTGTTGTGCGATGGCTGGTTCTCTCACAATTCGATCTGAAAGATAGCAAAACTTTAAACAGCTATAACTCCGAAAGGAGAGGCCGTAGACCCATCAAACTTTGCATATTGAAAATCCGTAAAAATAATGCTAGAAGCGTGAAACTTCGCACAGTAATTCTACACGCGACCAGCTTTCCAAAACACTAATCATTATTGTTGTGCGATGCCTGGTTCTCTCACAATTCGATCTGAAAGATAGCAAAACTTTAAACAGCTATAACTCCGAAAGGAGAGGCCGTAGACCCATCAAACTTTGCATATTGAAAATCCGTAAAAATAATGCTAGAAGCGTGAAACTTCGCACAGTAATTCTACACGCGACCAGCTTTCCAAAACACTAATCATTATTGTTGTGCCTTTGCCTGGTTCTCTCACAATTCGATCTGAAAGATAGCAAAACTTTAAACAGCTATAACTCCGAAAGGAGAGGCCGTAGACCCATCAAACTTTGCATATTGAAAATCCGTAAAAATAATGCTAGAAGCGTGAAACTTCGCACAGTAATTCTACACGCGACCAGCTTTCCAAAACACTAATCATTATTGTTGTGCCTTTGCCTGGTTCTCTCACAATTCGATCTGAAAGATAGCAAAACTTTAAACAGCTATAACTCCGAAAGGAGAGGCCGTAGACCCATCAAACTTTGCATATTGAAAATCCGTAAAAATAATGCTAGAAGCGTGAAACTTCGCACAGTAATTCTACACGCGACCAGCTTTCCAAAACACTAATCATTATTGTTGTGCGATGCCTGGTTCTCTCACAATTCGATCTGAAAGATAGCAAAACTTTAAACAGCTATAACTCCGAAAGGAGAGGCCGTAGACCCATCAAACTTTGCATATTGAAAATCCGTAAAAATAATGCTAGAAGCGTGAAACTTCGCACAGTAATTCTACACGCGACCAGCTTTCCAAAACACTAATCATTATTGTTGTGCGATGCCTGGTTCTCTCACAATTCGATCTGAAAGATAGCAAAACTTTAAACAGCTATAACTCCGAAAGGAGAGGCCGTAGACCCATCAAACTTTGCATATTGAAAATCCGTAAAAATAATGCTAGAAGCGTGAAACTTCGCACAGTAATTCTACACGCGACCAGCTTTCCAAAACACTAATCATTATTGTTGTGCGATGCCTGGTTCTCTCACAATTCGATCTGAAAGATAGCAAAACTTTAAACAGCTATAACTCCGAAAGGAGAGGCCGTAGACCCATCAAACTTTGCATATTGAAAATCCGTAAAAATAATGCTAGAAGCGTGAAACTTCGCACAGTAATTCTACACGCGACCAGCTTTCCAAAACACTAATCATTATTGTTGTGCCTTTGCCTGGTTCTCTCACAATTCGATCTGAAAGATAGCAAAACTTTAAACAGCTATAACTCCGAAAGGAGAGGCCGTAGACCCATCAAACTTTGCATATTGAAAATCCGTAAAAATAATGCTAGAAGCGTGAAACTTCGCACAGTAATTCTACACGCGACCAGCTTTCCAAAACACTAATCATTATTGTTGTGCCTTTGCCTGGTTCTCTCACAATTCGATCTGAAAGATAGCAAAACTTTAAACAGCTATAACTCCGAAAGGAGAGGCCGTAGACCCATCAAACTTAGCATATTGAAAATCCGTAAAAATAATGCTAGAAGCGTGAAACTTCGCACAGTAATTCTACACGCGACCAGCTTTCCAAAACACTAATCATTATTGTTGTGCCTTTGCCTGGTTCTCTCACAATTCGATCTGAAAGATAGCAAAACTTTAAACAGCTATAACTCCGAAAGGAGAGGCCGTAGACCCATCAAACTTTGCATATTGAAAATCCGTAAAAATAATGCTAGAAGCGTGAAACTTCGCACAGTAATTCTACACGCGACCAGCTTTCCAAAACACTAATCATTATTGTTGTGCGATGCCTGGTTCTCTCACAATTCGATCTGAAAGATAGCAAAACTTTAAACAGCTATAACTCCGAAAGCAGAGGCCGTAGACCCATCAAACTTTGCATATTGAAAATCCGTAAAAATAATGCTAGAAGCGTGAAACTTCGCACAGTAATTCTACACGCGACCAGCTTTCCAAAACACTAATCATTATTGTTGTGGGATATCTGGTTCTCTCGCAATTCGATCTGAAAGATAGCAAAACTTTAAACAGCTATAACTCCGAAAGGAGAGGCCGTAGACCCATCAAACTTTGCATATTGAAAATCCGTAAAAATAATGCTAGAAGCGTGAAACTTCGCACAGTAATTCTACACGCGACCAGCTTTCCAAAACACTAATCATTATTGTTGTGCCTTTGCCTGGTTCTCTCACAATTCGATCTGAAAGATAGCAAAACTTTAAACAGCTATAACTCCGAAAGGAGAGGCCGTAGACCCATCAAACTTTGCATATTGAAAATCCGTAAAAATAATGCTAGAAGCGTGAAACTTCGCACAGTAATTCTACACGCGACCAGCTTTCCAAAACACTAATCATTATTGTTGTGCCTTTGCCTGGTTCTCTCACAATTCGATCTGAAAGATAGCAAAACTTTAAACAGCTATAACTCCGAAAGGAGAGGCCGTAGACCCATCAAACTTTGCATATTGAAAATCCGTAAAAATAATGCTAGAAGCGTGAAACTTCGCACAGTAATTCTACACGCGACCAGCTTTCCAAAACACTAATCATTATTGTTGTGCGATGCCTGGTTCTCTCACAATTCGATCTGAAAGATAGCAAAACTTTAAACAGCTATAACTCCGAAAGGAGAGGCCGTAGACCCATCAAACTTTGCATATTGAAAATCCGTAAAAATAATGCTAGAAGCGTGAAACTTCGCACAGTAATTCTACACGCGACCAGCTTTCCAAAACACTAATCATTATTGTTGTGCGATGGCTGGTTCTCTCACAATTCGATCTGAAAGATAGCAAAACTTTAAACAGCTATAACTCCGAAAGGAGAGGCCGTAGACCCATCAAACTTTGCATATTGAAAATCCGTAAAAATAATGCTAGAAGCGTGAAACTTCGCACAGTAATTCTACACGCGACCAGCTTTCCAAAACACTAATCATTATTGTTGTGCGATGGCTGGTTCTCTCACAATTCGATCTGAAAGATAGCAAAACTTTAAACAGCTATAACTCCGAAAGCAGAGGCCGTAGACCCATCAAACTTTGCATATTGAAAATCCGTAAAAATAATGCTAGAAGCGCGAAACTTCGCACAGTAATTCTACACGCGACCAGCTTTCCAAAACACTAATCATTATTGTTGTGGGATATCTGGTTCTCTCGCAATTCGATCTGAAAGATAGCAAAACTTTAAACAGCTATAACTCCGAAAGGAGAGGCCGTAGACCCATCAAACTTTGCATATTGAAAATCCGTAAAAATAATGCTAGAAGCGTGAAACTTCGCACAGTAATTCTACACGCGACCAGCTTTCCAAAACACTAATCATTATTGTTGTGCCTTTGCCTGGTTCTCTCACAATTCGATCTGAAAGATAGCAAAACTTTAAACAGCTATAACTCCGAAAGGAGAGGCCGTAGACCCATCAAACTTTGCATATTGAAAATCCGTAAAAATAATGCTAGAAGCGTGAAACTTCGCACAGTAATTCTACACGCGACCAGCTTTCCAAAACACTAATCATTATTGTTGTGCCTTTGCCTGGTTCTCTCACAATTCGATCTGAAAGATAGCAAAACTTTAAACAGCTATAACTCCGAAAGGAGAGGCCGTAGACCCATCAAACTTTGCATATTGAAAATCCGTAAAAATAATGCTAGAAGCGTGAAACTTCGCACAGTAATTCTACACGCGACCAGCTTTCCAAAACACTAATCATTATTGTTGTGCGATGCCTGGTTCTCTCACAATTCGATCTGAAAGATAGCAAAACTTTAAACAGCTATAACTCCGAAAGGAGAGGCCGTAGACCCATCAAACTTTGCATATTGAAAATCCGTAAAAATAATGCTAGAAGCGTGAAACTTCGCACAGTAATTCTACACGCGACCAGCTTTCCAAAACACTAATCATTATTGTTGTGCCTTTGCCTGGTTCTCTCACAATTCGATCTGAAAGATAGCAAAACTTTAAACAGCTATAACTCCGAAAGGAGAGGCCGTAGACCCATCAAACTTTGCATATTGAAAATCCGTAAAAATAATGCTAGAAGCGTGAAACTTCGCACAGTAATTCTACACGCGACCAGCTTTCCAAAACACTAATCATTATTGTTGTGCGATGGCTGGTTCTCTCACAATTCGATCTGAAAGATAGCAAAACTTTAAACAGCTATAACTCCGAAAGGAGAGGCCGTAGACCCATCAAACTTTGCATATTGAAAATCCGTAAAAATAATGCTAGAAGCGTGAAACTTCGCACAGTAATTCTACACGCGACCAGCTTTCCAAAACACTAATCATTATTGTTGTGCGATGCCTGGTTCTCTCACAATTCGATCTGAAAGATAGCAAAACTTTAAACAGCTATAACTCCGAAAGGAGAGGCCGTAGACCCATCAAACTTTGCATATTGAAAATCCGTAAAAATAATGCTAGAAGCGTGAAACTTCGCACAGTAATTCTACACGCGACCAGCTTTCCAAAACACTAATCATTATTGTTGTGCCTTTGCCTGGTTCTCTCACAATTCGATCTGAAAGATAGCAAAACTTTAAACAGCTATAACTCCGAAAGGAGAGGCCGTAGACCCATCAAACTTTGCATATTGAAAATCCGTAAAAATAATGCTAGAAGCGTGAAACTTCGCACAGTAATTCTACACGCGACCAGCTTTCCAAAACACTAATCATTATTGTTGTGCCTTTGCCTGGTTCTCTCACAATTCGATCTGAAAGATAGCAAAACTTTAAACAGCTATAACTCCGAAAGGAGAGGCCGTAGACCCATCAAACTTTGCATATTGAAAATCCGTAAAAATAATGCTAGAAGCGTGAAACTTCGCACAGTAATTCTACACGCGACCAGCTTTCCAAAACACTAATCATTATTGTTGTGCGATGCCTGGTTCTCTCACAATTCGATCTGAAAGATAGCAAAACTTTAAACAGCTATAACTCCGAAAGGAGAGGCCGTAGACCCATCAAACTTTGCATATTGAAAATCCGTAAAAATAATGCTAGAAGCGTGAAACTTCGCACAGTAATTCTACACGCGACCAGCTTTCCAAAACACTAATCATTATTGTTGTGCGATGCCTGGTTCTCTCACAATTCGATCTGAAAGATAGCAAAACTTTAAACAGCTATAACTCCGAAAGGAGAGGCCGTAGACCCATCAAACTTTGCATATTGAAAATCCGTAAAAATAATGCTAGAAGCGTGAAACTTCGCACAGTAATTCTACACGCGACCAGCTTTCCAAAACACTAATCATTATTGTTGTGCGATGCCTGGTTCTCTCACAATTCGATCTGAAAGATAGCAAAACTTTAAACAGCTATAACTCCGAAAGGAGAGGCCGTAGACCCATCAAACTTTGCATATTGAAAATCCGTAAAAATAATGCTAGAAGCGTGAAACTTCGCACAGTAATTCTACACGCGACCAGCTTTCCAAAACACTAATCATTATTGTTGTGCCTTTGCCTGGTTCTCTCACAATTCGATCTGAAAGATAGCAAAACTTTAAACAGCTATAACTCCGAAAGGAGAGGCCGTAGACCCATCAAACTTTGCATATTGAAAATCCGTAAAAATAATGCTAGAAGCGTGAAACTTCGCACAGTAATTCTACACGCGACCAGCTTTCCAAAACACTAATCATTATTGTTGTGCCTTTGCCTGGTTCTCTCACAATTCGATCTGAAAGATAGCAAAACTTTAAACAGCTATAACTCCGAAAGGAGAGGCCGTAGACCCATCAAACTTTGCATATTGAAAATCCGTAAAAATAATGCTAGAAGCGTGAAACTTCGCACAGTAATTCTACACGCGACCAGCTTTCCAAAACACTAATCATTATTGTTGTGCGATGCCTGGTTCTCTCACAATTCGATCTGAAAGATAGCAAAACTTTAAACAGCTATAACTCCGAAAGGAGAGGCCGTAGACCCATCAAACTTTGCATATTGAAAATCCGTAAAAATAATGCTAGAAGCGTGAAACTTCGCACAGTAATTCTACACGCGACCAGCTTTCCAAAACACTAATCATTATTGTTGTGCGATGCCTGGTTCTCTCACAATTCGATCTGAAAGATAGCAAAACTTTAAACAGCTATAACTCCGAAAGGAGAGGCCGTAGACCCATCAAACTTTGCATATTGAAAATCCGTAAAAATAATGCTAGAAGCGTGAAACTTCGCACAGTAATTCTACACGCGACCAGCTTTCCAAAACACTAATCATTATTGTTGTGCGATGCCTGGTTCTCTCACAATTCGATCTGAAAGATAGCAAAACTTTAAACAGCTATAACTCCGAAAGGAGAGGCCGTAGACCCATCAAACTTTGCATATTGAAAATCCGTAAAAATAATGCTAGAAGCGTGAAACTTTGCATATTGAAAATCCGTAAAAATAATGCTAGAAGCGTGAAACTTCGCACAGTAATTCTACACGCGACCAGCTTTCCAAAACACTAATCATTATTGTTGTGCCTTTGCCTGGTTCTCTCACAATTCGATCTGAAAGATAGCAAAACTTTAAACAGCTATAACTCCGAAAGGAGAGGCCGTAGACCCATCAAACTTTGCATATTGAAAATCCGTAAAAATAATGCTAGAAGCGTGAAACTTCGCACAGTAATTCTACACGCGACCAGCTTTCCAAAACACTAATCATTATTGTTGTGCCTTTGCCTGGTTCTCTCACAATTCGATCTGAAAGATAGCAAAACTTTAAACAGCTATAACTCCGAAAGGAGAGGCCGTAGACCCATCAAACTTTGCATATTGAAAATCCGTAAAAATAATGCTAGAAGCGTGAAACTTCGCACAGTAATTCTACACGCGACCAGCTTTCCAAAACACTAATCATTATTGTTGTGCGATGCCTGGTTCTCTCACAATTCGATCTGAAAGATAGCAAAACTTTAAACAGCTATAACTCCGAAAGGAGAGGCCGTAGACCCATCAAACTTTGCATATTGAAAATCCGTAAAAATAATGCTAGAAGCGTGAAACTTCGCACAGTAATTCTACACGCGACCAGCTTTCCAAAACACTAATCATTATTGTTGTGCGATGCCTGGTTCTCTCACAATTCGATCTGAAAGATAGCAAAACTTTAAACAGCTATAACTCCGAAAGGAGAGGCCGTAGACCCATCAAACTTTGCATATTGAAAATCCGTAAAAATAATGCTAGAAGCGTGAAACTTCGCACAGTAATTCTACACGCGACCAGCTTTCCAAAACACTAATCATTATTGTTGTGCGATGCCTGGTTCTCTCACAATTCGATCTGAAAGATAGCAAAACTTTAAACAGCTATAACTCCGAAAGGAGAGGCCGTAGACCCATCAAACTTTGCATATTGAAAATCCGTAAAAATAATGCTAGAAGCGTGAAACTTCGCACAGTAATTCTACACGCGACCAGCTTTCCAAAACACTAATCATTATTGTTGTGCCTTTGCCTGGTTCTCTCACAATTCGATCTGAAAGATAGCAAAACTTTAAACAGCTATAACTCCGAAAGGAGAGGCCGTAGACCCATCAAACTTTGCATATTGAAAATCCGTAAAAATAATGCTAGAAGCGTGAAACTTCGCACAGTAATTCTACACGCGACCAGCTTTCCAAAACACTAATCATTATTGTTGTGCGATGGCTGGTTCTCTCACAATTCGATCTGAAAGATAGCAAAACTTTAAACAGCTATAACTCCGAAAGGAGAGGCCGTAGACCCATCAAACTTTGCATATTGAAAATCCGTAAAAATAATGCTAGAAGCGTGAAACTTCGCACAGTAATTCTACACGCGACCAGCTTTCCAAAACACTAATCATTATTGTTGTGCGATGCCTGGTTCTCTCACAATTCGATCTGAAAGATAGCAAAACTTTAAACAGCTATAACTCCGAAAGGAGAGGCCGTAGACCCATCAAACTTTGCATATTGAAAATCCGTAAAAATAATGCTAGAAGCGTGAAACTTCGCACAGTAATTCTACACGCGACCAGCTTTCCAAAACACTAATCATTATTGTTGTGCCTTTGCCTGGTTCTCTCACAATTCGATCTGAAAGATAGCAAAACTTTAAACAGCTATAACTCCGAAAGGAGAGGCCGTAGACCCATCAAACTTTGCATATTGAAAATCCGTAAAAATAATGCTAGAAGCGTGAAACTTCGCACAGTAATTCTACACGCGACCAGCTTTCCAAAACACTAATCATTATTGTTGTGCGATGCCTGGTTCTCTCACAATTCGATCTGAAAGATAGCAAAACTTTAAACAGCTATAACTCCGAAAGGAGAGGCCGTAGACCCATCAAACTTTGCATATTGAAAATCCGTAAAAATAATGCTAGAAGCGTGAAACTTCGCACAGTAATTCTACACGCGACCAGCTTTCCAAAACACTAATCATTATTGTTGTGCCTTTGCCTGGTTCTCTCACAATTCGATCTGAAAGATAGCAAAACTTTAAACAGCTATAACTCCGAAAGGAGAGGCCGTAGACCCATCAAACTTTGCATATTGAAAATCCGTAAAAATAATGCTAGAAGCGTGAAACTTCGCACAGTAATTCTACACGCGACCAGCTTTCCAAAACACTAATCATTATTGTTGTGCCTTTGCCTGGTTCTCTCACAATTCGATCTGAAAGATAGCAAAACTTTAAACAGCTATAACTCCGAAAGGAGAGGCCGTAGACCCATCAAACTTTGCATATTGAAAATCCGTAAAAATAATGCTAGAAGCGTGAAACTTCGCACAGTAATTCTACACGCGACCAGCTTTCCAAAACACTAATCATTATTGTTGTGCGATGCCTGGTTCTCTCACAATTCGATCTGAAAGATAGCAAAACTTTAAACAGCTATAACTCCGAAAGGAGAGGCCGTAGACCCATCAAACTTTGCATATTGAAAATCCGTAAAAATAATGCTAGAAGCGTGAAACTTCGCACAGTAATTCTACACGCGACCAGCTTTCCAAAACACTAATCATTATTGTTGTGGGATATCTGGTTCTCTCGCAATTCGATCTGAAAGATAGCAAAACTTTAAACAGCTATAACTCCGAAAGGAGAGGCCGTAGACCCATCAAACTTTGCATATTGAAAATCCGTAAAAATAATGCTAGAAGCGTGAAACTTCGCACAGTAATTCTACACGCGACCAGCTTTCCAAAACACTAATCATTATTGTTGTGCGATGCCTGGTTCTCTCGCAATTCGATCTGAAAGATAGCAAAACTTTAAACAGCTATAACTCCGAAAGGAGAGGCCGTAGACCCATCAAACTTTGCATATTGAAAATCCGTAAAAATAATGCTAGAAGCGTGAAACTTCGCACAGTAATTCTACACGCGACCAGCTTTCCAAAACACTAATCATTATTGTTGTGCGATGCCTGGTTCTCTCACAATTCGATCTGAAAGATAGCAAAACTTTAAACAGCTATAACTCCGAAAGGAGAGGCCGTAGACCCATCAAACTTTGCATATTGAAAATCCGTAAAAATAATGCTAGAAGCGTGAAACTTCGCACAGTAATTCTACACGCGACCAGCTTTCCAAAACACTAATCATTATTGTTGTGCGATGCCTGGTTCTCTCACAATTCGATCTGAAAGATAGCAAAACTTTAAACAGCTATAACTCCGAAAGGAGAGGCCGTAGACCCATCAAACTTTGCATATTGAAAATCCGTAAAAATAATGCTAGAAGCGTGAAACTTCGCACAGTAATTCTACACGCGACCAGCTTTCCAAAACACTAATCATTATTGTTGTGCGATGCCTGGTTCTCTCACAATTCGATCTGAAAGATAGCAAAACTTTAAACAGCTATAACTCCGAAAGGAGAGGCCGTAAACCCATCAAACTTTGCATATTGAAAATCCGTAAAAATAATGCTAGAAGCGTGAAACTTCGCACAGTAATTCTACACGCGACCAGCTTTCCAAAACACTAATCATTATTGTTGTGCCTTTGCCTGGTTCTCTCACAATTCGATCTGAAAGATAGCAAAACTTTAAACAGCTATAACTCCGAAAGGAGAGGCCGTAGACCCATCAAACTTTGCATATTGAAAATCCGTAAAAATAATGCTAGAAGCGTGAAACTTCGCACAGTAATTCTACACGCGACCAGCTTTCCAAAACACTAATCATTATTGTTGTGCCTTTGCCTGGTTCTCTCACAATTCGATCTGAAAGATAGCAAAACTTTAAACAGCTATAACTCCGAAAGGAGAGGCCGTAGACCCATCAAACTTTGCATATTGAAAATCCGTAAAAATAATGCTAGAAGCGTGAAACTTCGCACAGTAATTCTACACGCGACCAGCTTTCCAAAACACTAATCATTATTGTTGTGGGATATCTGGTTCTCTCGCAATTCGATCTGAAAGATAGCAAAACTTTAAACAGCTATAACTCCGAAAGGAGAGGCCGTAGACCCATCAAACTTTGCATATTGAAAATCCGTAAAAATAATGCTAGAAGCGTGAAACTTCGCACAGTAATTCTACACGCGACCAGCTTTCCAAAACACTAATCATTATTGTTGTGCGATGCCTGGTTCTCTCGCAATTCGATCTGAAAGATAGCAAAACTTTAAACAGCTATAACTCCGAAAGGAGAGGCCGTAGACCCATCAAACTTTGCATATTGAAAATCCGTAAAAATAATGCTAGAAGCGTGAAACTTCGCACAGTAATTCTACACGCGACCAGCTTTCCAAAACACTAATCATTATTGTTGTGCGATGCCTGGTTCTCTCACAATTCGATCTGAAAGATAGCAAAACTTTAAACAGCTATAACTCCGAAAGGAGAGGCCGTAGACCCATCAAACTTTGCATATTGAAAATCCGTAAAAATAATGCTAGAAGCGTGAAACTTCGCACAGTAATTCTACACGCGACCAGCTTTCCAAAACACTAATCATTATTGTTGTGCGATGCCTGGTTCTCTCACAATTCGATCTGAAAGATAGCAAAACTTTAAACAGCTATAACTCCGAAAGGAGAGGCCGTAGACCCATCAAACTTTGCATATTGAAAATCCGTAAAAATAATGCTAGAAGCGTGAAACTTCGCACAGTAATTCTACACGCGACCAGCTTTCCAAAACACTAATCATTATTGTTGTGCGATGCCTGGTTCTCTCACAATTCGATCTGAAAGATAGCAAAACTTTAAACAGCTATAACTCCGAAAGGAGAGGCCGTAAACCCATCAAACTTTGCATATTGAAAATCCGTAAAAATAATGCTAGAAGCGTGAAACTTCGCACAGTAATTCTACACGCGACCAGCTTTCCAAAACACTAATCATTATTGTTGTGCCTTTGCCTGGTTCTCTCACAATTCGATCTGAAAGATAGCAAAACTTTAAACAGCTATAACTCCGAAAGGAGAGGCCGTAGACCCATCAAACTTTGCATATTGAAAATCCGTAAAAATAATGCTAGAAGCGTGAAACTTCGCACAGTAATTCTACACGCGACCAGCTTTCCAAAACACTAATCATTATTGTTGTGCCTTTGCCTGGTTCTCTCACAATTCGATCTGAAAGATAGCAAAACTTTAAACAGCTATAACTCCGAAAGGAGAGGCCGTAGACCCATCAAACTTTGCATATTGAAAATCCGTAAAAATAATGCTAGAAGCGTGAAACTTCGCACAGTAATTCTACACGCGACCAGCTTTCCAAAACACTAATCATTATTGTTGTGCCTTTGCCTGGTTCTCTCACAATTCGATCTGAAAGATAGCAAAACTTTAAACAGCTATAACTCCGAAAGGAGAGGCCGTAGACCCATCAAACTTTGCATATTGAAAATCCGTAAAAATAATGCTAGAAGCGTGAAACTTCGCACAGTAATTCTACACGCGACCAGCTTTCCAAAACACTAATCATTATTGTTGTGCGATGCCTGGTTCTCTCACAATTCGATCTGAAAGATAGCAAAACTTTAAACAGCTATAACTCCGAAAGGAGAGGCCGTAGACCCATCAAACTTTGCATATTGAAAATCCGTAAAAATAATGCTAGAAGCGTGAAACTTCGCACAGTAATTCTACACGCGACCAGCTTTCCAAAACACACATTATTGTTGTGGGATATCTGGTTCTCTCACAATTCGATCTGAAAGATAGCAAAACTTTAAACAGCTATAACTCCGAAAGGAGAGGCCGTAGACCCATCAAACTTTGCATATTGAAAATCCGTAAAAATAATGCTAGAAGCGTGAAACTTCGCACAGTAATTCTACACGCGACCAGCTTTCCAAAACACTAATCATTATTGTTGTGCGATGCCTGGTTCTCTCACAATTCGATCTGAAAGATAGCAAAACTTTAAACAGCTATAACTCCGAAAGGAGAGGCCGTAGACCCATCAAACTTTGCATATTGAAAATCCGTAAAAATAATGCTAGAAGCGTGAAACTTCGCACAGTAATTCTACACGCGACCAGCTTTCCAAAACACTAATCATTATTGTTGTGCGATGCCTGGTTCTCTCACAATTCGATCTGAAAGATAGCAAAACTTTAAACAGCTATAACTCCGAAAGGAGAGGCCGTAGACCCATCAAACTTTGCATATTGAAAATCCGTAAAAATAATGCTAGAAGCGTGAAACTTCGCACAGTAATTCTACACGCGACCAGCTTTCCAAAACACTAATCATTATTGTTGTGCCTTTGCCTGGTTCTCTCACAATTCGATCTGAAAGATAGCAAAACTTTAAACAGCTATAACTCCGAAAGGAGAGGCCGTAGACCCATCAAACTTTGCATATTGAAAATCCGTAAAAATAATGCTAGAAGCGTGAAACTTCGCACAGTAATTCTACACGCGACCAGCTTTCCAAAACACTAATCATTATTGTTGTGCCTTTGCCTGGTTCTCTCACAATTCGATCTGAAAGATAGCAAAACTTTAAACAGCTATAACTCCGAAAGGAGAGGCCGTAGACCCATCAAACTTTGCATATTGAAAATCCGTAAAAATAATGCTAGAAGCGTGAAACTTCGCACAGTAATTCTACACGCGACCAGCTTTCCAAAACACTAATCATTATTGTTGTGCGATGCCTGGTTCTCTCACAATTCGATCTGAAAGATAGCAAAACTTTAAACAGCTATAACTCCGAAAGGAGAGGCCGTAGACCCATCAAACTTTGCATATTGAAAATCCGTAAAAATAATGCTAGAAGCGTGAAACTTCGCACAGTAATTCTACACGCGACCAGCTTTCCAAAACACTAATCATTATTGTTGTGCGATGCCTGGTTCTCTCACAATTCGATCTGAAAGATAGCAAAACTTTAAACAGCTATAACTCCGAAAGGAGAGGCCGTAGACCCATCAAACTTTGCATATTGAAAATCCGTAAAAATAATGCTAGAAGCGTGAAACTTCGCACAGTAATTCTACACGCGACCAGCTTTCCAAAACACTAATCATTATTGTTGTGCGATGCCTGGTTCTCTCACAATTCGATCTGAAAGATAGCAAAACTTTAAACAGCTATAACTCCGAAAGGAGAGGCCGTAGACCCATCAAACTTTGCATATTGAAAATCCGTAAAAATAATGCTAGAAGCGTGAAACTTCGCACAGTAATTCTACACGCGACCAGCTTTCCAAAACACTAATCATTATTGTTGTGCGATGCCTGGTTCTCTCACAATTCGATCTGAAAGATAGCAAAACTTTAAACAGCTATAACTCCGAAAGGAGAGGCCGTAGACCCATCAAACTTTGCATATTGAAAATCCGTAAAAATAATGCTAGAAGCGTGAAACTTCGCACAGTAATTCTACACGCGACCAGCTTTCCAAAACACTAATCATTATTGTTGTGCCTTTGCCTGGTTCTCTCACAATTCGATCTGAAAGATAGCAAAACTTTAAACAGCTATAACTCCGAAAGGAGAGGCCGTAGACCCATCAAACTTTGCATATTGAAAATCCGTAAAAATAATGCTAGAAGCGTGAAACTTCGCACAGTAATTCTACACGCGACCAGCTTTCCAAAACACTAATCATTATTGTTGTGCGATGGCTGGTTCTCTCACAATTCGATCTGAAAGATAGCAAAACTTTAAACAGCTATAACTCCGAAAGGAGAGGCCGTAGACCCATCAAACTTTGCATATTGAAAATCCGTAAAAATAATGCTAGAAGCGTGAAACTTCGCACAGTAATTCTACACGCGACCAGCTTTCCAAAACACTAATCATTATTGTTGTGCGATGCCTGGTTCTCTCACAATTCGATCTGAAAGATAGCAAAACTTTAAACAGCTATAACTCCGAAAGGAGAGGCCGTAGACCCATCAAACTTTGCATATTGAAAATCCGTAAAAATAATGCTAGAAGCGTGAAACTTCGCACAGTAATTCTACACGCGACCAGCTTTCCAAAACACTAATCATTATTGTTGTGCCTTTGCCTCGTTCTCTCACAATTCGATCTGAAAGATAGCAAAACTTTAAACAGCTATAACTCCGAAAGGAGAGGCCGTAGACCCATCAAACTTTGCATATTGAAAATCCGTAAAAATAATGCTAGAAGCGTGAAACTTCGCACAGTAATTCTACACGCGACCAGCTTTCCAAAACACTAATCATTATTGTTGTGCCTTTGCCTGGTTCTCTCACAATTCGATCTGAAAGATAGCAAAACTTTAAACAGCTATAACTCCGAAAGGAGAGGCCGTAGACCCATCAAACTTTGCATATTGAAAATCCGTAAAAATAATGCTAGAAGCGTGAAACTTCGCACAGTAATTCTACACGCGACCAGCTTTTCAAAACACTAATCATTATTGTTGTGCGATGCCTGGTTCTCTCACAATTCGATCTGAAAGATAGCAAAACTTTAAACAGCTATAACTCCGAAAGGAGAGGCCGTAGACCCATCAAACTTTGCATATTGAAAATCCGTAAAAATAATGCTAGAAGCGTGAAACTTCGCACAGTAATTCTACACGCGACCAGCTTTCCAAAACACTAATCATTATTGTTGTGGGATATCTGGTTCTCTCGCAATTCGATCTGAAAGATAGCAAAACTTTAAACAGCTATAACTCCGAAAGGAGAGGCCGTAGACCCATCAAACTTTGCATATTGAAAATCCGTAAAAATAATGCTAGAAGCGTGAAACTTCGCACAGTAATTCTACACGCGACCAGCTTTCCAAAACACTAATCATTATTGTTGTGCGATGCCTGGTTCTCTCGCAATTCGATCTGAAAGATAGCAAAACTTTAAACAGCTATAACTCCGAAAGGAGAGGCCGTAGACCCATCAAACTTTGCATATTGAAAATCCGTAAAAATAATGCTAGAAGCGTGAAACTTCGCACAGTAATTCTACACGCGACCAGCTTTCCAAAACACTAATCATTATTGTTGTGCGATGCCTGGTTCTCTCACAATTCGATCTGAAAGATAGCAAAACTTTAAACAGCTATAACTCCGAAAGGAGAGGCCGTAGACCCATCAAACTTTGCATATTGAAAATCCGTAAAAATAATGCTAGAAGCGTGAAACTTCGCACAGTAATTCTACACGCGACCAGCTTTCCAAAACACTAATCATTATTGTTGTGCGATGCCTGGTTCTCTCACAATTCGATCTGAAAGATAGCAAAACTTTAAACAGCTATAACTCCGAAAGGAGAGGCCGTAGACCCATCAAACTTTGCATATTGAAAATCCGTAAAAATAATGCTAGAAGCGTGAAACTTCGCACAGTAATTCTACACGCGACCAGCTTTCCAAAACACTAATCATTATTGTTGTGCGATGCCTGGTTCTCTCACAATTCGATCTGAAAGATAGCAAAACTTTAAACAGCTATAACTCCGAAAGGAGAGGCCGTAGACCCATCAAACTTTGCATATTGAAAATCCGTAAAAATAATGCTAGAAGCGTGAAACTTCGCACAGTAATTCTACACGCGACCAGCTTTCCAAAACACTAATCATTATTGTTGTGCCTTTGCCTGGTTCTCTCACAATTCGATCTGAAAGATAGCAAAACTTTAAACAGCTATAACTCCGAAAGGAGAGGCCGTAGACCCATCAAACTTTGCATATTGAAAATCCGTAAAAATAATGCTAGAAGCGTGAAACTTCGCACAGTAATTCTACACGCGACCAGCTTTCCAAAACACTAATCATTATTGTTGTGCCTTTGCCTGGTTCTCTCACAATTCGATCTGAAAGATAGCAAAACTTTAAACAGCTATAACTCCGAAAGGAGAGGCCGTAGACCCATCAAACTTTGCATATTGAAAATCCGTAAAAATAATGCTAGAAGCGTGAAACTTCGCACAGTAATTCTACACGCGACCAGCTTTCCAAAACACTAATCATTATTGTTGTGCCTTTGCCTGGTTCTCTCACAATTCGATCTGAAAGATAGCAAAACTTTAAACAGCTATAACTCCGAAAGGAGAGGCCGTAGACCCATCAAACTTTGCATATTGAAAATCCGTAAAAATAATGCTAGAAGCGTGAAACTTCGCACAGTAATTCTACACGCGACCAGCTTTCCAAAACACTAATCATTATTGTTGTGCGATGCCTGGTTCTCTCACAATTCGATCTGAAAGATAGCAAAACTTTAAACAGCTATAACTCCGAAAGGAGAGGCCGTAGACCCATCAAACTTTGCATATTGAAAATCCGTAAAAATAATGCTAGAAGCGTGAAACTTCGCACAGTAATTCTACACGCGACCAGCTTTCCAAAACACACATTATTGTTGTGGGATATCTGGTTCTCTCACAATTCGATCTGAAAGATAGCAAAACTTTAAACAGCTATAACTCCGAAAGGAGAGGCCGTAGACCCATCAAACTTTGCATATTGAAAATCCGTAAAAATAATGCTAGAAGCGTGAAACTTCGCACAGTAATTCTACACGCGACCAGCTTTCCAAAACACTAATCATTATTGTTGTGCGATGCCTGGTTCTCTCACAATTCGATCTGAAAGATAGCAAAACTTTAAACAGCTATAACTCCGAAAGGAGAGGCCGTAGACCCATCAAACTTTGCATATTGAAAATCCGTAAAAATAATGCTAGAAGCGTGAAACTTCGCACAGTAATTCTACACGCGACCAGCTTTCCAAAACACTAATCATTATTGTTGTGCGATGCCTGGTTCTCTCACAATTCGATCTGAAAGATAGCAAAACTTTAAACAGCTATAACTCCGAAAGGAGAGGCCGTAGACCCATCAAACTTTGCATATTGAAAATCCGTAAAAATAATGCTAGAAGCGTGAAACTTCGCACAGTAATTCTACACGCGACCAGCTTTCCAAAACACTAATCATTATTGTTGTGCCTTTGCCTGGTTCTCTCACAATTCGATCTGAAAGATAGCAAAACTTTAAACAGCTATAACTCCGAAAGGAGAGGCCGTAGACCCATCAAACTTTGCATATTGAAAATCCGTAAAAATAATGCTAGAAGCGTGAAACTTCGCACAGTAATTCTACACGCGACCAGCTTTCCAAAACACTAATCATTATTGTTGTGCCTTTGCCTGGTTCTCTCACAATTCGATCTGAAAGATAGCAAAACTTTAAACAGCTATAACTCCGAAAGGAGAGGCCGTAGACCCATCAAACTTTGCATATTGAAAATCCGTAAAAATAATGCTAGAAGCGTGAAACTTCGCACAGTAATTCTACACGCGACCAGCTTTCCAAAACACTAATCATTATTGTTGTGCGATGCCTGGTTCTCTCACAATTCGATCTGAAAGATAGCAAAACTTTAAACAGCTATAACTCCGAAAGGAGAGGCCGTAGACCCATCAAACTTTGCATATTGAAAATCCGTAAAAATAATGCTAGAAGCGTGAAACTTCGCACAGTAATTCTACACGCGACCAGCTTTCCAAAACACACATTATTGTTGTGGGATATCTGGTTCTCTCACAATTCGATCTGAAAGATAGCAAAACTTTAAACAGCTATAACTCCGAAAGGAGAGGCCGTAGACCCATCAAACTTTGCATATTGAAAATCCGTAAAAATAATGCTAGAAGCGTGAAACTTCGCACAGTAATTCTACACGCGACCAGCTTTCCAAAACACTAATCATTATTGTTGTGCGATGCCTGGTTCTCTCACAATTCGATCTGAAAGATAGCAAAACTTTAAACAGCTATAACTCCGAAAGGAGAGGCCGTAGACCCATCAAACTTTGCATATTGAAAATCCGTAAAAATAATGCTAGAAGCGTGAAACTTCGCACAGTAATTCTACACGCGACCAGCTTTCCAAAACACTAATCATTATTGTTGTGCGATGCCTGGTTCTCTCACAATTCGATCTGAAAGATAGCAAAACTTTAAACAGCTATAACTCCGAAAGGAGAGGCCGTAGACCCATCAAACTTTGCATATTGAAAATCCGTAAAAATAATGCTAGAAGCGTGAAACTTCGCACAGTAATTCTACACGCGACCAGCTTTCCAAAACACTAATCATTATTGTTGTGCCTTTGCCTGGTTCTCTCACAATTCGATCTGAAAGATAGCAAAACTTTAAACAGCTATAACTCCGAAAGGAGAGGCCGTAGACCCATCAAACTTTGCATATTGAAAATCCGTAAAAATAATGCTAGAAGCGTGAAACTTCGCACAGTAATTCTACACGCGACCAGCTTTCCAAAACACTAATCATTATTGTTGTGCCTTTGCCTGGTTCTCTCACAATTCGATCTGAAAGATAGCAAAACTTTAAACAGCTATAACTCCGAAAGGAGAGGCCGTAGACCCATCAAACTTTGCATATTGAAAATCCGTAAAAATAATGCTAGAAGCGTGAAACTTCGCACAGTAATTCTACACGCGACCAGCTTTCCAAAACACTAATCATTATTGTTGTGCCTTTGCCTGGTTCTCTCACAATTCGATCTGAAAGATAGCAAAACTTTAAACAGCTATAACTCCGAAAGGAGAGGCCGTAGACCCACCAAACTTTGCATATTGAAAATCCGTAAAAATAATCCGTGAAACTTCGCACAGTAATTCTACACGCGACCAGCTTTCCAAAACACTAATCATTATTGTTGTGCCTTTGCCTGGTTCTCTCACAATTCGATCTGAAAGATAGCAAAACTTTAAACAGCTATAACTCCGAAAGGAGAGGCCGTAGACCCATCAAACTTTGCATATTGAAAATCCGTAAAAATAATGCTAGAAGCGTGAAACTTCGCACAGTAATTCTACACGCGACCAGCTTTCCAAAACACTAATCATTATTGTTGTGCGATGCCTGGTTCTCTCACAATTCGATCTGAAAGATAGCAAAACTTTAAACAGCTATAACTCCGAAAGGAGAGGCCGTAGACCCATCAAACTTTGCATATTGAAAATCCGTAAAAATAATGCTAGAAGCGTGAAACTTCGCACAGTAATTCTACACGCGACCAGCTTTCCAAAACACACATTATTGTTGTGGGATATCTGGTTCTCTCACAATTCGATCTGAAAGATAGCAAAACTTTAAACAGCTATAACTCCGAAAGGAGAGGCCGTAGACCCATCAAACTTTGCATATTGAAAATCCGTAAAAATAATGCTAGAAGCGTGAAACTTCGCACAGTAATTCTACACGCGACCAGCTTTCCAAAACACTAATCATTATTGTTGTGCGATGCCTGGTTCTCTCACAATTCGATCTGAAAGATAGCAAAACTTTAAACAGCTATAACTCCGAAAGGAGAGGCCGTAGACCCATCAAACTTTGCATATTGAAAATCCGTAAAAATAATGCTAGAAGCGTGAAACTTCGCACAGTAATTCTACACGCGACCAGCTTTCCAAAACACTAATCATTATTGTTGTGCGATGCCTGGTTCTCTCACAATTCGATCTGAAAGATAGCAAAACTTTAAACAGCTATAACTCCGAAAGGAGAGGCCGTAGACCCATCAAACTTTGCATATTGAAAATCCGTAAAAATAATGCTAGAAGCGTGAAACTTCGCACAGTAATTCTACACGCGACCAGCTTTCCAAAACACTAATCATTATTGTTGTGCCTTTGCCTGGTTCTCTCACAATTCGATCTGAAAGATAGCAAAACTTTAAACAGCTATAACTCCGAAAGGAGAGGCCGTAGACCCATCAAACTTTGCATATTGAAAATCCGTAAAAATAATGCTAGAAGCGTGAAACTTCGCACAGTAATTCTACACGCGACCAGCTTTCCAAAACACTAATCATTATTGTTGTGCCTTTGCCTGGTTCTCTCACAATTCGATCTGAAAGATAGCAAAACTTTAAACAGCTATAACTCCGAAAGGAGAGGCCGTAGACCCATCAAACTTTGCATATTGAAAATCCGTAAAAATAATGCTAGAAGCGTGAAACTTCGCACAGTAATTCTACACGCGACCAGCTTTCCAAAACACTAATCATTATTGTTGTGCGATGCCTGGTTCTCTCACAATTCGATCTGAAAGATAGCAAAACTTTAAACAGCTATAACTCCGAAAGGAGAGGCCGTAGACCCATCAAACTTTGCATATTGAAAATCCGTAAAAATAATGCTAGAAGCGTGAAACTTCGCACAGTAATTCTACACGCGACCAGCTTTCCAAAACACACATTATTGTTGTGGGATATCTGGTTCTCTCACAATTCGATCTGAAAGATAGCAAAACTTTAAACAGCTATAACTCCGAAAGGAGAGGCCGTAGACCCATCAAACTTTGCATATTGAAAATCCGTAAAAATAATGCTAGAAGCGTGAAACTTCGCACAGTAATTCTACACGCGACCAGCTTTCCAAAACACTAATCATTATTGTTGTGCGATGCCTGGTTCTCTCACAATTCGATCTGAAAGATAGCAAAACTTTAAACAGCTATAACTCCGAAAGGAGAGGCCGTAGACCCATCAAACTTTGCATATTGAAAATCCGTAAAAATAATGCTAGAAGCGTGAAACTTCGCACAGTAATTCTACACGCGACCAGCTTTCCAAAACACTAATCATTATTGTTGTGCGATGCCTGGTTCTCTCACAATTCGATCTGAAAGATAGCAAAACTTTAAACAGCTATAACTCCGAAAGGAGAGGCCGTAGACCCATCAAACTTTGCATATTGAAAATCCGTAAAAATAATGCTAGAAGCGTGAAACTTCGCACAGTAATTCTACACGCGACCAGCTTTCCAAAACACTAATCATTATTGTTGTGCCTTTGCCTGGTTCTCTCACAATTCGATCTGAAAGATAGCAAAACTTTAAACAGCTATAACTCCGAAAGGAGAGGCCGTAGACCCATCAAACTTTGCATATTGAAAATCCGTAAAAATAATGCTAGAAGCGTGAAACTTCGCACAGTAATTCTACACGCGACCAGCTTTCCAAAACACTAATCATTATTGTTGTGCCTTTGCCTGGTTCTCTCACAATTCGATCTGAAAGATAGCAAAACTTTAAACAGCTATAACTCCGAAAGGAGAGGCCGTAGACCCATCAAACTTTGCATATTGAAAATCCGTAAAAATAATGCTAGAAGCGTGAAACTTCGCACAGTAATTCTACACGCGACCAGCTTTCCAAAACACTAATCATTATTGTTGTGCCTTTGCCTGGTTCTCTCACAATTCGATCTGAAAGATAGCAAAACTTTAAACAGCTATAACTCCGAAAGGAGAGGCCGTAGACCCACCAAACTTTGCATATTGAAAATCCGTAAAAATAATGCTAGAAGCGTGAAACTTCGCACAGTAATTCTACACACGACCAGCTTTCCAAAACACTAATCATTATTGTTGTGCGATGCCTGGTTCTCTCACAATTCGATCTGAAAGATAGCAAAACTTTAAACAGCTATAACTCCGAAAGGAGAGGCCGTAGACCCATCAAACTTTGCATATTGAAAATCCGTAAAAATAATGCTAGAAGCGTGAAACTTCGCACAGTAATTCTACACGCGACCAGCTTTCCAAAACACTAATCATTATTGTTGTGCCTTTGCCTGGTTCTCTCACAATTCGATCTGAAAGATAGCAAAACTTTAAACAGCTATAACTCCGAAAGGAGAGGCCGTAGACCCATCAAACTTTGCATATTGAAAATCCGTAAAAATAATGCTAGAAGCGTGAAACTTCGCACAGTAATTCTACACGCGACCAGCTTTCCAAAACACTAATCATTATTGTTGTGCGATGCCTGGTTCTCTCACAATTCGATCTGAAAGATAGCAAAACTTTAAACAGCTATAACTCCGAAAGGAGAGGCCGTAGACCCATCAAACTTTGCATATTGAAAATCCGTAAAAATAATGCTAGAAGCGTGAAACTTCGCACAGTAATTCTACACGCGACCAGCTTTCCAAAACACTAATCATTATTGTTGTGCGATGCCTGGTTCTCTCACAATTCGATCTGAAAGATAGCAAAACTTTAAACAGCTATAACTCCGAAAGGAGAGGCCGTAGACCCATCAAACTTTGCATATTGAAAATCCGTAAAAATAATGCTAGAAGCGTGAAACTTCGCACAGTAATTCTACACGCGACCAGCTTTCCAAAACACTAATCATTATTGTTGTGCGATGCCTGGTTCTCTCACAATTCGATCTGAAAGATAGCAAAACTTTAAACAGCTATAACTCCGAAAGGAGAGGCCGTAGACCCATCAAACTTTGCATATTGAAAATCCGTAAAAATAATGCTAGAAGCGTGAAACTTCGCACAGTAATTCTACACGCGACCAGCTTTCCAAAACACTAATCATTATTGTTGTGCCTTTGCCTGGTTCTCTCACAATTCGATCTGAAAGATAGCAAAACTTTAAACAGCTATAACTCCGAAAGGAGAGGCCGTAGACCCATCAAACTTTGCATATTGAAAATCCGTAAAAATAATGCTAGAAGCGTGAAACTTCGCACAGTAATTCTACACGCGACCAGCTTTCCAAAACACTAATCATTATTGTTGTGCCTTTGCCTGGTTCTCTCACAATTCGATCTGAAAGATAGCAAAACTTTAAACAGCTATAACTCCGAAAGGAGAGGCCGTAGACCCATCAAACTTTGCATATTGAAAATCCGTAAAAATAATGCTAGAAGCGTGAAACTTCGCACAGTAATTCTACACGCGACCAGCTTTCCAAAACACTAATCATTATTGTTGTGCCTTTGCCTGGTTCTCTCACAATTCGATCTGAAAGATAGCAAAACTTTAAACAGCTATAACTCCGAAAGGAGAGGCCGTAGACCCACCAAACTTTGCATATTGAAAATCCGTAAAAATAATGCTAGAAGCGTGAAACTTCGCACAGTAATTCTACACACGACCAGCTTTCCAAAACACTAATCATTATTGTTGTACGATGCCTGGTTCTCTCACAATTCGATCTGAAAGATAGCAAAACTTTAAACAGCTATAACTTCGAAAGGAGAGGCCGTAGACCCATCAAACTTTGCATATTGAAAATCCGTAAAAATAATGCTAGAAGCGTGAAACTTCGCACAGTAATTCTACACGCGACCAGCTTTCCAAAACACTAATCATTATTGTTGTGCCTTTGCCTGGTTCTCTCACAATTCGATCTGAAAGATAGCAAAACTTTAAACAGCTATAACTCCGAAAGGAGAGGCCGTAGACCCATCAAACTTTGCATATTGAAAATCCGTAAAAATAATGCTAGAAGCGTGAAACTTCGCACAGTAATTCTACACGCGACCAGCTTTCCAAAACACTAATCATTATTCTTGTGCGATGCCTGGTTCTCTCACAATTCGATCTGAAAGATAGCAAAACTTTAAACAGCTATAACTCCGAAAGGAGAGGCCGTAGACCCATCAAACTTTGCATATTGAAAATCCGTAAAAATAATGCTAGAAGCGTGAAACTTCGCACAGTAATTCTACACGCGACCAGCTTTCCAAAACACACATTATTGTTGTGGGATATCTGGTTCTCTCACAATTCGATCTGAAAGATAGCAAAACTTTAAACAGCTATAACTCCGAAAGGAGAGGCCGTAGACCCATCAAACTTTGCATATTGAAAATCCGTAAAAATAATGCTAGAAGCGTGAAACTTCGCACAGTAATTCTACACGCGACCAGCTTTCCAAAACACTAATCATTATTGTTGTGCGATGCCTGGTTCTCTCACAATTCGATCTGAAAGATAGCAAAACTTTAAACAGCTATAACTCCGAAAGGAGAGGCCGTAGACCCATCAAACTTTGCATATTGAAAATCCGTAAAAATAATGCTAGAAGCGTGAAACTTCGCACAGTAATTCTACACGCGACCAGCTTTCCAAAACACACATTATTGTTGTGGGATATCTGGTTCTCTCACAATTCGATCTGAAAGATAGCAAAACTTTAAACAGCTATAACTCCGAAAGGAGAGGCCGTAGACCCATCAAACTTTGCATATTGAAAATCCGTAAAAATAATGCTAGAAGCGTGAAACTTCGCACAGTAATTCTACACGCGACCAGCTTTCCAAAACACTAATCATTATTGTTGTGCCTTTGCCTGGTTCTCTCACAATTCGATCTGAAAGATAGCAAAACTTTAAACAGCTATAACTCCGAAAGGAGAGGCCGTAGACCCATCAAACTTTGCATATTGAAAATCCGTAAAAATAATGCTAGAAGCGTGAAACTTCGCACAGTAATTCTACACGCGACCAGCTTTCCAAAACACTAATCATTATTGTTGTGCCTTTGCCTGGTTCTCTCACAATTCGATCTGAAAGATAGCAAAACTTTAAACAGCTATAACTCCGAAAGGAGAGGCCGTAGACCCATCAAACTTTGCATATTGAAAATCCGTAAAAATAATGCTAGAAGCGTGAAACTTCGCACAGTAATTCTACACGCGACCAGCTTTCCAAAACACACATTATTGTTGTGGGATATCTGGTTCTCTCACAATTCGATCTGAAAGATAGCAAAACTTTAAACAGCTATAACTCCGAAAGGAGAGGCCGTAGACCCATCAAACTTTGCATATTGAAAATCCGTAAAAATAATGCTAGAAGCGTGAAACTTCGCACAGTAATTCTACACGCGACCAGCTTTCCAAAACACACATTATTGTTGTGGGATATCTGGTTCTCTCACAATTCGATCTGAAAGATAGCAAAACTTTAAACAGCTATAACTCCGAAAGGAGAGGCCGTAGACCCATCAAACTTTGCATATTGAAAATCCGTAAAAATAATGCTAGAAGCGTGAAACTTCGCACAGTAATTCTACACGCGACCAGCTTTCCAAAACACTAATCATTATTGTTGTGCGATGCCTGGTTCTCTCACAATTCGATCTGAAAGATAGCAAAACTTTAAACAGCTATAACTCCGAAAGGAGAGGCCGTAGACCCATCAAACTTTGCATATTGAAAATCCGTAAAAATAATGCTAGAAGCGTGAAACTTCGCACAGTAATTCTACACGCGACCAGCTTTCCAAAACACACATTATTGTTGTGGGATATCTGGTTCTCTCACAATTCGATCTGAAAGATAGCAAAACTTTAAACAGCTATAACTCCGAAAGGAGAGGCCGTAGACCCATCAAACTTTGCATATTGAAAATCCGTAAAAATAATGCTAGAAGCGTGAAACTTCGCACAGTAATTCTACACGCGACCAGCTTTCCAAAACACTAATCATTATTGTTGTGCGATGCCTGGTTCTCTCACAATTCGATCTGAAAGATAGCAAAACTTTAAACAGCTATAACTCCGAAAGGAGAGGCCGTAGACCCATCAAACTTTGCATATTGAAAATCCGTAAAAATAATGCTAGAAGCGTGAAACTTCGCACAGTAATTCTACACGCGACCAGCTTTCCAAAACACTAATCATTATTGTTGTGCGATGCCTGGTTCTCTCACAATTCGATCTGAAAGATAGCAAAACTTTAAACAGCTATAACTCCGAAAGGAGAGGCCGTAGACCCATCAAACTTTGCATATTGAAAATCCGTAAAAATAATGCTAGAAGCGTGAAACTTCGCACAGTAATTCTACACGCGACCAGCTTTCCAAAACACTAATCATTATTGTTGTGCCTTTGCCTGGTTCTCTCACAATTCGATCTGAAAGATAGCAAAACTTTAAACAGCTATAACTCCGAAAGGAGAGGCCGTAGACCCATCAAACTTTGCATATTGAAAATCCGTAAAAATAATGCTAGAAGCGTGAAACTTCGCACAGTAATTCTACACGCGACCAGCTTTCCAAAACACTAATCATTATTGTTGTGCCTTTGCCTGGTTCTCTCACAATTCGATCTGAAAGATAGCAAAACTTTAAACAGCTATAACTCCGAAAGGAGAGGCCGTAGACCCATCAAACTTTGCATATTGAAAATCCGTAAAAATAATGCTAGAAGCGTGAAACTTCGCACAGTAATTCTACACGCGACCAGCTTTCCAAAACACTAATCATTATTGTTGTGCCTTTGCCTGGTTCTCTCACAATTCGATCTGAAAGATAGCAAAACTTTAAACAGCTATAACTCCGAAAGGAGAGGCCGTAGACCCACCAAACTTTGCATATTGAAAATCCGTAAAAATAATGCTAGAAGCGTGAAACTTCGCACAGTAATTCTACACACGACCAGCTTTCCAAAACACTAATCATTATTGTTGTGCGATGCCTGGTTCTCTCACAATTCGATCTGAAAGATAGCAAAACTTTAAACAGCTATAACTCCGAAAGGAGAGGCCGTAGACCCATCAAACTTTGCATATTGAAAATCCGTAAAAATAATGCTAGAAGCGTGAAACTTCGCACAGTAATTCTACACGCGACCAGCTTTCCAAAACACTAATCATTATTGTTGTGCCTTTGCCTGGTTCTCTCACAATTCGATCTGAAAGATAGCAAAACTTTAAACAGCTATAACTCCGAAAGGAGAGGCCGTAGACCCATCAAACTTTGCATATTGAAAATCCGTAAAAATAATGCTAGAAGCGTGAAACTTCGCACAGTAATTCTACACGCGACCAGCTTTCCAAAACACTAATCATTATTGTTGTGCGATGCCTGGTTCTCTCACAATTCGATCTGAAAGATAGCAAAACTTTAAACAGCTATAACTCCGAAAGGAGAGGCCGTAGACCCATCAAACTTTGCATATTGAAAATCCGTAAAAATAATGCTAGAAGCGTGAAACTTCGCACAGTAATTCTACACGCGACCAGCTTTCCAAAACACACATTATTGTTGTGGGATATCTGGTTCTCTCACAATTCGATCTGAAAGATAGCAAAACTTTAAACAGCTATAACTCCGAAAGGAGAGGCCGTAGACCCATCAAACTTTGCATATTGAAAATCCGTAAAAATAATGCTAGAAGCGTGAAACTTCGCACAGTAATTCTACACGCGACCAGCTTTCCAAAACACTAATCATTATTGTTGTGCGATGCCTGGTTCTCTCACAATTCGATCTGAAAGATAGCAAAACTTTAAACAGCTATAACTCCGAAAGGAGAGGCCGTAGACCCATCAAACTTTGCATATTGAAAATCCGTAAAAATAATGCTAGAAGCGTGAAACTTCGCACAGTAATTCTACACGCGACCAGCTTTCCAAAACACACATTATTGTTGTGGGATATCTGGTTCTCTCACAATTCGATCTGAAAGATAGCAAAACTTTAAACAGCTATAACTCCGAAAGGAGAGGCCGTAGACCCATCAAACTTTGCATATTGAAAATCCGTAAAAATAATGCTAGAAGCGTGAAACTTCGCACAGTAATTCTACACGCGACCAGCTTTCCAAAACACTAATCATTATTGTTGTGCGATGCCTGGTTCTCTCACAATTCGATCTGAAAGATAGCAAAACTTTAAACAGCTATAACTCCGAAAGGAGAGGCCGTAGACCCATCAAACTTTGCATATTGAAAATCCGTAAAAATAATGCTAGAAGCGTGAAACTTCGCACAGTAATTCTACACGCGACCAGCTTTCCAAAACACACATTATTGTTGTGGGATATCTGGTTCTCTCACAATTCGATCTGAAAGATAGCAAAACTTTAAACAGCTATAACTCCGAAAGGAGAGGCCGTAGACCCATCAAACTTTGCATATTGAAAATCCGTAAAAATAATGCTAGAAGCGTGAAACTTCGCACAGTAATTCTACACGCGACCAGCTTTCCAAAACACTAATCATTATTGTTGTGCGATGCCTGGTTCTCTCACAATTCGATCTGAAAGATAGCAAAACTTTAAACAGCTATAACTCCGAAAGGAGAGGCCGTAGACCCATCAAACTTTGCATATTGAAAATCCGTAAAAATAATGCTAGAAGCGTGAAACTTCGCACAGTAATTCTACACGCGACCAGCTTTCCAAAACACTAATCATTATTGTTGTGCGATGCCTGGTTCTCTCACAATTCGATCTGAAAGATAGCAAAACTTTAAACAGCTATAACTCCGAAAGGAGAGGCCGTAGACCCATCAAACTTTGCATATTGAAAATCCGTAAAAATAATGCTAGAAGCGTGAAACTTCGCACAGTAATTCTACACGCGACCAGCTTTCCAAAACACACATTATTGTTGTGGGATATCTGGTTCTCTCACAATTCGATCTGAAAGATAGCAAAACTTTAAACAGCTATAACTCCGAAAGGAGAGGCCGTAGACCCATCAAACTTTGCATATTGAAAATCCGTAAAAATAATGCTAGAAGCGTGAAACTTCGCACAGTAATTCTACACGCGACCAGCTTTCCAAAACACTAATCATTATTGTTGTGCGATGCCTGGTTCTCTCACAATTCGATCTGAAAGATAGCAAAACTTTAAACAGCTATAACTCCGAAAGGAGAGGCCGTAGACCCATCAAACTTTGCATATTGAAAATCCGTAAAAATAATGCTAGAAGCGTGAAACTTCGCACAGTAATTCTACACGCGACCAGCTTTCCAAAACACTAATCATTATTGTTGTGCGATGCCTGGTTCTCTCACAATTCGATCTGAAAGATAGCAAAACTTTAAACAGCTATAACTCCGAAAGGAGAGGCCGTAGACCCATCAAACTTTGCATATTGAAAATCCGTAAAAATAATGCTAGAAGCGTGAAACTTCGCACAGTAATTCTACACGCGACCAGCTTTCCAAAACACTAATCATTATTGTTGTGCCTTTGCCTGGTTCTCTCACAATTCGATCTGAAAGATAGCAAAACTTTAAACAGCTATAACTCCGAAAGGAGAGGCCGTAGACCCATCAAACTTTGCATATTGAAAATCCGTAAAAATAATGCTAGAAGCGTGAAACTTCGCACAGTAATTCTACACGCGACCAGCTTTCCAAAACACTAATCATTATTGTTGTGCCTTTGCCTGGTTCTCTCACAATTCGATCTGAAAGATAGCAAAACTTTAAACAGCTATAACTCCGAAAGGAGAGGCCGTAGACCCATCAAACTTTGCATATTGAAAATCCGTAAAAATAATGCTAGAAGCGTGAAACTTCGCACAGTAATTCTACACGCGACCAGCTTTCCAAAACACTAATCATTATTGTTGTGCCTTTGCCTGGTTCTCTCACAATTCGATCTGAAAGATAGCAAAACTTTAAACAGCTATAACTCCGAAAGGAGAGGCCGTAGACCCACCAAACTTTGCATATTGAAAATCCGTAAAAATAATGGTAGAAGCGTGAAACTTCGCACAGTAATTCTACACACGACCAGCTTTCCAAAACACTAATCATTATTGTTGTGCGATGCCTGGTTCTCTCACAATTCGATCTGAAAGATAGCAAAACTTTAAACAGCTATAACTCCGAAAGGAGAGGCCGTAGACCCATCAAACTTTGCATATTGAAAATCCGTAAAAATAATGCTAGAAGCGTGAAACTTCGCACAGTAATTCTACACGCGACCAGCTTTCCAAAACACTAATCATTATTGTTGTGCCTTTGCCTGGTTCTCTCACAATTCGATCTGAAAGATAGCAAAACTTTAAACAGCTATAACTCCGAAAGGAGAGGCCGTAGACCCATCAAACTTTGCATATTGAAAATCCGTAAAAATAATGCTAGAAGCGTGAAACTTCGCACAGTAATTCTACACGCGACCAGCTTTCCAAAACACTAATCATTATTGTTGTGCGATGCCTGGTTCTCTCACAATTCGATCTGAAAGATAGCAAAACTTTAAACAGCTATAACTCCGAAAGGAGAGGCCGTAGACCCATCAAACTTTGCATATTGAAAATCCGTAAAAATAATGCTAGAAGCGTGAAACTTCGCACAGTAATTCTACACGCGACCAGCTTTCCAAAACACTAATCATTATTGTTGTGCGATGCCTGGTTCTCTCACAATTCGATCTGAAAGATAGCAAAACTTTAAACAGCTATAACTCCGAAAGGAGAGGCCGTAGACCCATCAAACTTTGCATATTGAAAATCCGTAAAAATAATGCTAGAAGCGTGAAACTTCGCACAGTAATTCTACACGCGACCAGCTTTCCAAAACACTAATCATTATTGTTGTGCGATGCCTGGTTCTCTCACAATTCGATCTGAAAGATAGCAAAACTTTAAACAGCTATAACTCCGAAAGGAGAGGCCGTAGACCCATCAAACTTTGCATATTGAAAATCCGTAAAAATAATGCTAGAAGCGTGAAACTTCGCACAGTAATTCTACACGCGACCAGCTTTCCAAAACACTAATCATTATTGTTGTGCCTTTGCCTGGTTCTCTCACAATTCGATCTGAAAGATAGCAAAACTTTAAACAGCTATAACTCCGAAAGGAGAGGCCGTAGACCCATCAAACTTTGCATATTGAAAATCCGTAAAAATAATGCTAGAAGCGTGAAACTTCGCACAGTAATTCTACACGCGACCAGCTTTCCAAAACACTAATCATTATTGTTGTGCCTTTGCCTGGTTCTCTCACAATTCGATCTGAAAGATAGCAAAACTTTAAACAGCTATAACTCCGAAAGGAGAGGCCGTAGACCCATCAAACTTTGCATATTGAAAATCCGTAAAAATAATGCTAGAAGCGTGAAACTTCGCACAGTAATTCTACACGCGACCAGCTTTCCAAAACACTAATCATTATTGTTGTGCCTTTGCCTGGTTCTCTCACAATTCGATCTGAAAGATAGCAAAACTTTAAACAGCTATAACTCCGAAAGGAGAGGCCGTAGACCCACCAAACTTTGCATATTGAAAATCCGTAAAAATAATGCTAGAAGCGTGAAACTTCGCACAGTAATTCTACACACGACCAGCTTTCCAAAACACTAATCATTATTGTTGTGCGATGCCTGGTTCTCTCACAATTCGATCTGAAAGATAGCAAAACTTTAAACAGCTATAACTCCGAAAGGAGAGGCCGTAGACCCATCAAACTTTGCATATTGAAAATCCGTAAAAATAATGCTAGAAGCGTGAAACTTCGCACAGTAATTCTACACGCGACCAGCTTTCCAAAACACTAATCATTATTGTTGTGCCTTTGCCTGGTTCTCTCACAATTCGATCTGAAAGATAGCAAAACTTTAAACAGCTATAACTCCGAAAGGAGAGGCCGTAGACCCATCAAACTTTGCATATTGAAAATCCGTAAAAATAATGCTAGAAGCGTGAAACTTCGCACAGTAATTCTACACGCGACCAGCTTTCCAAAACACTAATCATTATTGTTGTGCGATGCCTGGTTCTCTCACAATTCGATCTGAAAGATAGCAAAACTTTAAACAGCTATAACTCCGAAAGGAGAGGCCGTAGACCCATCAAACTTTGCATATTGAAAATCCGTAAAAATAATGCTAGAAGCGTGAAACTTCGCACAGTAATTCTACACGCGACCAGCTTTCCAAAACACTAATCATTATTGTTGTGCGATGCCTGGTTCTCTCACAATTCGATCTGAAAGATAGCAAAACTTTAAACAGCTATAACTCCGAAAGGAGAGGCCGTAGACCCATCAAACTTTGCATATTGAAAATCCGTAAAAATAATGCTAGAAGCGTGAAACTTCGCACAGTAATTCTACACGCGACCAGCTTTCCAAAACACTAATCATTATTGTTGTGCCTTTGCCTGGTTCTCTCACAATTCGATCTGAAAGATAGCAAAACTTTAAACAGCTATAACTCCGAAAGGAGAGGCCGTAGACCCATCAAACTTTGCATATTGAAAATCCGTAAAAATAATGCTAGAAGCGTGAAACTTCGCACAGTAATTCTACACGCGACCAGCTTTCCAAAACACTAATCATTATTGTTGTGCCTTTGCCTGGTTCTCTCACAATTCGATCTGAAAGATAGCAAAACTTTAAACAGCTATAACTCCGAAAGGAGAGGCCGTAGACCCATCAAACTTTGCATATTGAAAATCCGTAAAAATAATGCTAGAAGCGTGAAACTTCGCACAGTAATTCTACACGCGACCAGCTTTCCAAAACACTAATCATTATTGTTGTGCGATGCCTGGTTCTCTCACAATTCGATCTGAAAGATAGCAAAACTTTAAACAGCTATAACTCCGAAAGGAGAGGCCGTAGACCCATCAAACTTTGCATATTGAAAATCCGTAAAAATAATGCTAGAAGCGTGAAACTTCGCACAGTAATTCTACACGCGACCAGCTTTCCAAAACACTAATCATTATTGTTGTGGGATATCTGGTTCTCTCGCAATTCGATCTGAAAGATAGCAAAACTTTAAACAGCTATAACTCCGAAAGGAGAGGCCGTAGACCCATCAAACTTTGCATATTGAAAATCCGTAAAAATAATGCTAGAAGCGTGAAACTTCGCACAGTAATTCTACACGCGACCAGCTTTCCAAAACACTAATCATTATTGTTGTGCGATGCCTGGTTCTCTCGCAATTCGATCTGAAAGATAGCAAAACTTTAAACAGCTATAACTCCGAAAGGAGAGGCCGTAGACCCATCAAACTTTGCATATTGAAAATCCGTAAAAATAATGCTAGAAGCGTGAAACTTCGCACAGTAATTCTACACGCGACCAGCTTTCCAAAACACTAATCATTATTGTTGTGCCTTTGCCTGGTTCTCTCACAATTCGATCTGAAAGATAGCAAAACTTTAAACAGCTATAACTCCGAAAGGAGAGGCCGTAGACCCATCAAACTTTGCATATTGAAAATCCGTAAAAATAATGCTAGAAGCGTGAAACTTCGCACAGTAATTCTACACGCGACCAGCTTTCCAAAACACTAATCATTATTGTTGTGCGATGCCTGGTTCTCTCACAATTCGATCTGAAAGATAGCAAAACTTTAAACAGCTATAACTCCGAAAGGAGAGGCCGTAGACCCATCAAACTTTGCATATTGAAAATCCGTAAAAATAATGCTAGAAGCGTGAAACTTCGCACAGTAATTCTACACGCGACCAGCTTTCCAAAACACTAATCATTATTGTTGTGCGATGCCTGGTTCTCTCACAATTCGATCTGAAAGATAGCAAAACTTTAAACAGCTATAACTCTGAAAGGAGAGGCCGTAGACCCATCAAACTTTGCATATTGAAAATCCGTAAAAATAATGCTAGAAGCGTGAAACTTCGCACAGTAATTCTACACGCGACCAGCTTTCCAAAACACTAATCATTATTGTTGTGCCTTTGCCTGGTTCTCTCACAATTCGATCTGAAAGATAGCAAAACTTTAAACAGCTATAACTCCGAAAGGAGAGGCCGTAGACCCATCAAACTTTGCATATTGAAAATCCGTAAAAATAATGCTAGAAGCGTGAAACTTCGCACAGCAATTCTACACGCGACCAGCTTTCCAAAACACTAATCATTATTGTTGTGCGATGCCTGGTTCTCTCACAATTCGATCTGAAAGATAGCAAAACTTTAAACAGCTATAACTCCGAAAGGAGAGGCCGTAGACCCATCAAACTTTGCATACTGAAAATCCGTAAAAATAACGCTAGAAGCATGAAACTTCGCACAGTAATTCTACACGCGACCAGCTTTCCAAAACAGTAATCATTATTGTTGTACGATGTGTGGTTCTCTCGCAATTCGATCTGAAAGATAGCAAAACTTTAAACCGCCATAACTCCGAAAGGAAAGGCCGTAGACCCATCAAACTTTGCATACTGAAAATCCGTAAAAATAACGCTAGAAGCATGAAACTTCGCACAGTAATTCTACACGCGACCAGCTTTCCAAAACACTAATCATTATTGTTGTACGATGTCTGGTTCTCTCGCAATTCGATCTGAAAGATAGCAAAACTTTAAACAGCCATAACTCCGAAAGGAAAGGCCGTAGACCCATCGAACTTTGCATACTGAAAATCCGTAAAAATAATGCTAGAAGCATGAAATTCGCACAGCAATTCTACACGCGACCAGCTTTGCAAAACACTAATCATTATTATTGTACGATGTCTGGTTCTCTCGCAATTCGATCTGAAAGATAGCAAAACTTTAAACAGCCATAACTCCGAAAGGAAAGGCCGTAGACCCATCAAACTTTGCATACTGAAAATCCGTAAAAATAATGCTAGAAGCATGAAACTTCGCACAGTAATTCTACACGCGACCAGCTTTCCAAAACACTAATCATTATTATTGTACGATGTCTGGTTCTCTCGCAATTCGATCTGAAAGATAGCAAAACTTTAAACAGCCATAACTCCGAAAGGAAAGGCCGTAGACCCATCAAACTTTGCATACTGAAAATCCGTAAAAAGCATGAAACTTCGCACAGTAATTCTACACGCGACCAGCTTTCCAAAACAGTAATCATTATTGTTGTACGATGTCTGGTTCTCTCGCAATTCGATCTGAAAGATAGCAAAACTTTAAACAGCCATAACTCCGAAAGGAAAGGCCGTAGACCCATCAAACTTTGCATACTGAAAATCCGTAAAAATAATGCTAGAAGCATGAAACTTCGCACAGTAATTCTACACGCGACCAGCTTTCCAAAACAGTAATCATTATTGTTGTACGATGTCTGGTTCTCTCGCAATTCGATCTGAAAGATAGCAAAACTTTAAACAGCCATAACTCCGAAAGGAAAGGCCGTAGACCCATCAAACTTTGCATACTGAAAATCCGTAAAAATAACGCTAGAAGCATGAAACTTCGCACAGTAATTCTACACGCGACCAGCTTTCCAAAACACTAATCATTATTGTTGTACGATATCTGGTTCTCTAGCAATTCGATCTGAAAGATAGCAAAACTTTAAACAGCCATAACTCCGAAAGGAAAGGCCGTAGACCCATCAAACTTTGCATACTGAAAATCCGTAAAAATAACGCTAGAAGCATGAAACTTCGCACAGTAATTCTACACGCGACCAGCTTTCCAAAACAGTAATCATTATTGTTGTACGATGTCTGGTTCTCTCGCAATTCGATCTGAAAGATAGCAAAACTTTAAACAGCCATAACTCCGAAAGGAAAGGCCGTAGACCCATCAAACTTTGCATACTGAAAATCCGTAAAAATAACGCTAGAAGCATGAAACTTCGCACAGTAATTCTACACGCGACCAGCTTTCCAAAACAGTAATCATTATTGTTGTACGATGTCTGGTTCTCTCGCAATTCGATCTGAAAGATAGCAAAACTTTAAACAGCCATAACTCCGAAAGGAAAGGCCGTAGACCCATCAAACTTTGCATACTGAAAATCCGTAAAAATAATGCTAGAAGCATGAAACTTCGCACAGTAATTCTACACGCGACCAGCTTTCCAAAACACTAATCATTATTATTGTACGATGTCTGGTTCTCTCGCAATTCGATCTGAAAGATAGCAAAACTTTAAACAGCCATAACTCCGAAAGGAAAGGCCGTAGACCCATCAAACTTTGCATACTGAAAATCCGTAAAAATAACGCTAGAAGCATGAAACTTCGCACAGTAATTCTACACGCGACCAGCTTTCCAAAACAGTAATCATTATTGTTGTACGATGTGTGGTTCTCTCGCAATTCGATCTGAAAGATAGCAAAACTTTAAACCGCCATAACTCCGAAAGGAAAGGCCGTAGACCCATCAAACTTTGCATACTGAAAATCCGTAAAAATAACGCTAGAAGCATGAAACTTCGCACAGTAATTCTACACGCGACCTGCTTTCCAAAACAGTAATCATTATTGTTGTACGATGTCTGGTTCTCTCGCAATTCGATCTGAAAGATAGCAAAACTTTAAACAGCCATAACTCCGAAAGGAAAGGCCGTAGACCCATCAAACTTTGCATACTGAAAATCCGTAAAAATAATGCTAGAAGCATGAAACTTCGCACAGTAATTCTACACGCGACCAGCTTTCCAAAACAGTAATCATTATTGTTGTACGATGTCTGGTTCTCTCGCAATTCGATCTGAAAGATAGCAAAACTTTAAACAGCCATAACTCCGAAAGGAAAGGCCGTAGACCCATCAAACTTTGCATACTGAAAATCCGTAAAAATAACGCTAGAAGCATGAAACTTCGCACAGTAATTCTACACGCGACCAGCTTTCCAAAACACTAATCATTATTGTTGTACGATATCTGGTTCTCTAGCAATTCGATCTGAAAGATAGCAAAACTTTAAACAGCCATAACTCCGAAAGGAAAGGCCGTAGACCCATCAAACTTTGCATACTGAAAATCCGTAAAAATAACGCTAGAAGCATGAAACTTCGCACAGTAATTCTACACGCGACCAGCTTTGCAAAACACTAATCATTATTATTGTACGATGTCTGGTTCTCTCGCAATTCGATCTGAAAGATAGCAAAACTTTAAACAGCCATAACTCCGAAAGGAAAGGCCGTAGACCCATCAAACTTTGCATACTGAAAATCCGTAAAAATAATGCTAGAAGCATGAAACTTCGCACAGTAATTCTACACGCGACCAGCTTTCCAAAACACTAATCATTATTATTGTACGATGTCTGGTTCTCTCGCAATTCGATCTGAAAGATAGCAAAACTTTAAACAGCCATAACTCCGAAAGGAAAGGCCGTAGACCCATCAAACTTTGCATACTGAAAATCCGTAAAAAGCATGAAACTTCGCACAGTAATTCTACACGCGACCAGCTTTCCAAAACAGTAATCATTATTGTTGTGCGATGTCTGGTTCTCTCGCAATTCGATCTGAAAGATAGAAAAACTTTAAACAGACATAACTCCGAAAGGAAAGGCCGTAGACCCATCAAACTTTGCATACTGAAAATCCGTAAAAATAACGCTAGAAGCATGAAACTTCGCACAGTAATTCTACACGCGACCAGCTTTCCAAAACAGTAATCATTATTGTTGTACGATGTCTGGTTCTCTCGCAATTCGATCTGAAAGATAGCAAAACTTTAAACAGCCATAACTCCGAAAGGAAAGGCCGTAGACCCATCAAACTTTGCATACTGAAAATCCGTAAAAATAATGCTAGAAGCATGAAACTTCGCACAGTAATTCTACACGCGACCAGCTTTCCAAAACAGTAATCATTATTGTTGTACGATGTCTGGTTCTCTCGCAATTCGATCTGAAAGATAGCAAAACTTTAAACAGCCATAACTCCGAAAGGAAAGGCCGTAGACCCATCAAACTTTGCATACTGAAAATCCGTAAAAATAACGCTAGAAGCATGAAACTTCGCACAGTAATTCTACACGCGACCAGCTTTCCAAAACACTAATCATTATTGTTGTACGATATCTGGTTCTCTAGCAATTCGATCTGAAAGATAGCAAAACTTTAAACAGCCATAACTCCGAAAGGAAAGGCCGTAGACCCATCAAACTTTGCATACTGAAAATCCGTAAAAATAACGCTAGAAGCATGAAACTTCGCACAGTAATTCTACACGCGACCAGCTTTCCAAAACAGTAATCATTATTGTTGTACGATGTCTGGTTCTCTCGCAATTCGATCTGAAAGATAGCAAAACTTTAAACAGCCATAACTCCGAAAGGAAAGGCCGTAGACCCATCAAACTTTGCATACTGAAAATCCGTAAAAATAACGCTAGAAGCATGAAACTTCGCACAGTAATTCTACACGCGACCAGCTTTCCAAAACAGTAATCATTATTGTTGTACGATGTCTGGTTCTCTCGCAATTCGATCTGAAAGATAGCAAAACTTTAAACAGCTATAACTCCGAAAGGAGAGGCCGTAGACCCATCAAACTTTGCATACTGAAAATCCGTAAAAATAATGCTAGAAGCATGAAACTTCGCACAGTAATTCTACACGCGACCAGCTTTCCAAAACACTAATCATTATTATTGTACGATGTCTGGTTCTCTCGCAATTCGATCTGAAAGATAGCAAAACTTTAAACAGCCATAACTCCGAAAGGAAAGGCCGTAGACCCATCAAACTTTGCATACTGAAAATCCGTAAAAAGCATGAAACTTCGCACAGTAATTCTACACGCGACCAGCTTTCCGAAACAGTAATCATTATTGTTGTGCGATGTCTGGTTCTCTCGCAATTCGATCTGAAAGATAGCAAAACTTTAAACAGCCATAACTCCGAAAGGAAAGGCCGTAGACCCATCAAACTTTGCATACTGAAAATCCGTAAAAATAATGCTAGAAGCATGAAACTTCGCACAGTAATTCTACACGCGACCAGCTTTCCAAAACACTAATCATTATTATTGTACGATGTCTGGTTCTCTCGCAATTCGATCTGAAAGATAGCAAAACTTTAAACAGCCATAACTCCGAAAGGAAAGGCCGTAGACCCATCAAACTTTGCATACTGAAAATCCGTAAAAATAATGCTAGAAGCATGAAACTTCGCACAGTAATTCTACACGCGACCAGCTTTCCAAAACACTAATCATTATTATTGTACGATGTCTGGTTCTCTCGCAATTCGATCTGAAAGATAGCAAAACTTTAAACAGCCATAACTCCGAAAGGAAAGGCCGTAGACCCATCAAACTTTGCATACTGAAAATCCGTAAAAAGCATGAAACTTCGCACAGTAATTCTACACGCGACCAGCTTTCCAAAACAGTAATCATTATTGTTGTGCGATGTCTGGTTCTCTCGCAATTCGATCTGAAAGATAGAAAAACTTTAAACAGACATAACTCCGAAAGGAAAGGCCGTAGACCCATCAAACTTTGCATACTGAAAATCCGTAAAAATAACGCTAGAAGCATGAAACTTCGCACAGTAATTCTACACGCGACCAGCTTTCCAAAACACTAATCATTATTGTTGTACGATGTGTGGTTCTCTCGCAATTCGATCTGAAAGATAGCAAAACTTTAAACCGCCATAACTCCGAAAGGAAAGGCCGTAGACCCATCAAACTTTGCATACTGAAAATCCGTAAAAATAACGCTAGAAGCATGAAACTTCGCACAGTAATTCTACACGCGACCTGCTTTCCAAAACAGTAATCATTATTGTTGTACGATGTCTGGTTCTCTCGCAATTCGATCTGAAAGATAGCAAAACTTTAAACAGCCATAACTCCGAAAGGAAAGGCCGTAGACCCATCAAACTTTGCATACTGAAAATCCGTAAAAATAATGCTAGAAGCATGAAACTTCGCACAGTAATTCTACACGCGACCAGCTTTCCAAAACACTAATCATTATTGTTGTGCGATGTCTGGTTCTCTCGCAATTCGATCTGAAAGATAGCAAAACTTTAAACAGCCATAACTCCGAAAGGAAAGGCCGTAGACCCATCAAACTTTGCATACTGAAAATCCGTAAAAATAACGCTAGAAGCATGAAACTTCGCACAGTAATTCTACACGCGACCAGCTTTCCAAAACAGTAATCATTATTGTTGTACGATGTGTGGTTCTCTCGCAATTCGATCTGAAAGATAGCAAAACTTTAAACCGCCATAACTCCGAAAGGAAAGGCCGTAGACCCATCAAACTTTGCATACTGAAAATCCGTAAAAATAACGCTAGAAGCATGAAACTTCGCACAGTAATTCTACACGCGACCTGCTTTCCAAAACAGTAATCATTATTGTTGTACGATGTCTGGTTCTCTCGCAATTCGATCTGAAAGATAGCAAAACTTTAAACAGCCATAACTCCGAAAGGAAAGGCCGTAGACCCATCAAACTTTGCATACTGAAAATCCGTAAAAATAATGCTAGAAGCATGAAACTTCGCACAGTAATTCTACACGCGACCAGCTTTCCAAAACAGTAATCATTATTGTTGTACGATGTCTGGTTCTCTCGCAATTCGATCTGAAAGATAGCAAAACTTTAAACAGCCATAACTCCGAAAGGAAAGGCCGTAGACCCATCAAACTTTGCATACTGAAAATCCGTAAAAATAACGCTAGAAGCATGAAACTTCGCACAGTAATTCTACACGCGACCAGCTTTCCAAAACACTAATCATTATTGTTGTACGATATCTGGTTCTCTAGCAATTCGATCTGAAAGATAGCAAAACTTTAAACAGCCATAACTCCGAAAGGAAAGGCCGTAGACCCATCAAACTTTGCATACTGAAAATCCGTAAAAATAACGCTAGAAGCATGAAACTTCGCACAGTAATTCTACACGCGACCAGCTTTCCAAAACAGTAATCATTATTGTTGTACGATGTGTGGTTCTCTCGCAATTCGATCTGAAAGATAGCAAAACTTTAAACCGCCATAACTCCGAAAGGAAAGGCCGTAGACCCATCAAACTTTGCATACTGAAAATCCGTAAAAATAACGCTAGAAGCATGAAACTTCGCACAGTAATTCTACACGCGACCTGCTTTCCAAAACAGTAATCATTATTGTTGTACGATGTCTGGTTCTCTCGCAATTCGATCTGAAAGATAGCAAAACTTTAAACAGCCATAACTCCGAAAGGAAAGGCCGTAGACCCATCAAACTTTGCATACTGAAAATCCGTAAAAATAATGCTAGAAGCATGAAACTTCGCACAGTAATTCTACACGCGACCAGCTTTCCAAAACACTAATCATTATTATTGTACGATGTCTGGTTCTCTCGCAATTCGATCTGAAAGATAGCAAAACTTTAAACAGCCATAACTCCGAAAGGAAAGGCCGTAGACCCATCAAACTTTGCATACTGAAAATCCGTAAAAAGCATGAAACTTCGCACAGTAATTCTACACGCGACCAGCTTTCCAAAACAGTAATCATTATTGTTGTGCGATGTCTGGTTCTCTCGCAATTCGATCTGAAAGATAGAAAAACTTTAAACAGACATAACTCCGAAAGGAAAGGCCGTAGACCCATCAAACTTTGCATACTGAAAATCCGTAAAAATAACGCTAGAAGCATGAAACTTCGCACAGTAATTCTACACGCGACCAGCTTTCCAAAACAGTAATCATTATTGTTGTACGATGTGTGGTTCTCTCGCAATTCGATCTGAAAGATAGCAAAACTTTAAACCGCCATAACTCCGAAAGGAAAGGCCGTAGACCCATCAAACTTTGCATACTGAAAATCCGTAAAAATAACGCTAGAAGCATGAAACTTCGCACAGTAATTCTACACGCGACCTGCTTTCCAAAACAGTAATCATTATTGTTGTACGATGTCTGGTTCTCTCGCAATTCGATCTGAAAGATAGCAAAACTTTAAACAGCCATAACTCCGAAAGGAAAGGCCGTAGACCCATCAAACTTTGCATACTGAAAATCCGTAAAAATAACGCTAGAAGCATGAAACTTCGCACAGTAATTCTACACGCGACCAGCTTTCCAAAACAGTAATCATTATTGTTGTACGATGTGTGGTTCTCTCGCAATTCGATCTGAAAGATAGCAAAACTTTAAACAGCCATAACTCCGAAAGGAAAGGCCGTAGACCCATCAAACTTTGCATACTGAAAATCCGTAAAAATAACGCTAGAAGCATGAAACTTCGCACAGTAATTCTACACGCGACCAGCTTTCCAAAACAGTAATCATTATTGTTGTACGATGTCTGGTTCTCTCGCAATTCGATCTGAAAGATAGCAAAACTTTAAACAGCTATAACTCCGAAAGGAGAGGCCGTAGACCCATCAAACTTTGCATATTGAAAATCCGTAAAAATAATGCTAGAAGCGTGAAACTTCGCACAGTAATTCTACACGCGACCAGCTTTCCAAAACACTAATCATTATTGTTGTGCGATGCCTGGTTCTCTCACAATTCGATCTGAAAGATAGCAAAACTTTAAACAGCTATAACTCCGAAAGGAGAGGCCGTAGACCCATCAAACTTTGCATATTGAAAATCCGTAAAAATAATGCTAGAAGCGTGAAACATCGCACAGTAATTCTACACGCGACCAGCTTTCCAAAACACTAATCATTATTGTTGTGCGATGCCTGGTTCTCTCACAATTCGATCTGAAAGATAGCAAAACTTTAAACAGCTATAACTCCGAAAGGAGAGGCCGTAGACCCATCAAACTTTGCATATTGAAAATCCGTAAAAATAATGCTAGAAGCGTGAAACTTCGCACAGTAATTCTACACGCGACCAGCTTTCCAAAACACTAATCATTATTGTTGTGCGATGCCTGGTTCTCTCACAATTCGATCTGAAAGATAGCAAAACTTTAAACAGCTATAACTCCGAAAGGAGAGGCCGTAGACCCATCAAACTTTGCATATTGAAAATCCGTAAAAATAATGCTAGAAGCGTGAAACTTCGCACAGTAATTCTACACGCGACCAGCTTTCCCAAACACTAATCATTATTGTTGTGCCTTTGCCTGGTTCTCTCACAATTCGATCTGAAAGATAGCAAAACTTTAAACAGCTATAACTCCGAAAGGAGAGGCCGTAGACCCATCAAACTTTGCATATTGAAAATCCGTTAAAATAATGCTAGAAGCGTGAAACTTCGCACAGTAATTCTACACGCGACCAGCTTTCCAAAACACTAATCATTATTGTTGTGCGATGCCTGGTTCTCTCACAATTCGATCTGAAAGATAGCAAAACTTTAAACAGCTATAACTCCGAAAGGAGAGGCCGTAGACCCATCAAACTTTGCATACTGAAAATCCGTAAAAATAACGCTAGAAGCATGAAACTTCGCACAGTAATTCTACACGCGACCAGCTTTCCAAAACAGTAATCATTATTGTTGTACGATGTGTGGTTCTCTCGCAATTCGATCTGAAAGATAGCAAAACTTTAAACCGCCATAACTCCGAAAGGAAAGGCCGTAGACCCATCAAACTTTGCATACTGAAAATCCGTAAAAATAACGCTAGAAGCATGAAACTTCGCACAGTAATTCTACACGCGACCAGCTTTCCAAAACACTAATCATTATTGTTGTACGATGTCTGGTTCTCTCGCAATTCGATCTGAAAGATAGCAAAACTTTAAACAGCCATAACTCCGAAAGGAAAGGCCGTAGACCCATCGAACTTTGCATACTGAAAATCCGTAAAAATAATGCTAGAAGCATGAAATTCGCACAGTAATTCTACACGCGACCAGCTTTGCAAAACACTAATCATTATTATTGTACGATGTCTGGTTCTCTCGCAATTCGATCTGAAAGATAGCAAAACTTTAAACAGCCATAACTCCGAAAGGAAAGGCCGTAGACCCATCAAACTTTGCATACTGAAAATCCGTAAAAAGCATGAAACTTCGCACAGTAATTCTACACGCGACCAGCTTTCCAAAACAGTAATCATTATTGTTGTGCGATGTCTGGTTCTCTCGCAATTCGATCTGAAAGATAGAAAAACTTTAAACAGACATAACTCCGAAAGGAAAGGCCGTAGACCCATCAAACTTTGCATACTGAAAATCCGTAAAAATAACGCTAGAAGCATGAAACTTCGCACAGTAATTCTACACGCGACCAGCTTTCCAAAACAGTAATCATTATTGTTGTACGATGTGTGGTTCTCTCGCAATTCGATCTGAAAGATAGCAAAACTTTAAACAGCCATAACTCCGAAAGGAAAGGCCGTAGACCCATCGAACTTTGCATACTGAAAATCCGTAAAAATAATGCTAGAAGCATGAAATTCGCACAGTAATTCTACACGCGACCAGCTTTGCAAAACACTAATCATTATTATTGTACGATGTCTGGTTCTCTCGCAATTCGATCTGAAAGATAGCAAAACTTTAAACAGCCATAACTCCGAAAGGAAAGGCCGTAGACCCATCAAACTTTGCATACTGAAAATCCGTAAAAAGCATGAAACTTCGCACAGTAATTCTACACGCGACCAGCTTTCCAAAACAGTAATCATTATTGTTGTGCGATGTCTGGTTCTCTCGCAATTCGATCTGAAAGATAGAAAAACTTTAAACAGACATAACTCCGAAAGGAAAGGCCGTAGACCCATCAAACTTTGCATACTGAAAATCCGTAAAAATAACGCTAGAAGCATGAAACTTCGCACAGTAATTCTACACGCGACCAGCTTTCCAAAACAGTAATCATTATTGTTGTACGATGTGTGGTTCTCTCGCAATTCGATCTGAAAGATAGCAAAACTTTAAACCGCCATAACTCCGAAAGGAAAGGCCGTAGACCCATCAAACTTTGCATACTGAAAATCCGTCAAAATAACGCTAGAAGCATGAAACTTCGCACAGTAATTCTACACGCGACCAGCTTTCCAAAACAGTAATCATTATTGTTGTACGATGTCTGGTTCTCTCGCAATTCGATCTGAAAGATAGCAAAACTTTAAACAGCCATAACTCCGAAAGGAAAGGCCGTAGACCCATCAAACTTTGCATACTGAAAATCCGTAAAAATAATGCTAGAAGCATGAAACTTCGCACAGTAATTCTACACGCGACCAGCTTTCCAAAACAGTAATCATTATTGTTGTACGATGTCTGGTTCTCTCGCAATTCGATCTGAAAGATAGCAAAACTTTAAACAGCCATAACTCCGAAAGGAAAGGCCGTAGACCCATCAAACTTTGCATACTGAAAATCCGTAAAAATAACGCTAGAAGCATGAAACTTCGCACAGTAATTCTACACGCGACCAGCTTTCCAAAACACTAATCATTATTGTTGAACGATATCTGGTTCTCTAGCAATTCGATCTGAAAGATAGCAAAACTTTAAACAGCCATAACTCCGAAAGGAAAGGCCGTAGACCCATCAAACTTTGCATACTGAAAATCCGTAAAAATAACGCTAGAAGCATGAAACTTCGCACAGTAATTCTACACGCGACCAGCTTTCCAAAACAGTAATCATTATTGTTGTACGATGTCTGGTTCTCTCGCAATTCGATCTGAAAGATAGCAAAACTTTAAACAGCCATAACTCCGAAAGGAAAGGCCGTAGACCCATCAAACTTTGCATACTGAAAATCCGTAAAAATAACGCTAGAAGCATGAAACTTCGCACAGTAATTCTACACGCGACCAGCTTTCCAAAACACTAATCATTATTGTTGTACGATGTCTGGTTCTCTCGCAATTCGATCTGAAAGATAGCAAAACTTTAAATAGCCATAACTCCGAAAGGAAAGGCCGTAGACCCATCAAACTTTGCATATTGAAAATCCGTAAAAATAATGCTAGAAGCATGAAACTTCGCACAGTAATTCTACACGCGACCAGCTTTCCAAAACACTAATCATTATTGTTGTACGATATCTGGTTCTCTCGCAATTCGATCTGAAAGATAGCAAAACTTTAAATAGCCATAACTCCGAAAGGAAAGGCCGTAGACCCATCAAACTTTGCATACTGAAAATCCGTAAAAATAATGCTAGAAGCATGAAACTTCGCACAGTAATTCTACACGCGACCAGCTTTCCAAAACAGTAATCATTATTGTTGTACGATGTCTGGTTCTCTCGCAATTCGATCTGAAAGATAGCAAAACTTTAAACAGCCATAACTCCGAAAGGAAAGGCCGTAGACCCATCAAACTTTGCATACTGAAAATCCGTAAAAATAACGCTAGAAGCATGAAACTTCGCACAGTAATTCTACACGCGACCAGCTTTCCAAAACAGTAATCATTATTGTTGTACGATGTCTGGTTCTCTCGCAATTCGATCTGAAAGATAGCAAAACTTTAAACAGCCATAACTCCGAAAGGAAAGGCCGTAGACCCATCAAACTTTGCATACTGAAAATCCGTAAAAATAACGCTAGAAGCATGAAACTTCGCACAGTAATTCTACACGCGACCAGCTTTCCAAAACACTAATCATTATTGTTGTACGATGTCTGGTTCTCTCGCAATTCGATCTGAAAGATAGCAAAACTTTAAATAGCCATAACTCCGAAAGGAAAGGCCGTAGACCCATCAAACTTTGCATATTGAAAATCCGTAAAAATAACGCTAGAAGCATGAAACTTCGCACAGTAATTCTACACGCGACCAGCTTTCCAAAACACTAATCATTATTGTTGTACGATATCTGGTTCTCTAGCAATTCGATCTGAAAGATAGCAAAACTTTAAACAGCCATAACTCCGAAAGGAAAGGCCGTAGACCCATCAAACTTTGCATACTGAAAATCCGTAAAAATAACGCTAGAAGCATGAAACTTCGCACAGTAATTCTACACGCGACCAGCTTTCCAAAACAGTAATCATTATTGTTGTACGATGTCTGGTTCTCTCGCAATTCGATCTGAAAGATAGCAAAACTTTAAACAGCCATAACTCCGAAAGGAAAGGCCGTAGACCCATCAAACTTTGCATACTGAAAATCCGTCAAAATAATGCTAGAAGCATGAAACTTCGCACAGTAATTCTACACGCGACCAGCTTTCCAAAACACTAATCATTATTGTTGTACGATATCTGGTTCTCTCGCAATTCGATCTGAAAGATAGCAAAACTTTAAATAGCCATAACTCCGAAAGGAAAGGCCGTAGACCCATCAAACTTTGCATACTGAAAATCCGTAAAAATAATGCTAGAAGCATGAAACTTCGCACAGTAATTCTACACGCGACCAGCTTTCCAAAACAGTAATCATTATTGTTGTACGATGTCTGGTTCTCTCGCAATTCGATCTGAAAGATAGCAAAACTTTAAACAGCCATAACTCCGAAAGGAAAGGCCGTAGACCCATCAAACTTTGCATACTGAAAATCCGTCAAAATAATGCTAGAAGCATGAAACTTCGCACAGTAATTCTACACGCGACCAGCTTTCCAAAACAGTAATCATTATTGTTGTACGATGTCTGGTTCTCTCGCAATTCGATCTGAAAGATAGCAAAACTTTAAACAGCCATAACTCCGAAAGGAAAGGCCGTAGACCCATCAAACTTTGCATACTGAAAATCCGTCAAAATAATGCTAGAAGCATGAAACTTCGCACAGTAATTCTACACGCGACCAGCTTTCCAAAACAGTAATCATTATTGTTGTACGATGTCTGGTTCTCTCGCAATTCGATCTGAAAGATAGCAAAACTTTAAACAGCCATAACTCCGAAAGGAAAGGCCGTAGACCCATCAAACTTTGCATACTGAAAATCCGTAAAAATAATGTTAGAAGCATGAAACTTCGCACAGTAATTCTACACGCGACCAGCTTTCCAAAACACTAATCATTATTGTTGTACGATGTCTGGTTCTCTCGCAATTCGATCTGAAAGATAGCAAAACTTTAAACAGCCATAACTCCGAAAGGAAAGGCCGTAGACCCATCAAACTTTGCATACTGAAAATCCGTCAAAATAATGCTAGAAGCATGAAACTTCGCACAGTAATTCTACACGCGACCAGCTTTCCAAAACAGTAATCATTATTGTTGTACGATGTCTGGTTCTCTCGCAATTCGATCTGAAAGATAGCAAAACTTTAAACAGCCATAACTCCGAAAGGAAAGGCCGTAGACCCATCAAACTTTGCATACTGAAAATCCGTAAAAAGCATGAAACTTCGCACAGTAATTCTACACGCGACCAGCTTTCCAAAACAGTAATCATTATTGTTGTACGATGTCTGGTTCTCTCGCAATTCGATCTGAAAGATAGCAAAACTTTAAACAGCCATAACTCCGAAAGGAAAGGCCGTAGACCCATCAAACTTTGCATATTGAAAATCCGTAAAAATAACGCTAGAAGCATGAAACTTCGCACAGTAATTCTACACGCGACCAGCTTTCCAAAACACTAATCATTATTGTTGTACGATATCTGGTTCTCTAGCAATTCGATCTGAAAGATAGCAAAACTTTAAACAGCCATAACTCCGAAAGGAAAGGCCGTAGACCCATCAAACTTTGCATACTGAAAATCCGTAAAAATAACGCTAGAAGCATGAAACTTCGCACAGTAATTCTACACGCGACCAGCTTTCCAAAACAGTAATCATTATTGTTGTACGATGTCTGGTTCTCTCGCAATTCGATCTGAAAGATAGCAAAACTTTAAACAGCCATAACTCCGAAAGGAAAGGCCGTAGACCCATCAAACTTTGCATACTGAAAATCCGTCAAAATAATGCTAGAAGCATGAAACTTCGCACAGTAATTCTACACGCGACCAGCTTTCCAAAACACTAATCATTATTGTTGTACGATATCTGGTTCTCTCGCAATTCGATCTGAAAGATAGCAAAACTTTAAATAGCCATAACTCCGAAAGGAAAGGCCGTAGACCCATCAAACTTTGCATACTGAAAATCCGTAAAAATAATGCTAGAAGCATGAAACTTCGCACAGTAATTCTACACGCGACCAGCTTTCCAAAACAGTAATCATTATTGTTGTACGATGTCTGGTTCTCTCGCAATTCGATCTGAAAGATAGCAAAACTTTAAACAGCCATAACTCCGAAAGGAAAGGCCGTAGACCCATCAAACTTTGCATACTGAAAATCCGTCAAAATAATGCTAGAAGCATGAAACTTCGCACAGTAATTCTACACGCGACCAGCTTTCCAAAACAGTAATCATTATTGTTGTACGATGTCTGGTTCTCTCGCAATTCGATCTGAAAGATAGCAAAACTTTAAACAGCCATAACTCCGAAAGGAAAGGCCGTAGACCCATCAAACTTTGCATACTGAAAATCCGTCAAAATAATGCTAGAAGCATGAAACTTCGCACAGTAATTCTACACGCGACCAGCTTTCCAAAACAGTAATCATTATTGTTGTACGATGTCTGGTTCTCTCGCAATTCGATCTGAAAGATAGCAAAACTTTAAACAGCCATAACTCCGAAAGGAAAGGCCGTAGACCCATCAAACTTTGCATACTGAAAATCCGTAAAAATAATGTTAGAAGCATGAAACTTCGCACAGTAATTCTACACGCGACCAGCTTTCCAAAACACTAATCATTATTGTTGTACGATGTCTGGTTCTCTCGCAATTCGATCTGAAAGATAGCAAAACTTTAAACAGCCATAACTCCGAAAGGAAAGGCCGTAGACCCATCAAACTTTGCATACTGAAAATCCGTCAAAATAATGCTAGAAGCATGAAACTTCGCACAGTAATTCTACACGCGACCAGCTTTCCAAAACAGTAATCATTATTGTTGTACGATGTCTGGTTCTCTCGCAATTCGATCTGAAAGATAGCAAAACTTTAAACAGCCATAACTCCGAAAGGAAAGGCCGTAGACCCATCAAACTTTGCATACTGAAAATCCGTAAAAAGCATGAAACTTCGCACAGTAATTCTACACGCGACCAGCTTTCCAAAACAGTAATCATTATTGTTGTACGATGTCTGGTTCTCTCGCAATTCGATCTGAAAGATAGCAAAACTTTAAACAGCCATAACTCCGAAAGGAAAGGCCGTAGACCCATCAAACTTTGCATACTGAAAATCCGTAAAAATAATGTTAGAAGCATGAAACTTCGCACAGTAATTCTACACGCGACCAGCTTTCCAAAACACTAATCATTATTGTTGTACGATGTCTGGTTCTCTCGCAATTCGATCTGAAAGATAGCAAAACTTTAAACAGCCATAACTCCGAAAGGAAAGGCCGTAGACCCATCAAACTTTGCATACTGAAAATCCGTCAAAATAATGCTAGAAGCATGAAACTTCGCACAGTAATTCTACACGCGACCAGCTTTCCAAAACAGTAATCATTATTGTTGTACAATGTCTGGTTCTCTCGCAATTCGATCTGAAAGATAGCAAAACTTTAAACAGCCATAACTCCGAAAGGAAAGGCCGTAGACCCATCAAACTTTGCATACTGAAAATCCGTAAAAAGCATGAAACTTCGCACAGTAATTCTACACGCGACCAGCTTTCCAAAACACTAATCATTATTATTGTACGATGTCTGGTTCTCTCGCAATTCGATCTGAAAGATAGCAAAACTTTAAACAGCCATAACTCCGAAAGGAAAGGCCGTAGACCCATCAAACTTTGCATACTGAAAATCCGTCAAAATAATGCTAGAAGCATGAAACTTCGCACAGTAATTCTACACGCGACCAGCTTTCCAAAACAGTAATCATTATTGTTGTACGATGTCTGGTTCTCTCGCAATTCGATCTGAAAGATAGCAAAACTTTAAACAGCCATAACTCCGAAAGGAAAGGCCGTAGACCCATCAAACTGTGCATACTGAAAATCCGTAAAAAGCATGAAACTTCGCACAGTAATTCTACACGCGACCAGCTTTCCAAAACACTAATCATTATTATTGTACGATGTCTGGTTCTCTCGCAATTCGATCTGAAAGATAGCAAAACTTTAAACAGCCATAACTCCGAAAGGAAAGGCCGTAGACCCATCAAACTTTGCATACTGAAAATCCGTAAAAATAATGCTAGAAGCATGAAACTTCGCACAGTAATTCTACACGCGACCAGCTTTCCAAAACACTAATCATTATTATTGTACGATGTCTGGTTCTCTCGCAATTCGATCTGAAAGATAGCAAAACTTTAAACAGCCATAACTCCGAAAGGAAAGGCCGTAGACCCATCAAACTTTGCATACTGAAAATCCGTAAAAATAATGCTAGAAGCATGAAACTTCGCACAGTAATTCTACACGCGACCAGCTTTCCAAAACACTAATCATTATTATTGTACGATGTCTGGTTCTCTCGCAATTCGATCTGAAAGATAGCAAAACTTTAAACAGCCATAACTCCGAAAGGAAAGGCCGTAGACCCATCGAACTTTGCATACTGAAAATCCGTAAAAATAATGCTAGAAGCATGAAATTCGCACAGTAATTCTACACGCGACCAGCTTTCCAAAACACTAATCATTATTGTCGTACGATGTCTGGTTCTCTCGCAATTCGATCTGAAAGATAGCAAAACTTTAAACAGCCATAACTCCGAAAGGAAAGGCCGTAGACCCATCAAACTTTGCATACTGAAAATCCGTCAAAATAATGCTAGAAGCATGAAACTTCGCACAGTAATTCTACACGCGACCAGCTTTCCAAAACAGTAATCATTATTGTTGTACGATGTCTGGTTCTCTCGCAATTCGATCTGAAAGATAGCAAAACTTTAAATAGCCATAACTCCGAAAGGAAAGGCCGTAGACCCATCGAACTTTGCATACTGAAAATCCGTAAAAATAATGCTAGAAGCATGAAATTCGCACAGTAATTCTACACGCGACCAGCTTTCCAAAACACTAATCATTATTATTGTACGATGTCTGGTTCTCTCGCAATTCGATCTGAAAGATAGCAAAACTTTAAACAGCCATAACTCCGAAAGGAAAGGCCGTAGACCCATCAAACTTTGCATACTGAAAATCCGTAAAAATAATGCTAGAAGCATGAAACTTCGCACAGTAATTCTACACGCGACCAGCTTTCCAAAACACTAATCATTATTATTGTACGATGTCTGGTTCTCTCGCAATTCGATCTGAAAGATAGCAAAACTTTAAACAGCCATAACTCCGAAAGGAAAGGCCGTAGACCCATCAAACTTTGCATACTGAAAATCCGTAAAAATAATGCTAGAAGCATGAAACTTCGCACACTAATTCTACACGCGACCAGCTTTCCAAAACACTAATCATTATTATTGTACGATGTCTGGTTCTCTCGCAATTCGATCTGAAAGATAGCAAAACTTTAAACAGCCATAACTCCGAAAGGAAAGGCCGTAGACCCATCGAACTTTGCATACTGAAAATCCGTAAAAATAATGCTAGAAGCATGAAATTCGCACAGTAATTCTACACGCGACCAGCTTTCCAAAACACTAATCATTATTATTGTACGATGTCTGGTTCTCTCGCAATTCGATCTGAAAGATAGCAAAACTTTAAACAGCCATAACTCCGAAAGGAAAGGCCGTAGACCCATCAAACTTTGCATACTGAAAATCCGTAAAAATAATGCTAGAAGCATGAAACTTCGCACAGTAATTCTACACGCGACCAGCTTTCCAAAACAGTAATCATTATTGTTGTACGATGTCTGGTTCTCTCGCAATTCGATCTGAAAGATAGCAAAACTTTAAACAGCCATAACTCCGAAAGGAAAGGCCGTAGACCCATCAAACTTTGCATACTGAAAATCCGTAAAAATAACGCTAGAAGCATGAAACTTCGCACAGTAATTCTACACGCGACCAGCTTTCCAAAACACTAATCATTATTGTTGTACGATGTCTGGTTCTCTCGCAATTCGATCTGAAAGATAGCAAAACTTTAAACAGCCATAACTCCGAAAGGAAAGGCCGTAGACCCATCAAACTTTGCATACTGAAAATCCGTAAAAATAACGCTAGAAGCATGAAACTTCGCACAGTAATTCTACACGCGACCAGCTTTCCAAAACAGTAATCATTATTGTTGTACGATGTCTGGTTCTCTCGCAATTCGATCTGAAAGATAGCAAAACTTTAAACAGCCATAACTCCGAAAGGAAAGGCCGTAGACCCATCAAACTTTGCATACTGAAAATCCGTAAAAATAACGCTAGAAGCATGAAACTTCGCACAGTAATTCTACACGCGACCAGCTTTCCAAAACACTAATCATTATTGTTGTACGATGTCTGGTTCTCTCGCAATTCGATCTGAAAGATAGCAAAACTTTAAACAGCCATAACTCCGAAAGGAAAGGCCGTAGACCCATCAAACTTTGCATACTGAAAATCCGTAAAAATAACGCTAGAAGCATGAAACTTCGCACAGTAATTCTACACGCGACCAGCTTTCCAAAACACTAATCATTATTGTTGTACGATGTCTGGTTCTCTCGCAATTCGATCTGAAAGATAGCAAAACTTTAAATAGCCATAACTCCGAAAGGAAAGGCCGTAGACCCATCAAACTTTGCATATTGAAAATCCGTAAAAATAACGCTAGAAGCATGAAACTTCGCACAGTAATTCTACACGCGACCAGCTTTCCAAAACACTAATCATTATTGTTGTACGATATCTGGTTCTCTAGCAATTCGATCTGAAAGATAGCAAAACTTTAAACAGCCATAACTCCGAAAGGAAAGGCCGTAGACCCATCAAACTTTGCATACTGAAAATCCGTAAAAATAACGCTAGAAGCATGAAACTTCGCACAGTAATTCTACACGCGACCAGCTTTCCAAAACAGTAATCATTATTGTTGTACGATGTCTGGTTCTCTCGCAATTCGATCTGAAAGATAGCAAAACTTTAAACAGCCATAACTCCGAAAGGAAAGGCCGTAGACCCATCAAACTTTGCATACTGAAAATCCGTCAAAATAATGCTAGAAGCATGAAACTTCGCACAGTAATTCTACACGCGACCAGCTTTCCAAAACACTAATCATTATTGTTGTACGATATCTGGTTCTCTCGCAATTCGATCTGAAAGATAGCAAAACTTTAAATAGCCATAACTCCGAAAGGAAAGGCCGTAGACCCATCAAACTTTGCATACTGAAAATCCGTAAAAATAATGCTAGAAGCATGAAACTTCGCACAGTAATTCTACACGCGACCAGCTTTCCAAAACAGTAATCATTATTGTTGTACGATGTCTGGTTCTCTCGCAATTCGATCTGAAAGATAGCAAAACTTTAAACAGCCATAACTCCGAAAGGAAAGGCCGTAGACCCATCAAACTTTGCATACTGAAAATCCGTCAAAATAATGCTAGAAGCATGAAACTTCGCACAGTAATTCTACACGCGACCAGCTTTCCAAAACACTAATCATTATTGTTGTACGATATCTGGTTCTCTCGCAATTCGATCTGAAAGATAGCAAAACTTTAAATAGCCATAACTCCGAAAGGAAAGGCCGTAGACCCATCAAACTTTGCATACTGAAAATCCGTAAAAATAATGCTAGAAGCATGAAACTTCGCACAGTAATTCTACACGCGACCAGCTTTCCAAAACACTAATCATTATTGTTGTACGATGTCTGGTTCTCTCGCAATTCGATCTGAAAGATAGCAAAACTTTAAACAGCCATAACTCCGAAAGGAAAGGCCGTAGAACCATCAAACTTTGCATACTGAAAATCCGTAAAAAGCATGAAACTTCGCACAGTAAGTCTACACGCGACCAGCTTTCCAAAACACTAATCATTATTATTGTACGATGTCTGGTTCTCTCGCAATTCGATCTGAAAGATAGCAAAACTTTAAACAGCCATAACTCCGAAAGGAAAGGCCGTAGACCCATCAAACTTTGCATACTGAAAATCCGTAAAAATAATGCTAGAAGCATGAAACTTCGCACAGTAATTCTACACGCGACCAGCTTTCCAAAACACTAATCATTATTATTGTACGATGTCTGGTTCTCTCGCAATTCGATCTGAAAGATAGCAAAACTTTAAACAGCCATAACTCCGAAAGGAAAGGCCGTAGACCCATCAAACTTTGCATACTGAAAATCCGTAAAAATAATGCTAGAAGCATGAAACTTCGCACAGTAATTCTACACGCGACCAGCTTTCCAAAACAGTAATCATTATTGTTGTACGATGTCTGGTTCTCTCGCAATTCGATCTGAAAGATAGCAAAACTTTAAACAGCCATAACTCCGAAAGGAAAGGCCGTAGACCCATCAAACTTTGCATACTGAAAATCCGTAAAAAGCATGAAACTTCGCACAGTAATTCTACACGCGACCAGCTTTCCAAAACACTAATCATTATTATTGTACGATGTCTGGTTCTCTCGCAATTCGATCTGAAAGATAGCAAAACTTTAAACAGCCATAACTCCGAAAGGAAAGGCCGTAGACCCATCGAACTTTGCATACTGAAAATCCGTAAAAATAATGCTAGAAGCATGAAATTCGCACAGTAATTCTACACGCGACCAGCTTTCCAAAACACTAATCATTATTATTGTACGATGTCTGGTTCTCTCGCAATTCGATCTGAAAGATAGCAAAACTTTAAACAGCCATAACTCCGAAAGGAAAGGCCGTAGACCCATCAAACTTTGCATACTGAAAATCCGTAAAAATAATGATAGAAGCATGAAACTTCGCACAGTAATTCTACACGCGACCAGCTTTCCAAAACACTAATCATTATTATTGTACGATGTCTGGTTCTCTCGCAATTCGATCTGAAAGATAGCAAAACTTTAAACAGCCATAACTCCGAAAGGAAAGGCCGTAGACCCATCAAACTTTGCATACTGAAAATCCGTAAAAATAATGCTAGAAGCATGAAACTTCGCACAGTAATTCTACACGCGACCAGCTTTCCAAAACAGTAATCATTATTGTTGTACGATGTCTGGTTCTCTCGCAATTCGATCTGAAAGATAGCAAAACTTTAAACAGCCATAACTCCGAAAGGAAAGGCCGTAGACCCATCAAACTTTGCATACTGAAAATCCGTAAAAATAATGCTAGAAGCATGAAACTTCGCACAGTAATTCTACACGCGACCAGCTTTCCAAAACACTAATCATTATTGTTGTACGATATCTGGTTCTCTCGCAATTCGATCTGAAAGATAGCAAAACTTTAAATAGCCATAACTCCGAAAGGAAAGGCCGTAGACCCATCAAACTTTGCATACTGAAAATCCGTAAAAATAATGCTAGAAGCATGAAACTTCGCACAGTAATTCTACACGCGACCAGCTTTCCAAAACACTAATCATTATTATTGTACGATGTCTGGTTCTCTCGCAATTCGATCTGAAAGATAGCAAAACTTTAAACAGCCATAACTCCGAAAGGAAAGGCCGTAGACCCATCAAACTTTGCATACTGAACATCCGTAAAAATAATGCTAGAAGCATGAAACTTCGCACAGTAATTCTACACGCGACCAGCTTTCCAAAACACTAATCATTATTATTGTACGATGTCTGGTTCTCTCGCAATTCGATCTGAAAGATAGCAAAACTTTAAACAGCCATAACTCCGAAAGGAAAGGCCGTAGACCCATCAAACTTTGCATACTGAAAATCCGTAAAAATAATGCTAGAAGCATGAAACTTCGCACAGTAATTCTACACGCGACCAGCTTTCCAAAACACTAATCATTATTATTGTACGATGTCTGGTTCTCTCGCAATTCGATCTGAAAGATAGCAAAACTTTAAACAGCCATAACTCCGAAAGGAAAGGCCGTAGACCCATCGAACTTTGCATACTGAAAATCCGTAAAAATAATGCTAGAAGCATGAAATTCGCACAGTAATTCTACACGCGACCAGCTTTCCAAAACACTAATCATTATTATTGTACGATGTCTGGTTCTCTCGCAATTCGATCTGAAAGATAGCAAAACTTTAAACAGCCATAACTCCGAAAGGAAAGGCCGTAGACCCATCAAACTTTGCATACTGAAAATCCGTAAAAATAATGATAGAAGCATGAAACTTCGCACAGTAATTCTACACGCGACCAGCTTTCCAAAACACTAATCATTATTATTGTACGATGTCTGGTTCTCTCGCAATTCGATCTGAAAGATAGCAAAACTTTAAACAGCCATAACTCCGAAAGGAAAGGCCGTAGACCCATCAAACTTTGCATACTGAAAATCCGTAAAAATAATGCTAGAAGCATGAAACTTCGCACAGTAATTCTACACGCGACCAGCTTTCCAAAACACTAATCATTATTGTTGTACGATATCTGGTTCTCTCGCAATTCGATCTGAAAGATAGCAAAACTTTAAATAGCCATAACTCCGAAAGGAAAGGCCGTAGACCCATCAAACTTTGCATACTGAAAATCCGTAAAAATAATGCTAGAAGCATGAAACTTCGCACAGTAATTCTACACGCGACCAGCTTTCCAAAACAGTAATCATTATTGTTGTTCGATGTCTGGTTCGCAATCTCGCAATTCGATCTGAAAGATAGCAAAACTTTAAACAGCCATAACTCCGAAAGGAAAGGCCGTAGACCCATCAAACTTTGCATACTGAAAATCCGTAAAAAGCATGAAACTTCGCACAGTAATTCTACACGCGACCAGCTTTCCAAAACACTAATCATTATTATTGTACGATGTCTGGTTCTCTCGCAATTCGATCTGAAAGATAGCAAAACTTTAAACAGCCATAACTCCGAAAGGAAAGGCCGTAGACCCATCAAACTTTGCATACTGAAAATCCGTAAAAATAATGCTAGAAGCATGAAACTTCGCACAGTAATTCTACACGCGACCAGCTTTCCAAAACACTAATCATTATTATTGTACGATGTCTGGTTCTCTCGCAATTCGATCTGAAAGATAGCAAAACTTTAAACAGCCATAACTCCGAAAGGAAAGGCCGTAGACCCATCAAACTTTGCATACTGAAAATCCGTAAAAATAATGCTAGAAGCATGAAACTTCGCACAGTAATTCTACACGCGACCAGCTTTCCAAAACACTAATCATTATTATTGTACGATGTCTGGTTCTCTCGCAATTCGATCTGAAAGATAGCAAAACTTTAAACAGCCATAACTCCGAAAGGAAAGGCCGTAGACCCATCGAACTTTGCATACTGAAAATCCGTAAAAATAATGCTAGAAGCATGAAATTCGCACAGTAATTCTACACGCGACCAGCTTTCCAAAACACTAATCATTATTGTCGTACGATGTCTGGTTCTCTCGCAATTCGATCTGAAAGATAGCAAAACTTTAAACAGCCATAACTCCGAAAGGAAAGGCCGTAGACCCATCAAACTTTGCATACTGAAAATCCGTCAAAATAATGCTAGAAGCATGAAACTTCGCACAGTAATTCTACACGCGACCAGCTTTCCAAAACACTAATCATTATTGTTGTACGATATCTGGTTCTCTCGCAATTCGATCTGAAAGATAGCAAAACTTTAAATAGCCATAACTCCGAAAGGAAAGGCCGTAGACCCATCAAACTTTGCATACTGAAAATCCGTAAAAATAATGCTAGAAGCATGAAACTTCGCACAGTAATTCTACACGCGACCAGCTTTCCAAAACACTAATCATTATTATTGTACGATGTCTGGTTCTCTCGCAATTCGATCTGAAAGATAGCAAAACTTTAAACAGCCATAACTCCGAAAGGAAAGGCCGTAGACCCATCAAACTTTGCATACTGAACATCCGTAAAAATAATGCTAGAAGCATGAAACTTCGCACAGTAATTCTACACGCGACCAGCTTTCCAAAACACTAATCATTATTATTGTACGATGTCTGGTTCTCTCGCAATTCGATCTGAAAGATAGCAAAACTTTAAACAGCCATAACTCCGAAAGGAAAGGCCGTAGACCCATCAAACTTTGCATACTGAAAATCCGTAAAAATAATGCTAGAAGCATGAAACTTCGCACAGTAATTCTACACGCGACCAGCTTTCCAAAACACTAATCATTATTATTGTACGATGTCTGGTTCTCTCGCAATTCGATCTGAAAGATAGCAAAACTTTAAACAGCCATAACTCCGAAAGGAAAGGCCGTAGACCCATCGAACTTTGCATACTGAAAATCCGTAAAAATAATGCTAGAAGCATGAAATTCGCACAGTAATTCTACACGCGACCAGCTTTCCAAAACACTAATCATTATTATTGTACGATGTCTGGTTCTCTCGCAATTCGATCTGAAAGATAGCAAAACTTTAAACAGCCATAACTCCGAAAGGAAAGGCCGTAGACCCATCAAACTTTGCATACTGAAAATCCGTAAAAATAATGATAGAAGCATGAAACTTCGCACAGTAATTCTACACGCGACCAGCTTTCCAAAACACTAATCATTATTATTGTACGATGTCTGGTTCTCTCGCAATTCGATCTGAAAGATAGCAAAACTTTAAACAGCCATAACTCCGAAAGGAAAGGCCGTAGACCCATCAAACTTTGCATACTGAAAATCCGTAAAAATAATGCTAGAAGCATGAAACTTCGCACAGTAATTCTACACGCGACCAGCTTTCCAAAACACTAATCATTATTGTTGTACGATATCTGGTTCTCTCGCAATTCGATCTGAAAGATAGCAAAACTTTAAATAGCCATAACTCCGAAAGGAAAGGCCGTAGACCCATCAAACTTTGCATACTGAAAATCCGTAAAAATAATGCTAGAAGCATGAAACTTCGCACAGTAATTCTACACGCGACCAGCTTTCCAAAACACTAATCATTATTATTGTACGATGTCTGGTTCTCTCGCAATTCGATCTGAAAGATAGCAAAACTTTAAACAGCCATAACTCCGAAAGGAAAGGCCGTAGACCCATCAAACTTTGCATACTGAACATCCGTAAAAATAATGCTAGAAGCATGAAACTTCGCACAGTAATTCTACACGCGACCAGCTTTCCAAAACACTAATCATTATTGTTGTACGATATCTGGTTCTCTCGCAATTCGATCTGAAAGATAGCAAAACTTTAAATAGCCATAACTCCGAAAGGAAAGGCCGTAGACCCATCAAACTTTGCATACTGAAAATCCGTAAAAATAATGCTAGAAGCATGAAACTTCGCACAGTAATTCTACACGCGACCAGCTTTCCAAAACACTAATCATTATTATTGTACGATGTCTGGTTCTCTCGCAATTCGATCTGAAAGATAGCAAAACTTTAAACAGCCATAACTCCGAAAGGAAAGGCCGTAGACCCATCAAACTTTGCATACTGAACATCCGTAAAAATAATGCTAGAAGCATGAAACTTCGCACAGTAATTCTACACGCGACCAGCTTTCCAAAACACTAATCATTATTATTGTACGATGTCTGGTTCTCTCGCAATTCGATCTGAAAGATAGCAAAACTTTAAACAGCCATAACTCCGAAAGGAAAGGCCGTAGACCCATCAAACTTTGCATACTGAAAATCCGTAAAAATAATGCTAGAAGCATGAAACTTCGCACAGTAATTCTACACGCGACCAGCTTTCCAAAACACTAATCATTATTATTGTACGATGTCTGGTTCTCTCGCAATTCGATCTGAAAGATAGCAAAACTTTAAACAGCCATAACTCCGAAAGGAAAGGCCGTAGACCCATCGAACTTTGCATACTGAAAATCCGTAAAAATAATGCTAGAAGCATGAAATTCGCACAGTAATTCTACACGCGACCAGCTTTCCAAAACACTAATCATTATTATTGTACGATGTCTGGTTCTCTCGCAATTCGATCTGAAAGATAGCAAAACTTTAAACAGCCATAACTCCGAAAGGAAAGGCCGTAGACCCATCAAACTTTGCATACTGAAAATCCGTAAAAATAATGATAGAAGCATGAAACTTCGCACAGTAATTCTACACGCGACCAGCTTTCCAAAACACTAATCATTATTATTGTACGATGTCTGGTTCTCTCGCAATTCGATCTGAAAGATAGCAAAACTTTAAACAGCCATAACTCCGAAAGGAAAGGCCGTAGACCCATCAAACTTTGCATACTGAAAATCCGTAAAAATAATGCTAGAAGCATGAAACTTCGCACAGTAATTCTACACGCGACCAGCTTTCCAAAACAGTAATCATTATTGTTGTACGATGTCTGGTTCTCTCGCAATTCGATCTGAAAGATAGCAAAACTTTAAACAGCCATAACTCCGAAAGGAAAGGCCGTAGACCCATCAAACTTTGCATACTGAAAATCCGTAATGATAGAAGCATGAAACTTCGCACAGTAATTCTACACGCGACCAGCTTTCCAAAACACTAATCATTATTGTTGTACGATGTCTGGTTCTCTCGCAATTCGATCTGAAAGATAGCAAAACTTTAAACAGCCATAACTCCGAAAGGAAAGGCCGTAGACCCATCGAACTTTGCATACTGAAAATCCGTAAAAATAATGCTAGAAGCATGAAACTTCGCACAGTAATTCTACACGCGACCAGCTTTCCAAATTTCCAGTGAAATACAAACTGAAGTTAGAGGTAATACGTGGCTATAAGTAAAGCTACCTTATAATCACATTTAATCACAGATGGGTAAAAATAGCGGCGCAATTTCGGGTTTGGCATTTTTGGAAATCAAGTATTGAATTATAGGAATTTTCGGGGCGGCAAGTCGATTAACCCCACCGGCTGCATGCGTCTTAGCTACGCTACTGTATAAATAGTAGGCGTGGTCGTTACCTGTTTTCAAAACAAAATATTTAGTTTAATAATTTTATTATTGTGTTCAAATGTAAACTTTATTTACGTGGTAATAAATTTGTTTTCATGAGCTATACTGTATAAGTATTGTAAAAGGGGGCGGACCGCGGTCAGTTTTGCTATTATAATGTTTTATTGGGAAATAAGTTATGTAAAGTTTTATTCAGGAAGTTGATATACTTTTAATAATAATAATTAATAATAATTAATTAATAACACTAGCCTACAAATTAACACTTTTTTTTTGTAACGGGCTGTTTGACAATATATTCTAAAGGATTTTGGTCCGCTGATTCTAAAAATGATAAAATAAAAAAAATGAAACGAGCCGTTTTCGAGATAATCGGTTTTTAAATTTTTGGCCACTTTACGTTAAGGTCCATCCACTTGAAGAGCCACTACAACTGACATATGTAACCGATTCGATTACAACTAAGATTAAATTAAAGAGGAAGGATGCACGCATATTTTGTGCTAACATTACTTTGAAATCCGAAAGATAGTTTAAAAGCTTTTGCTGAAATCGTAACTTCAAAAGAGGAATTTTTTAAGAAAAAAGACAAAAAACTGCTATATATCTGTATGTAAAACTATGTTCCCGAAACTTTTTTACCCTTTTTATTTTTTATATCGATAGATTGGACATTTGCGCGAATTTGAAGCTTAATATCAAAAAAATCTGCACAGAAATGGTTTCTTGGTGCGCGTTTAAGTAAATTTAGTGCTTTTCGCAAAAAATACTAAATTTTGAAAAAAAAGATAAATAAATACTTTTTAAATTAAAACTGATTTTTATTTGTGCTTCTTCGCTTATATAAGTGGGTTGGTGTTTCCCTAGTCAAACTCCAGCAATAGTCCGCCATCATAGTTGCACCCCAGGATCCTTCAAAGCGCTTTTCAATTGCCATCATTTGCGGGTGGAATCTTTCCCATCCCCGTCGCTTACTGCAACCAAATTTTGCGGGAAGGAGTCTAGATGAGAGTTCAAGAAGTGCATCTTCGATAAAAACACTGGTCTACGAGAAATGAGCATATCATAGGCCGCAATAACATCAAATTTACACCATTATGCAAGCCATACACGTTACAACCGTTGGTACAACATGGTTAGCAATCAAGTTGTGTGTTTTGCCCACAAACGGTACAACTTCATTTTGCAAACAATTCATTTTGAGTAAAGATGACGTCTGATGTTATAAAATATATGTTAATAAAATTTTAATAATGTTAATAATATGTTATGTTAATGAAATCACGCATTTCGGCTGTCTTCCATTTTTGTGTTGTTTACTCGGCAATTAAACTCCCGAATCTTGCCCACACACGTGCTTCTCCCGCAAAGTCAAAATGAGAATGAAGTACCAAATCGCATGGCCAGCCCACAAACGTTACAACCGACTTGTACAACTTGCCAAAAAATCAATATTATTGATATTAAGCTTCAAATTCGCGCAAATGTCCAATCTATCTATATAAAAAATAAAAAGGGTAAAAAAGTTTCGGGAACATATTTTTACATACAGATATATAGCAGTTTTTTGTCTTTTTTCTTAAAAAATTCCTCTTTTGAAGTTACGATTTCAGCAAAAGCTTTTAAACTATCTTTCGGATTTCAAAGTAATGTTAGCACAAAATATGCGTGCATCCTTCCTCTTTAATTTAATCTTAGTTGTAATCGAATCGGTTACATATGTCAGTTGTAGTGGCTCTTCAAGTGGATGGACCTTAACGTAAAATGGCCAAAAATTTAAAAACCGATTATCTCGAAAACGGCTCGTTTCATTTTTTTTATTTTATCATTTTTGGAATCAGCGGACCAAAATCCTTTAGAATATGTTGTCCAACAGCCCGTTACAAAATGGCTGTCGGCCAGTGTAATTAATTAATTAATTAATTAATTAAATGTAATATTACCATTGTAATATTACCAAAAGACCCTCTTTTGCCTGTGTAACGGGATACGCGAACACGCCCATATTTGGCATATTAACGGATAATGCTACTCTATACCCAGGAATGAAATTTTGTTGCCATAACTCAAAAACGAACGCTGATATCACATTTCTAATAAAAAATAGACGTGGCCGTTGATTGATTTTGCCTATTTTCAATACCAACCTGCACACCATAACAAAGAACATTTCTGCAATATTTCATAATTTCAATATGATATCTTCACCAGTTCTCCTGTGGGCGTGCTTTCAACAGACAGACGGACGGAAATGTCTAAATCGACTCAGGTGGTGACGCTGATCAAGAATATAAGTATATATACTTTTCTATATCTATCTTCTCTGTTTCTATGCCTTAGACATTTCGTGACAAATTGAATATAGCCTTAACCTTAAGGTGTAGGGTATAAAAATATCTCAAGAGTATTAAAAATAATACAGGAATATTGTTCAACTAGGTTCATTCATTACTAGTTAAATGAATCCGTTTAATTTTTAATAAATGAAAGACAATTTATTAAGTAATTAGTTGACGGTTGTTGTGATACTTTTAATTTTTCGATTAGATTAAATTGAGTAATTTTAAATGACAGCCAATCAAATAAGAAAAAATAAATTATTTCGGAAATTTGGTTGATATATCGTTTAAATATGTCATTTATTAACGTTTCTTTCATAAAGCAGTAGCAATGACTCTCTTTTTAGTTTCTTTATCAGTCATACGCAATGATAAGCAATCGAAGATCGATATATTGAACACCTGCATGAACATCTGTTTTTAGATGTGAACACCTGTACGTCTTCATTTTGCAGGTAGGAACTACGATCACGATCTTCATGTTATAATGTGATAATATAAGCTTTGGAGATAAGTTCTTTTGTATAAATATCCATAATTCGTGAACTATCTCAAACATTCAGCACTTTAAGGCTCAACGTGAAAGTAACTCAATCGGGTCTGAAATAATATTCTCCAAATAAAATAATACTATAGTCGTCACTTTAAAATATTGAAATGATGCGATTTGTGATTTTGTCTGTTGCGCTTCTTCTAGCGTCGGTTGACGCCACGAATGTGAGAAAATGTAAGTGAACAAAATTTTATATATTCATACATAAATATACATATATAAATTAGTTAAACTTTAGGATTAAATTGAAAGCTTTCGTATTCATTGTTGTTGCAGTGTATCGTGTTCTAGTTTAACACAGTTAATTTCGGTTAAAAAAATCAATACTGATTAAAAGAGATAAAATATTAGGTTATTTTAACTCTTTTAATCAGTATTGATTGAACAACGTTACTAATATAAAAGCAGTAATTTATTAAAGCACTTTATTAAAGTAGTAAATAATAGTAATTTCACAAAAAGATAGAAAAGGAAAGAAGAAAATAATATTTAGAACAGTGTTATTGATTCTGCATTTAAATTTTATTATTTTATTATTAGCTTTAATTTCACTAAAAATAAAATCTGTTTACTATTTTTATTTTATTTGTTTGGTAATCATTCTATGTAACAATAAAAGAATATGAACAGAATATTCTTTGAAAATCGAATACGGCTGAATTGAGTTATTAATTACAATTAATTAATTAACAGTTATCACGTCAATAACTGTTACAATATAACCGAAATATTTGTTTATTTAATAGTACTGCAAGAAAAAATGTTTGGAGGATTATTTTTGAAAAGCGGTCTGTCAAAATTATTTGTTTCTATTGCCTGCTTTTAGGATTAACCGAAAGAACTATCAACGAATCAATTTTATTTGTATACCACTCAGCAAAAAAGGTTCAATCAGTTGAACCTTGAATGGTAGTTGTTACTTTTAAGCAGTTTTATAAAACTTCTGGTGAAGATTTCATCTTTCCTTGAACCTTTTTATATTGCATGAATGATCTAAAAAACCATTTAAACGTGTTAATTATTTTCATATCATTGAATTTCTTGTTTTAGGCAAAAACGGTCAACCATTTCCGATGAGTGTTCAGATCGAGGGTTGTGACGCGATGCCCTGTTCGGTGGTCAAGGGCACCACCATCGTGATGTACGTGAAATTTCTGGGCGGTAAGTCGGCAGTCGTTGGATTGACTGATATTAATGATTCGCTCTGTTTTTCATTAAAACTTTTGCAAACTTCTCTTCACAGTCGAACCGGTCACCAATCAATTGACCGCGAAGGTGCGTGCCACCACCGGTTTCGTCACGGTTCCTTATGAATTGCCTACAGGAGTCGCAAATGTCTGTGATAATCTGGTCGATGGCGCTGAGTGCCCCATTTATGCTTCGGAAGATGTGGTGTTCAAGTTCGATTTCTACATCGCCGATTGGTATCCGGAAATCGGTGTCAAGGTCGAACTGTCGCTGGTCGATGAGAATAATGTGTCAGCAGCCTGCTTCGTCACCGATATTAAAGTAAAGAAACATTAGCGTCCACCAAAATCCACAATAAAATGCTGAAATAGACTATGAAGTGCACTGCATTTTAAATCCGTAATCTGAGCGCTAAATGTACCTAATCACGTTAGATATGTATCACATATGTACTATAAACAATCGAAATAAAGTGGCCTCAATCTGAAAAATTATTTTGTTGTGATAATTTTTGATTTCGAAATAAAGCGACGAGTTTAAATATGGAAAAATACGATGATAATACGAAATACTATTATATAATAATATGGAATAAAATTATATATTTATAATATTAATATAATGGAAACTTATTTTAATACCAGTGTGAATCTTAAAGTGAATATTCCACACAACAACTGGACTTTCCATTTTATTTTTCAATTTCAAATTTCAATAATACAGGAGTAATAATAATATAAACGATTTTGATAAAGTTTAGAAAGTTCATATATCACAATAAATTTACTACCATAGATGTTACTGGAGGATCTGCTTGTATTTCGAGCATCTTTCACGAGGTATAATGCGACCGAATGTAGCGCCCTGATTGATTTGTACTTTGTTTTAGTTCGAGTTACTAAGAATCTACGGCGCTTGCTGATAATCATAATCTACAATATGTGTTTGCTGCTTAGAGTATTTGTTGATATTTTAACTGTTTTAAGACAAAACGATTTTAACTTTTTGGCAACATTTTTATGAGAATTATTATTATTTGTAGTAGAGTTATTATTAGTTTAATATTATCATTGTTCATGTTCGATTTTTTATCACACAGAAATGCACACTGGAGGCACTCACCTCCATTCATGTAGCCATGCTTTTAGATCTCATTGAAAATGCAGATGTTTGAGGAATTATTAATGTGACGAATTCCCGTTCTTGTTACAACTTGTTGTTGCTTCAGTCGTCTTCCTGCAGACTGCGATGCAATGACAACGAAACATCAGCAGAAGCTGAAAAAGTTCGAGAATTATAACCTAAAAACCATTACTCACTCCTTTCGGGTAGCGAGGAGGGAGAATAAGGAGATGACGAAGAAGAAGCAGCAGTAGCAACGAGCGCACCGCATATTAACGAAATCGGCTTAAAAAATGGAACAAAAAATGCATGTGTATATAATTTAAACAAACTGAACTTCAAAATGGCTGGCGAGTAGAAAGTTTGTTGCCTTTAAAATGTTCCATTCATGTACTATATGTATATTTTAATATTTCATTTCATTTCTCTTGACAAATGTTCATTTTTGCATCAAAATATTTCATTTAATATTCCGTCTCTCTTAGAAATGTTGTTGAATTTCCAAATCGATCCTGCAAAAGTGTGCCTCCACCATCAGCCTTGTTCTTCTTCACCTTGAGGTCGCACCGGAAACACATCGCGATGTCGCCATCTTGGTCCACGATATACACCTCGATCTTAACGGCCACCTCCGGGTAGTTGGCGATGGGGAAGTTAATCAGGTAGGTGACGTCTTCGGTGGGGTAGAGGGGACAGTAGGCGCCGTACATTAAATTGATGCACACGTTTTTTACATCCGTCGGCAATTCGTAGGGAATCGTAATACCCAGACTGGTAGCCTTAACCTTCGTGGTCATGTACGTGATGTACTTGTCTGTAGATAATAAGAATAAATAAAATAAAAGCTATCTCTGGACCACCACCACGTACAAGTGACAAATTGGATTTCGAACCGCGCATCCGTTCCTTTGTAGACCGGACATGGAGGTGTGATGCAGTCGTCGACGCTTACTTTCAATGGTTTAGGTTTATTATCGGAACCTTCAACGAGACAACGAGTAAAATTACATCTTTTTGTATATCGTATCAGTCGAATATTCGGCCTAATTCAATACTTACATCTTTGGACATTTGTTACTGCGATTATGCACTCCAGGGCACTGAAAAAGACGACTGCTCTGGCCAACATTTTGAAGACGTTCGCCTACTAGTACTTGCCTCAAAGCGGTGTATAACCACGACGCCAACGAAGCAGACCGACTCTAATGTGATTAACCAGGGCAATCTTCGTGATTATAAACAAGTTGATTGGAGCAATCTAATCAACGCCTTTCATTCACCAATTCACGGAGTTATTGTCAACTGCTGTGGTGCCTTTAAGAGTTTCTTCTCTTATATTATTGAATATTTTTAGGATCTGAATTAGTAGTAAAGCAAAAAAATGCGAAACAGTCTGCTTCCTTCATAATCATTAACAGGTTGCAGTCAAGTCGAGTTTAAAGAAGTCATTCCTTTTGCCGATCATGATCATTTGAATATTTGGCTCTGACCTTCTTTACATCCTTCGGTCGTTCGGTCTTTTAATGCGGAAATTTCTAATGTCTCAAGATAATAACATTATATATTAAATACATTAAAATAACAACAACTTGTTGAGAGACTTGTTAAGACATTCCTTAAATTCGATTAACTTAACAATTCATTTCGAAACCACAAAAGAATCGGACTCGAGTTGGTTTGTGACCAAAAATAAGGAAAGATATTTCTTTGGGTCTGTTTGTAAAGAATGCGTCACTCCTGGCTACATGCACTCCACAGAAATCGACAGGATATCTGCAGCCACTAAGCCTACAATACACAAGGACATCAACAATAACAACAAAGTCCACAAAAAATTCAGAAATAAAAGCAAGTGTAAAGTAAGCTTCGGCGGCAGGACTAAAAAAAGGAAGCTACAACAAAATGTCCGGACGTTTTGTGAAAATTCTTTTGTCAATGAGAATTCGCAAAAATAAATAAGAGTAAAAGAAAAGTAATAATAATAATAATAATAATAAAATTGTACAAAATCACAAGCGGCTGGGGTGACATCGAACGAACGCACAACCGACCGAGCGACCGACAGACCAACCGACCGAGTGATTGGTGACGGGAGCAATTTGTCAACAGTTGCTCACCTGACATGTGTCTCTGTGCAGACAAACATACACATTCGGTGTATAGTAGATTCGGTCTTAGAAGAGTTCATGTGTGTGTGTGTGTCAAGGAACATGTGTGTGTTTCGTTGTATTGTGACGCGATTAGTCTCAGTAGAAACTGAAAGGAAGCGGATTAGTTAAATTCCATTAAGACGGTCGGCCTCCTCACCCTCTCTCGCCGTCCCGCTCCCTTCCTCCATACCTCCGCGCATTGAGAAACACCAACTTTTGTCACTGACTGCTATTCGCCAGCTTTAATTTCATCAATGAACCACACGATATCGCACAATGAAGTTAACTTTATCGAAATCTCATCGTGAGGCGTAAAATCGGAGTGTTCCGAAGGTTCGATTTTCATCTATTCCACTTTTTATTTAGATGTTAGAAATTTGATACTCTTTTAAATATGAGGTTAAATCCAGGGGTTTGCAGAGAGCTCTTGTCTGATGTGTCATTGATAAGCATTTACGTTTTCGCAAATTCTTAAATACCTCCATCTCTCTCTCTCTCTCTCATTTCTCGCAACACTTCTCAGCGTTTCTCTGGTTCAGATTTCGTTTTTCTTTGTTTTCTTTTATTTTTTACTCATATTCAGTAGCGATGCGTTTATATGCTTGCACATGATACATCATGCAAGTAGCAGCAACTCCCTTGTGAGTCCTTCGAGCTCTCTTCTCATTTCACTTGTTGTTGTTGCCGTGCGGAGCTTCACTTCGATTCAATAATCCATCAAAGGCTAAATCCGAATGACATTAGCATTTCGCTAAGATTTACGTTTACTTAAATATGCATACCTGATAAATCTCAAAGGTTATTCAAAGCGTATCCAAAAATAGACAAACTTTCTAGTCATATGAAGGAAGTCACAAATACAACAACAACTCTCTCGAACATAATAAATATTTGAACGAATGCGACATATTACAAGTTTATTGCAAATTTTAGCATCGATTTCTTCTTTTTTCAAAAAAAAAAAAAAAACAAAAGCCAACTACTAGGAAGAATTATCGTCTGGCCTCAAGTCATGCAACTTCAATGCTTGCATTAAGAAACAATTCAGGATAACAAACAAATTAAATAACAACATCAACGTTAAAAATAGAAAAATAAATAACGGAAACAATACCAGAAAAACATAGAAACTTTATCAACATCAAAGTCAAATAAATTACTGCATTAATTACTGAAGAAAGTACTACGTTCATCGCAACTTGGAACATATTTATGCAAATTTAGGCAAAAACAATGTCAATTACTCCACTTTTCTCTTGAATACAAACACTCACACACACACACACGCACACATATGATCCAGATATATATACATATCCGTGTATATATCTATAGTGTACATATGTATTTGCAAAGAAAGAAAAGGTTAAAAGTCAAAAATTGCTCAACACTACTCAACATGCCGCTGCACAGGAACATAACTGAACACAAAAATTATCCGGTCTCCTGGACGAAAAACATGGATATCGCATTCGTTTAATTGTTGTTGGGAAATTAATTAAAATATGTTGGCTGGCGAGCACACATGAAAGCGTTTGCTTTGCCTACGCTTCTTGAACGCTTCAGAATGGGGATTTCGTGTTCAGATTGAAAAAATTCGCTGTGAAGGATATTCTATGGGTCATTCTCGATGTCCATCTGGGGTAGTCTGGGGTATTTCGCGATAGTCTTCCCTGAAAATCATAATTTTTGGCGACTGTAAGAAAAGTTCTTTGAACTGATGAGTTCAAATGTGAAGTACGAACGGTAAAGAAGTCATTAAATAATGTCTCTATAAGAGATATCGTCCGAGCCAAGGAAATAGAAGATCGAATCAGTTGTTTAAAGACTTCATTGAGTTATTATGTAACGAAACAATGTAAAAGTAGAGCGAATGTAACAGGTATTTGAATTTCTACTTCTATTTCTATGAAGGGAAGAAAATTTAAAATAACAAATAGAAAAACCAAAAATAAACACAATAAATAAGTAAACACGCTCGTTCGTTCGTTCGTTTGGAGAAAACAGAATGCAGTGAAACAGAAAATATTTCACCATAGAAATATGAAAAAGTACCACAATGAAAACTAGTTTACTTTCGCAAAGAAACACAGTATTTTTTGTTTTCCCGTTACAAAATTTACTCTTCAAGGCCACCGCTGGTCAAGCGGACCACAAGAAAGGGTTGCTGTGGACGATCTGCCACGACACGTTATTAAAACAACAACACTTCAATGCACACGCACGTTGTAGTTATTTGGTTGCTATTTTATTTTATTTTAATTCTTTTTACTACACTTTTTTTTATTTGTTGCGTGAAACAACCGTTTTTCTATTGTCAAAGGATGCAAATGTAATGCTTGGCTGAGTACGGGTTTTGTTGGTTCTCTCGGCGAAGAGTTGAGAAGGAAGTAGGAAGGTGGTAGGGTATGGAAATTCTGTGGGTTTGTGTATAGTAGAGATGATTAAAGCCAATAATAGAACCAGTATTAAAGCTCCGAATAGTCATTTGTTAGTCTTCAATTAAAAAAACATTGCATACTATTAGGATGTTTAAAAAAACATTTAGTCGCTAATACAATTTGTTTATAATTGCTACGATTTTTAAAATAAGAAACAATAACAACAACAACAATGAGAAGAGCTAGCGACGTGCCAATATTTCGACATTAAAGCCAATTTATATGCATAGCCAATCTGTTCAAGTTTCATAAAATTGTTTATGCCACTTGAGTTGGTGAAAAAACACAACAACAACAACAACAGAAACAATACCATGGATCAAGAAATGTTAACAACACGTTCAACATCAACAACAACAATAACAACAACAACAGCAACAACAACAAGAACAACAACAACAACATAGTCACGACTCTCAAGGGTTTCCTTCTGTTTCCGCACATTTTGATTGTGCGTTCCTTCGTTTCGTCATTCCTCATCGTCAAGGCAGGAATCCTCATGGCTCATCTCCTCTGTCAGTGTTGCAAAAAACGGCAAGCATCCATCCGTCCTCAAGAGGGTGCTAAGTGAATTTCGTCTAAAATATTGCCAGATACGAGTACTCATAATATTTACTCCGAGGTTCAACTGTTTTATATGCAAATGAAATGAGCTGCGTTCCAGAGACGACGGCGGAGTGCATGTTTTAGAGTCCAAATTGATTTATTGGCCTCGAAATTTGCATTAATAATACGAAAATGATGCGAAATGATTTGAAAATTGTTATGCCGCCAAGACTGAGAGCATTTCAGAGAAGAGCTCTCGATCGGCGCAGGATGGGAGGAGAAACAGGGCCTGGGGGAGGAGGGGAAATATTTTCGTAATTATTTTGTTTTAATTGAGTTTGGATTTTAATAAATTGTGTGCAAAATCACGTCATAATTGGGGGAAGACTGTACGATTAAAAGTCCTAAATACTTGTGTGTTTACTGTGTGGAAAATAGAAGCCAACTAGTGGAGAAACGGTACTCTACTTAAGCATTTATTATAAATACTTATATTTAAATACTGATCAATACTTGTGTTTAAATATTATACATTCTTATGTAAGTCGTTAAACGTTGATTCTCGATTCTAGAAATCGTCACTTAAAACATTGAAATGTGAAATATAATAATAATAACACTAAAAGGGGTGTTCTTTCCTTCCTTCTTTCTTCTGACATCCCTTCCCCCGGGCTACTGTAGAAGTAAATTAAAATTCAATTAAGTACTGAAATCAACGCTCACATTCAATATCAATTAATTTGTCAAATTAAAGTGTCAGTCGGTTGTCACACAACCCAAAACGAAGCAGAAACAACAGCAAAACAAAAGAACTGAATGTATTTCATAACTCCCGTGAAAGTGTCCTTGATGTTAAAACAGATATTCTTTTTCCTTTTCGTTATCCGAGGGAGCAGCAACAGAGTTGCCAAACTGGCTGCTTAAACGTAGGAATGTGTTTATGTATGTGTGTATGTGTGTGTGGGTGTGTGGCTACGGACAGTCAGTCGGTGTCACTGAATGAATGTGCTAACAATTAAGAAAACAATTTCATTTAATGCAGCCAACAAAGCAACCGACTCGGGGAGGGTCAATTAATGCAAGAATCTAGGATTGGTATGTGTCTAATGAATGTTACGCACTCGATTCAGTGACGCACTCGTCTCACCTCCACACACCACAAGAAGTGCCACCTTTTCATTGTGGCAACACGTCCTGGAATGGTTCCGTTCACAACGAAATTCTGGTAAGTAGGCAAACCTTAAAATTTAAACTCAGTTGTTTGGTTCGTGTTATATGAAAAGAAGGGAAAGGAAAGAAGGGAAAGGGAAGAAGGGAAAGGGAAGAAGGGAAAGGGAAGAAGAAGAAGAAGAAGAAGAAGAAGAAGAACCGAGGTAATACCGGGGTGTGAGTTAAATGTGTCAACAGGTGATGAGTTGACTGAGTGGCTGTGTGTTGATATTTCCTTGTCAAAGAAACATTTAATCACACGAATGCAAACAATTGCAAACGAACATACATACACACACACACATACACACACACACACAAAAGATACATACGTACACTATGTTGAGTTAATTACTCATGTACCGGAAAATAGACGACGGTTTTATTATTGTTTGCACTCGTTTAGTATTCAAGATACAGTCACAGTTGCAGTCAGCATGAAAGTGCTTTGATGAGGGTGGTTGAAAGGCGATGAGGGTTGAATATTACACCGTTTTATATCACAAAACATACTGTATCAGATTCAATGATTAATAGTTGATATTTTAAAACAGATTATTCAATGTTTGATGTCACAAATTTACTCCGTTTACACATGTATTTAAAGTAATGAGATTTCTTAATCATTATTTATTTCTATTACATGATCTAAATATTATATGATGCGGTAAAGGGTTAAGCTTATTCGTTTTGTATATTAAATAATTTCCTTGATTACAGAATTAGCTCCAAAAACGTTTGTACTTAAAATGTTATTATAATAATACTGTTATCACTGTTATCAAAAAAATAACAATTTTTTTTTTTTTTTTTTTTTAATATAAACCTAGGTACATCTTAACGTCGGTACATATCGAAGAAAAAATGGATTGACTGGTTGTGTCTTTTATGGACTCTAATACATTTCCCACTACAACATTTTTGAAATAGTTGTGGAGATTTTTCGTAAAAAGATTTACGAAATTTCTTATTTATTGTTATTATTAGGAAATAAATTCCTTATAAGTATTACCGTAATCCATACTTTGTGCACTAAAGGAAAAACAACGAGTACAAGCGATTAAAATAATGGGTTAATGTCTCGATAATCAAAAATTTGTACACAAAATAATTTGATGGCCATAAAAAACGCTTTGTCGATAAGGTTATCAAACTTGTGCGAGTGCATGCGGACCCAGGAATATGGTTCATATTTGATTTGATTGTTTTTATTATAAGTTACTATAAATAGTCGCAAAAATCGTCTAACAACAGGCACTCTCAATTGTTACGCTCTCGGCGAAGCATTAAAATTTAATTAATTCCTGAACTCAAGCATGTGCAGCAGCATCAGAATTTTCGTCATCAGCAGCTTCGTGCTAACTGGCCTACAGGCGTTTTCGATGGCTTTCACGCCCTTCCGAGGATGTAAGTTTTTCCTTGTTTGTTTGCTTGTTTTCGAAATCCTCTGAATAGTTTGCTTTTAGGCGCCAATCAGAAACCTCTTCCGTTGATGGTGCAAATCAGTGACTGCCCAGAGTTGCCGTGTGATTTTCTAAATGGCAAAACTACCGATATGGCTATACAATTTGTTGCAAGTGAGTAGAGTAGAGTGGAGTAGAGTAACGAGAAGAGAGAACCAAGGGAAATCATGAAGAACTTAAAAAAACTTAATAAATTTCAGCTAAAAACAACATGTCTAAAATACGATCCACTGCGAAGCTGACTTCCAGAGGAATGAAGCTGGTGCCCTACGAGTTGCTGGAGGAAGACCGCGACGTTTGCCGAAATCTGTTGTTTGGTGCTTATTGTCCTCTGGACTTCAGCGAGGATGTGACCTATCATTTGCGGATGACGGTGAATGCCATGCAATCTGAGTTGCCAATTACGGTGGAAATCTCACTGATAGATCAGTCCGACGATGAGGTGGTGGCCTGTTTTGTAGTGGATGGCGTTTTCAAAAAGTATCACAAGCGATCAACTTCTAGATCGATCAAAAAGTCATGAATGATATTAAGCTGGTTGATGTTGAAGTCATTGTATCAATGTATGGATTGTATATCCATGTGTGTTAAAAACTGTGTTAAACCTATGGGAGTATTATTATAAACGTATTATTATTGTAAATATGAATAAAACAGGGTACACTTGGGACCCTGATATTAATATTAATATGAGTTGTTAAGGACTCTTTACTGTCATTCCATGAACTGGACTTTTTATGGACTTCAAGAAGATCTTATGTGATGCTAAATAAATTCATCTCTTGTATTTGATGTTCCAGATTCATCAAACATCATGTTCGACATTCTCAAGAATCGCTAACAAGAAACTATTGTATTAAAGTTTTAAATTCCAAACTGGGAACCAAAAAATCGCACACAATGCGGTTTTATTTTTACTACAATAAGTACAAAACTTATTTGCACCACCCTACACACAGCTGCAAATAAATTAACTATTCATAAGGATTGAAATGGAATGAGACGGGTGCAAAACCGCTGAAAGCGAACCGAGCACTACGATGTGGGCTGAAATAGAAGTGGTACACCAGCTCATGCATGGATTCTGCATGAAAGATCTGCACATGTGTGTTTTTGCCTGTGTGTGTGTGCCTGTGTTTGCATATGTAACACCGTGTAAGTATGTTTGCCATAATATTTATTAGTTTTCGCTAATCCTGTAGACTGACAACAATTTTGGGGAGTGGGTACATACGAGGACCACCCACCTAAATACGTACATGCGATTATATGCACGTACATATACACACTCAGTTGCAATGGTTGCTATTTTGATGTTTGGCTGACATGCGAATACAAACGCACCAACGAAGAGACAAACAAACTCATCGGCACATCGTTACTTCGTAGAGGCATCAACAAGCTGCTTAATTAAATGACGCATAAAATGACGCAATCCATCAGGTCCCTCAGCTCTCCGAGTATTTGTGTGTGTGTGCGGTTTAGTATTATTTAGTATTAGGTGTGGAAAAACGCTTCCATCTCATAAGCCATGAACGTATTTCACCGAACTTGGAAACTCCATGCGATGCTCTGCTCAAACTTGGTGGGCGGTTGCTAATCTGGCCGGCGATACGAGGGGAAAAAATATTGCGATTCTTCCATGAAAGCGAAAACTTTGAGATCAATGTTGATGCTAGCAAAAGGCAACAGTAATTTTTGAATATTTTGCCGAAAAGTCTTTCTGAAAACTCTTTATCATAATTATAAGCTTTTTAATAGTGATTCGGCTTTTTAACTGATAGTGATTCATTTACAATACACTTCTTCGATTTATTCGCAGAAGTTAACTAAAAAATATCATTCATCGTTTTAACGAGTGTAAGAAACACTTCTTTAAATTAAAGTGTAATTTTTTCTCTCTCTCTCTCTCTCTCTCTCTCTCTCTCTTTCTCTCTCTCTCCCACTCTCTCACCCTCTCAAAAAGATTTTTACCGCTGTTTTTTGGCTTTTCAACATCCGGTGGCTTCGATGGACGACGCTTCTTCATCAACTATCAGTTTCTAAAATTGCGTAATTTAATACTTTAATGGATGTGCGCTGATTTGCATAAAATGGGTTAATTAATATTAACAAACGATACGACGAAAATACTACGTGAGGGCGACTTGCAAGCTACTGAAACGAACAGGCTTTCATTGCAAGTTGCTTTAAAGATAAGTTATTGACTATTTGAGGACTTGCAGTGCCTTTGGAATTGGTCCAAATTATATAGCTGATTGGTTTCCTAACAGTCTATAACCGAAAGATATCGAAATGTTCCTAAAAATTCCGCTGAAAAGCAGCTCAAAAGAGGGCGGACAGGGCCACATAAATAAATAAAAAATGTATGTGTATGTGTATGCGTGTGTGTATACATGACCTTTGCAAATTCAATTTTCTGCCTTTTTATCTGCAACAATTTCTATTAACTTCTGCTCCTCTGTTGTACTTCCTTCGACGGTTGTTTCTGCTGTTGCCAGCATTCGCTGCAGCGTAAGTAGTTTTTTATCCACTTTGGAACGGTGCTCCTCTCCTCTCCACTCCTCTTCCCACACCATCTCATATTACTCGATGTCACGATGGCGTGTGTGATTCTTTGCACCTCACTTTAGTTATTACTTTGCCACTTAACTTTGTTCTTGCTCTGTCTGTGAATACGAACGAATGTTATCACTTCAAGAATTGAATCAATCAAAATCCATTTCTGAAGATGCATGAAGACAAATTCAATTTCATCTGAGCAAAAGGAAAATACAATTTTAAAGTAGGAAAATTCGATTCAAATTCAATGGAGGCGAGTGTAAGTGTTGGGCTATACTTCAAGTGGTACAGTGTACCGTTTCTGAACGGTTGTGCAGAAACAGAAAAGCAAAGCCAAAGTCAATCTGTGCGAATTGATCTTTGTTGAGCTTTTATTGTAGGAGGATACTACCTACAATGATACTACAAGGATAACGGGTCTTTTAGTTACGAGTATACACAATATTTCGGGTAAAACTGAATGGGTTGGTGGAGGTTTCATCACCAATGAAACCAATGTGCAGAGACATCTGTCAGATAGGAGAAAGAGAGAAAGGATTCCCCGCATTTCGAGGTTCCAGGGACATCTGAAATTCATTGCAGCCACGGCTTTTAATCTGTTTAGCCTTTAAATCTGCTTGAATACATCTCTGTGATTAATCAAACTCAACCGAAATCTCTGTGATTAATTGCATTATCTTAAGAGGTAAAATCATATGTTTACCGTTTATTTTAAGTACATTTTTGACACATTCAATTTAATAAGGAAACCACGATATGGTTTCCTCTCTCACTGATTTCCTCTGATTTCCAGCAAACTGATACGTTAAAATATAATAACGTTAATCGAAATTGCCGAAAAACATGCATATGGCTTCTAAATTACTACACCAGAATCCGGCCGGGATCCAGACACAAATCCCTAGAGTGGCGCTGCGGTTAAATTAAAAGAATGACCAAACAGAGACAGAAGCCGAAAGCAAACAACAACAATGACAGCGAAAACAACTTTGGGAAAACATATATTATCGCTAATCACTGGCTAATCATCATAATCGCTCGTTCGGTCGGTCGGTCGGTTGGTTGGTCGGATGGTTGGTCAGAGGGTGGTGCTCTAGAACCGAATCACCTTTAAGCGGTAATCAATAATCAATAACCGCCGCGACCACAGCGTGAATCCATCGCAGCGTCGTCATATGTTAAGGAAGCACAAAGAAATACTCGCAGTATAACAACGGATGGAACAATGGGGGAAAACACCATACAAATTATAGGAAATCCTCTTAGCAAGAAGGCGCTGGGATGTTGTTGCAGTCCTGTCCGGCTCTTCATTCCTGAGGGGTTTCGTCAGCATGCAATCGCGCTGCACTCATGTGACCCGGTGCGGTAATCATGCTATTGTGTGCCAGACGTGGGTGACGTGGGTGACGGACGTCGCATATGACGCCGCGTGTGGGGGAGGAACATGAGCAGCCGAGGTATATTTTTAACAACCGACACAGGTTTGAGGGCGTCCTTTTCTCTTACAGCTTTTTTATGCAGACTTTTAATGAAAACGAAAAAAGATTCAAAGGCAAATATTCCATCTTTATATCTTCAGGAAAATATTCTTTGGAAATATTCACTGGGGACATGTTTGGTCATGATGAGTTTAGTCAAAGTTGTGGAAGGAAGACGCAAAAGCCGAAGAGCGAAGAGATGAAAAGCAATCATGTTTTCCTTCACGTGAGCTGCCGCAACTCTCAGCCGTTTATTAACCCATTTCTGAAGGTGTAATAATTTAATTACTCGACTTATTAAATATGCCAACACATAAAAACAGCTCGTATATAAACTAAGAATTGCGCCTCGAGCCCTTGACAAATGGGACACATGTCCGAGCCTCGATTATGTTGGCTACGAGTGATCGAGCCGTTGCAGCCGTTAATGACCTTTAATAGAACGCTACGAGCGCGTTTATTACGACCTCTAATGTTGGGCAATTAGTGATGGAATGACCCGGGTACCGAGTGACAGACTTGACGGGGACCACCGCCAACTGCAATTCATATGTAAATTTTTCGCTTTTAAAAACTGACGACGTTTTTTGTCGCACTTTCTACGCAAATATTTTCTACATATGTAGAAGTTTTCATTACGTGTTTTTGTTGTTTTTGCTTTCTATAGTATGGTTGGCAATCGTGTTTTTAATTACTTATTGTAATTCCCTTTAAATGTCGCGTTGGCCCACATGAAGCAATGTAATGGGTGTTGTATTGGGTGAGCTAAAAGAAATCTTGGCAAAGCTCGGCAGTGCTCGAGGGCAAAAGTCACGAGGTGGCTGTAATTAAAACTAGAAATGGGAGAGCATTTTAGCGATTTGATGGAGCTCAACTAATGAATGTGGCACAAAATTGGTTGCATAAATTAAGATTGCAAATTAATCTTGGAATTTAATAAGCAGTTATTCAGAGCCGAGCTTCAGGAAAAAACCACCTCGTGACGCTTTTGATACGAAAAGCTTGTATGGTTTTTCCTCTTGTCGTTTTTCGAAGAGAAATTGAAAAATTTCGATTTAATATTTAGGAGTATAATAAAATCATATACATTTACGTATTTTTATAATTGCTTCTTACCGCAGTTCTTAAGAAGAACTCACATTTAATGAAAATATTGTAATAAAAATACCAAAGCATAAAAAATTGAATGAATTCTAGAAGTTGAAAAAAAAAATTATCTCTAAAACTTAATTTAAAAAAAAAACGCAAGAAACCAAGGAAATATTAATTAACATTCTTGTTCATAAAAAGCTAAAACAAGGCGCTCACAATGATGGCTAATAAACAGGAATGTAATTACCAACTTTTGTGCAACCTAACAAAATTAAGTGCTATCGTCGTTGCTATCGTCGCGAAGCGGCTCTCTACTCCTTTTCGCAGAGTCCTTGCAACGCAACTGCAGCACATCGGAGGCAGAGTTGTCTGCGGCAAGGATGGATGAATGTCATCCATCCATCGAAGTAAGAAAAAGTAAATAGAAGAAGAATGTAATAATGGTTAACGGTGAAAGAAGCGATGATGGACATCATTTGTTGACGAGAGATAATGTACATGATGATGATGATGATGATGATGTCTTCTAAGAAATTGCTGACTTTGAGCTGCTGCTCATTCCATCTACACAGCGAATTACCGGGTCAAGCATCCGCTGGAGCGATCCATGTAAAATTAGAAGCACTTAACTCCAGTGAAGACAGTACTTTTCCTTCTTCTTATTCCAAAATAAGGGAAATTTTTTCAACAAGTTGCAGAGGCGTGCAGCAACAATTAGCTTTTTTTTTCAGACAAAACTTGGCTGCCGCTGCTGGCTCTCAGGTCAAAAGTATGTCGAGTGCTACTGTTAATTGACGGGTGCTGCCGAGGAAGCAAAAACTGCGATGCTTGTTGCTTTACTCTGGCAATTAAATCGTTGTTATGCTGGCCCTGAACACTTTTGGGCCATCCGTGGATCTATTAAAATGCGCTACTTGCTTCTCTTGCGGCTTACAACCTAACCTGCTGTGCGTGGGTCGCGGCCGCCCTTTTTGTGGGCTGCATTGTTTGCATACCATTGAGATGTCTCAGTGTCTCCGGCGTCTCTCCATCTAAAGCAACAACAACAATAGATAAAGATATTTAAATACTCGCTAATGAGCTCTGTTTTTGACACTTGTTTGCACTCGTATTTATGAGAATATGTTGTTGTTGTTGTTATTGTTTTGATTTAAAAATCCTTAGTTCTTTGTTGTTGTAATTCACTTGATACGTGTGCACCGCGAAGAAGGGTGTTGAATTACCTATAACTTCTGTTTCATTACAAATGAGTTGGAAAAACAGCAAATAATCAAACCCGACCCTTGGATTGTGGTTTGCGTATCTGCTTACATTACGTATCTAGCTAGAAGTCTTCCTCCCTTTCCCCCTCCAGAGAGATGGTTGGTTTTGTTGTTGTAAATAATAAGATGAGACTTTTTAAATATGCTTCAGATTAGCCTCTACGCTCTACTAAAAATAGCTTCGTATTATAATATAGTACAAAATAAAGAATGGTCTATATTAATTTTGCCAATTTAGCTATTCAGTGTGGAACAGAATGACAATCTATAACTTACAACATACTCGTACTTATAATGTTATTTTGGGTATCCTGCCAATTATGGACGTGATCTTCCCACTTTTGCATGATAAATTTAGTTTAATAGCTCCCATCTATTAAACCACAAAGAAAAAAGTTAACACCTGTAAATTGAGTATTAACATAATGCAGCCTGATGGTTCATGGTACGTCCCACTATCTCACCCTATACTATGCCTATACTATGCCTATACTATGTCCTATAAATGTTTTCTCTGCATAACAATACTTACAATCAACTTAGTCTCAATTCTGTATTATCATCTACGAATGAGCGTGGTCCGAAACTTTAATATAACATAACTTCACATAAATTCCCATTAGGACCCATGTAAAGTCCCCAGGAGCCTGGTGCACTATGTTAGCATTTCATTCAAAGGATTTTCAGAGAAAGCATCTTTCATCAGAGATCTTGAGAGTGTAGGGTGAGTTTCAGCTCCGGCTAAGTCAAGGACAGCCATACTCTTTCTCGGTTTTTTTAGAAGTAACCCTTTTTCAATCATTGTAGACCTTTATTAATCATCTAAATCCAAATCGACGGGGTTTCAGATCTTTAACTTTTTGAATTACTCGAAAAATGTTTCAAGAAATACAAATCTGAAATAGTATTTCAAGAAATATGTATTTTTCTCAGACGTTTTTATTATATAATTAAATTTTATTAAAATAATTCTCCGTTTTTATTGTGTCGCCGATTTCACTAGTAGTCAACAGATTTTTACAATAATATTAATTATCTTGGCACCGAATTTTCTGAATTCTAATTGTTGTGTGAATGCCTCCAATAATTTCAAATCCTTTTCGCTTACGATTTCTTAAGACACCAATTACATTATTTTTTCTAATATTAACTTATTATTACAATTTTATAACCGATTATAGCCGATAGCATCTATAATACATACTTGGCCAATATGACTCCCACCGTTGTCTGTGATGACCACCATAAGCCCATCCTAACTATGCGACTGCAATACTCGAAACTGGTCCAAATAGTTCCAATGGAACACTTCCTTTGTGCCAAATAAAACCAAGATCTTCAGCAACGCTAGCAATCGAATAGCTACGTAGAAAAGCCAATGGCAAGCCAAGCCCCATGTCAACCAGGATAGCGATGATGCTGATGATAATGATGAGTGCCGATGATGAGTGCTGCGAGAAAATGTTACCTGCGGAAACGCAATAGAATCCAGATACATATTTGAAAGCAACGAAATCTGTTGCTGTTGTTGTGGCGAGAAGCGAGTATACAGTGCATCACTGAAGGGGCGTGTCCTTATGGAGGGTCTTAATACCCATACGGGAGACTTGTTGCGCTGGAATACGAACCCCCGAGTCCAGTCGGAATGTAGAAAAAATTAGTTGAGGGCGGTGCCACACATGCGCATCCGCGTATTCAGCACGATGTGGGTCGTCCGTTCGGGGTGGGGGGGTGATGGTAGATGTAAAGCCCAACGTCGTTGGTCTTCGCATCACATTGCGAGGGCGCGTGTAAAGGATTTCGTTTGAAGTTCGCCAATGCGTGGGAAAGAGACATGCCGAGCGCGTTCCGATGCGCCGATGGGATGGTATGCACCATGAAATGGGCGGTGGTTGAGAATTGGTTGTGGTCGTGTTTCTGATGATGGTGATGGGGTGGTTGTGTTGGCCTTTTGTTGTTGGCTTTCCTTTGTTCGCTTCGTTCTAAGTGAATTTCGACGTTGTGACAGGTGACCTAACGGTACACAGCACTTGGGTACTTTCAGTTGAGCTTGACGGGTAAAAGCAACAGGAATAACGATACTTTGCGCGCTTATACATAATACTCTATATAAATGAAAGCCAAATATTTAAATAGAACTGTAACTAAACTGTGTAAACATTTTTAAAAATGTAAAATAAATGATAATCTTAACAAGTGTTGTTGTAATGAAGATGTTTAGTTAAGCTTTTACTAAAACTAATTAGAAAAACTAATAAAAAATACCTAGATATTCACTTCAAATTTATGCCAATTCCTGGGTTGGAATTTGATGTTAATTAATTCCTATCTAAGATGTTAATAAATCTTTAAATACACAAAAGAACTCGGTTGGAAAAGACTTTGTATTAGTTTAAAAGAGGTTTGTAGTGATTTATTCAATTTACCCGTTTGAAGCATGTTATGTGTCCTTGGAAGCTAAATTGGAGTTTAACGAAAGATCGTCCCTGCTGCTGAATTTGATAAGTCATTCAAATCAATCCGGGTTTTCTTTGATCAATGCAATTCAAAGTCCGTTTCAGAAGATATTAATACAGTCTTATAAATATACTATATAGTCTTCAGTTGTCGCATGTGCTTTCGAAAATACTCGAGCAAATGTTCAGTCCTTAACATTAACATACTCGTAGAGTATAAAAGATTTTCATTATTTTCTTAGTGTGGATACAAATTTGACAAACATTTTTGGATAAAGATTGAAAATGTTCCATGGAGGACCTCGTCAATTAGAGAGATATTATTTAACAGTAAAGAAAATACTGAAGGTTTTGTGAAGTTTTAAAAAAATTATATTTAATATTTAGAAGAATAATTAAGCCTTTGAAATGACATGCCAATTGTTGGAGTTATAGTCGAAAAACTGAAGACCTTTTTAAGAGGCCGCTGGCAACAAATTCCATAAATGAAATGAAAATTTCTATAACATTCGATGATGGTGCATTAAAATATTTATTCAACGAGTTATTACTTACTTCAATCCATTTAAATTTGACTGAACTGCTAATATTGAATCACAAATTCAGCAGATCAAAATTTCATTAAAGATTTCATTTGGTTGTCCACTATAGGGGAACAAAATTGAAACAAAAGGTGCGCCTCATCCCAGGATAGCGTTTCTTTAGTGTCTTCGAATCGCTGATCACGAATTTGGTATCTCAGAAACAAGAGCCAATCTAGACAAACCTGGAGACAGTACCTGGATTCGTGATCAGCGACCTATCGAAATTGACTCCTGAGTTCCGAGGTGCATATTTGCTTTTGGCCTGCGTAATCTACAATAATAAAGTTCTGGAATCTTAATGAAGTATTAATCTGAACTTGAACTGAGGTTGAACTAATTTATTTTGAGTTTCTGGTTTATTGTTATTTTTGCCTTTCAGTCAAATTCCACGATGATGAGCCAAAGCTTCCTAAATTGCCGCACGCTGCCAGCAATCAATGAAACATTCCCGTTGCGATTCAATCGCCCCATTACGTTGCTCTCGCCCCTCGACCTTTCGCTGCGTGCCTCCAACGCGATACCGATAACACCACCATCGACACCCTCACCGCCCAGAAAGCGGCAAAGATTTATGACGGACGAACACTATCTGTGGAGACCGCATTTTGTGGAAGCAACGCCAACGTCTGCAGCCACGGACGTCGAACACTTGACCTACGCAAGAGGGGATCCCTTGGATAGAAAAAATAACAAAAATAATTATTTACTTGAGCGATACAATTTGGAAAACATTCAGCAAAGTCAAGAGCCAGCATCGACACCAAGTCAACAGCAGCAGCAACAACAACAACAACAACGATGCCAACGACTACAAGTGCATTGTGACGTGCCCACTATTTATGTGGATGATGACGAAACAATACTGCTGACCGAAGACGAGGACGAAACACTTGCGAGTTCGCAAGATTACGCTGAGGAGGTGGAGGAGGATGAGGAAGAGGACGACCATGAAGTAACCGAAGTTGGAGTTTCAGCGGCGGACAGGAAGAGTGGACATAAAAATAATGATCTAGCGTCAGACGAGGTGAATGAGAATAAGGAGGGGAGCGAGCAGGAGGAGAAGGAAGAGGATGAGGAGGATGTGTATGTCGACATCTTGAGTAATGATGACGACGAGGTGAATCCCCTGAGCGTCACTACGTTACTGAATCACGCAGCTGTCGAAAATGTCCCGGAAAGCTCTGGCAAGGTACTGACGCGCACTAAGCTTGTCTATGACGATGAAGAGCTCCACAACCGGGCTGTTGACGGGCTGGCCAAATTGTTTGAGCGCGACTTTCGTCGAGAAGAAAACGGGGATGAAAAAGAAAGCACGAAGACTTACATGGACTTAACAACTGGACGCAGTTCTGCCTCGCCGTTTTCGGAGCAACATCTGTCGCAATCTCTGTCGGCAGCTATACGGTCCGTCCATCAGCCGAAACTCTACAGAAGTGGCGAGAGGAAGCGCATGAAACTTCGAAAGCACTTGTCCGTCCTGGATGAGGACAACATCAGTCCGGTGTCCGGCACAATTATCCGCAAACTGCGCGATGACGAGCAGCTGGTGGTGCGTAAAGGCGACATTGATCCGGCTTTCAATGTGGTCGAAATCACAGAGGAAGCGAAAGCTATTCTGGCCAGCATAGACAATAAGATCGGCGCTTATTTATGTCAGCTTTGTCGCACTCTCTACGATGATGCCTTCCAGCTGGCCCAGCATCGCTGTCCGCGGATTGTGCACATTGAGTACAAGTGTTCGGAGTGTGAGAAGGTGAGTTCCTCTGGGGAAATAGTAAGGAATCGGAGACAAGGAGTCCATGTTAAAGACTCTTTAAGGTTTCGGGAAGATGGGTAGATCGAATCGAAGGAGCTTCGGTAAAAGGTAGGCTTCGGTTCCAGGTCGGCTACGTCTATCCTCAATTAAAAGTCTTTCCATACAAATGAGGTAAACATTTCAGTTTTTTCAATAGTGAGACGAAATTTCAATTTCAGAGCCAAAGAGATTAAAAACGCGGCGTAAATCAAATTAGATTAAAAGTTTAATAGGGCCCAATTGCTCAACTAATTCGTTAATTAGCCCCTTACAAACACGTTTTGGTTTTCAGGTGTTCAACTGCCCAGCGAATTTGGCCTCCCATCGCCGGTGGCATAAACCAAAACTGGACCACACGGACTCAAATGGCCAAACGAAGCAGCGCCACTCAGGTTCAGTCTCAACCACAGCTCAACTAAACTCCCCATCGAGCAGCTCCGCTCCGATACTCCAGAGAGAAGCTTCTAATGAATCGAACAATGATGAGGGGATTTTCCCGTGTCAGCAATGCGGCAAAACCTTTCGGAGGTACATACACCATCCAGCGCAAACTGTTTTATTCCCTAAATTTTGTATGCTTCTCTTTCTTGCTCCTCCTCACTCAGACACAGCTACCTGAAGAAGCATCTAGCCTCCCATCAAATGCTCGATAACCTCAAGTCTCTGAATATCTTCAAAAACTGCAGTCCGGTTCCAAGTTTTCCCACTCTGACGCCATATCAGCCTGGAGTAGTATATCGTGGCAATATTTCCACTTCAACACCGGGTCATCTGCAGCCACCGGTAGGTATCCAGACAGTATCTGCCGCCGTCGCCGCAGGTGCAACACAAGCATCACCAGCGACTTTCTACCAGTTCCACAACAATCAGCCGGTGAACACAGGAACATTAGGTCAGGATCAACAGCAAACCGCTGCCAAAGGATATCCACCACGCTTTGGCGGCTTTCCCATACCGCCAGCTCCTCTAGAGCATCGCCGCTTTTATACCCTGGAGGACCTCTATTTGTCGCAACACTTTGAACGCAACTCGGCTTTTCAGTACGTGCAGGCGACGAATGCGGCGGCTGCCAGCAACTTCCTGGCGCATCCTGCCATGCCGTCACTTATGTCGATGTCGGTTAAATGACCGAATGTATTGCGTCCGGTGCCACGAATTGCCAGCACTACCAGTTCTCTGGGTCGTGAGATACAAGAATCTACAGTTATGCCGTATGTACAGCCGCCTCCGAATGTGAGGCTCGCAGATGAGGACACAGCGATGAGGCACGCTTCGTACGGAGAGAGAACCCTTCGAAGAGACTCGCCGGTGCACAATTCTTAAATTCTATTAAATTCATAATGAAAATATACTAGTTTAAAAAAATTTACCTTCAACCACGCAACCACGTATGTATGTGTATTTATTAAGATGAATTCTAATTGTTAGATAAATTTTAGCACCGATTTAATAAAATACAATGATAGACTATATAATTTTCCACCACTGGTTTACTAAAATTCTTACATAACTTTGACATGAAGGAGTCGCATTATTTTAGAGTCGTTTTATAAATAGATGTATCCCAGAATTTCTCTTCGTTGTTTTGCGATGTTATCATGGTGCAGAAGTACCCCCACGCCCGCTTTCATTTTGCATTGCGTAAGTCAGAGCATGAGCCAAAAAGGTGTCATCATGCAATCCTTGTAGCAGGAAAGCCATGGGCCCTGCAAAACCGTTCGAAATATTATAGAAAGTGTAAGTTAAAAGAACAATATATATAAAACCAAAGCCGAATTGTCTCATAAAGCATATGATTATGATTGAGGTGCAGATTAGACTTATGTACAGATTCAATTGGATAGATGAGTATACCAATTTTATTAACCTTGAGCATACAACACATTATCCGCCAGTATATTGTCGTAAACGGTTTCCACCCGATCGTCGTTTCCATTTAGATATCCATTTCTATAGAAGTCTGTTGCCATTTTATGGTTGCTAGGGTCTTTCGAATCTCTGCGCGCAAGGTTACTGAAGAGCACTGCAATCAGGGTTTTATCCAAATCATCTCTGTAAAGAAACGGTTATAAACTTTAAAGAAAAAGCTTCGTAGAAAGCCAAGAGAGTGACCTAATTACTTGCATGGCTTCTTCTACGGCTTCATTTAAATTTAGCAGAGTTTGTTTTTGCTGGTTTATTGAATGAGACTCTGCTACAGCATTCACTACTAGTAAGTATCCCTCAGGCCGGATGAGAACCGCCAGGGCCTTACTAACCATCTCCTTGAGGAGTGGTCCTTTGGGAGGTGCAAAGGTGCCTGAATATATTAAATCTTGAGAAAGTTTTACCCGCACTTTTTGCCGCTCGGCCTTCGCGTACCCAAAACATAATCGACGTTGCTGCCATTTAGCCTTCCCAAATCGTCCCTCTTTTGCAACACCGCAAACCTGTTTCCGGCCGCCTGTTTTTGCTGTTGCCATTCCTCTATGAGATGGCGTTCATCGAGTGAGGTACAAGCCACATCATCAAGGATCCGGCGCCTTCCGCCCATGATAACGTTGAAGTTGCTGCCGGTCGGGCTTTTCACCAGCTCGCTGCCGATGTCGCGATTTCCCTGGAGAGTGTCACATTCGCAGAAGGGGTTTGCGAGGTGTGTGTATAAAGCCGAGCTGGGAGGCGCTGTGACCCGGTTGGTGGTAACGAAACCTGTTCGTCTGCCCGTTTCTTGAGCCAAACGAAGGATGCTTTTGACGCGATGCGTTTCTTTGAGCGGTGTTGAGCAATTTTCAAGAGGGGCTGTTTTGACAGTAGTCTTGACCCCACTAAAGAGGGCGGTGACCACACTGTTCTCGCAGTGCAGCCTGTTGCTGCAGGAATGCTGTCAAGAAGAAGCTTGATTAACTGTCATGTGAGTCTCTATGAAAGCCTTTTTTTTTGCTCTTTCTCACTTACTCCTACCTTAAATTGGCCCAAGTTGGGGAAACTATCCCAGCTCATACCGTTGGAGTGCCTCATGTCTTCGCTTCTCCATCTAACTGAAGCCAAAACTTCTGCGTCTACACCGGTCGCCACGAAGATCAGAATATTCTGTGCTCTCCTTCTGTTCACGCGCAAATTTAAAGCTCTTCGCAGTTCCGCGATGCCGTCGTTGAACCAGATCTGCTGCTCGTTGGATAGCTTGTCGTTCCAATAGGAAACACTTCTCAAGCTGGACACGTCGTTGCTTACCTCGTAGCGCATCAGGAAGCCGATGCAGAGGATGGTAATGAAGAGCGTAAGCAGAACCGCAGCCGCAACGATGAAGATCTGAGTGGACTTGAAAACCCTGCGTTCCATTCTGCCGAAGTGCCGCCAAAGCTTGAACTAACACGAAACTAGTCTGGGAAACGAGGTTATAGCAACAGTTGTAGAACGATTCTTAGAATAGACAGATAAAAGATAAGTTTATCGTTATCAAGATTTATACAAGACCCGAGATGGCTTTGAATGTTTTATAGCACAGAACGCGTTGTAATTTGTACAGAGATAAATAATTTATACGGCGATGCATCTTTGTATTACATATATTTACGAATGTCTTTCAAGAGATGTCTTTCATTGAATGTGTCATATATACATTAGACATACATTCATTATTAATTTAATTGCTATTTTTATATTCTGTAAACAATTTTAAATATGAAAAGATTGATAATAATGAGAGATTCCTTATTATTTTATTGCAATATTTAGTTTGGTTGCTAATTTAATTAGAAAATAATGCAGTTACATACAAATTATATAATAACTACATTCAAGTTATACGTTGTATCTTTTTATAGAATTTATTAGTTTCTCGTTATATTCACGAATTTCGTGACTAATTTCCGTGATTAATGAAATCACACACATTTACAAATACACACAACAGTTATTTTGGTTAACATGCATGTCCTCCTTCTCTTCTTCGTTCTCTCCTTTTTTCTCTTTCTTTTTTCTCCTTCTCCTTCTCTTTTTAGGAGCAATTAAACGCCTTTGTATTTGCAGTTTAAATGTTGTAATTAACATCGACCCTGTTAATAAATGAATAAATAGTTGTGCAGAATTGTAGCTGTAATTGCATTGAATTGCAATTGTGTGAATGTGTGCTTGTGTGTGTGTGTGTGTGTGTGGGTGTGTGTGTGTGTGTGTGTGCGTATGCGTGTGTTGCTGTATGACATCCAAATGTTCACGTGACAGACTTCGGTCAAAGCAGAAGCGGGCAATTAAATTGTTGGCAACACAATTGATTTGTCGAATGAATGCAGTTGTTAGCCACTTAAAGAGTGAGAGAGAGAGAGAAAGAGAGAGACTAAAATTAATCTGACGTTTCATTAGCTTCGTAAATAATTTATAAGTGTCTGCTTAAAATAACTACCACAAATAACAACAACAACAACAAGAAACAACCAAATGACAACAAATGTATGGTAAATGCTTTAAAAATTAATTTTCAATTATATCGTATTTCTTTGATTGTGGGAAATTGTTTCTCTCTTGTTATTATTCTTTCTTGTTATTCTTGTTCCTTCTTTCTGGTGTGTTGTTGTTTTTTTCTAATTCCTGTTCCAACAGCTCTTTGAAGTTATGCATTTAGACTTGATTTACAGTGATTAGGGGTCACCACACCCACATCCTTCCGTCACACATCAGCTGCCATCGCATGTCCAACTGTGCTCGCTACTGTCTTCAATTGCTTCTGATAGGTTTCTGGTCTATTGTCTCGTTGTCGGTGACAGTTAAAAACAAACAATCCATCCACACCCAGTGGCACATGCACACTCGGACCACTTGTATACCTCCCACCGCTGGCCGAGTGACCTGTGGCCCCTATCTACCACCCCCACCCCCCGTCGACACTCTGTGTGCATTGTGACAGTTGTCACATTTATTATGACAGCTCCTGGCCATATCGACTTCAATCAATTCAAGCAGAGGACAATTTAATGTCCGATTCTTGTCCGGACCTGTTATTATATTGAGAATGTTTGAGTTCTGTTTACGACTGCTTGTTGTGTATTTAATTTTGTGCATTTCTGCAGGTCAGCTAAAAATACCGTTTAACAGAAATTATAATAGATTTCCAGAATAGTTTTTCTAGGTTTACTAGTTTTTCGTTGTTTTCTTTTCACGGTTTTGTTTTCAATTTAGTCTTGAGGTGTTTTATGCCAGATCAAGTGTCTAACTTTAGATGATTAAGAGCTTGGATTGGCTCTGTAATAGAATATAATCCTTATTTTAGTTTCAGTTAATTTATCAATCGATTCTTTGAAAAATCCAACTGAAATTGCTTTAAACGATAATTTAGATAATCACTTCATTTAATCAGAGAATTTCTCAATCTAGTTTTTTACAATAGTTTTATTTGTGGTCTGCGTTGATTAATATTAATATTAATATTAATATAAAATGAATATTATGAATCATATAATTTTCCATTATATTTAAATTGAATTTATTTATAAAATAAATCACATTCAATTTCCTTAAATAAATAACATTTTTGCACTTTCTTCATTATTTTCATTTTTAATTTAATTTTTATTTTATTGTATTACATGTTTATACATTTTTATAAAATTTGTATCTTTAAACATTTTATTAATTAAATAAATAATGTAACTGAATTTAATTCTATGTACGTGTGTACATAGATTATATACATATAATTTCAATGTGAGATCTAACAAAAGAGTAAAATAATTCTGAATTCTCAACGACCCTAAGAATTTCAAAACTATTATATGTTTTAAAGCAGCACGGTAAAGCTTTTAATCAATTTAAATTTGAAATTTGTACAACTTCATTTTAAAACCTTTCCTGGAGTTAAACTAAAAATAGTTTAATATTTTTAAATAATAATTTTCTTTCTTTTCGAGTTTCCGAATAAATTTTTATAGGCAAAAAAGGGTTCGGTTCTTAATTGAATTCAAATAAATTTGGTTTTTTTTTAATTAAAGAAAAATTAAATAACTAAACTTATATAAGGTTTCAATTCATGTTATGTATTAATGCTGGTTTAGAAAAGACTCGGCTGCCATGAACTTTTTTATTTTAAAGTATTAATAAGTATTAAATTTACCCGATAAATAATAATACCCGATACCAACAAACGAAAAAAACTTCTTTCATTTCATTTATTAGACTAATTTACATTTTTTTTAAATAAAATTTGAAGATAATTTTTTTTTTTGAAGATAATTAATTAAAAAGTAACTGTAATTAAAAAAATGGAAAAATGCATAAAATATATAAATTTGATAATGTTTACATTGAGAAGAACGAATAAAATTAAATTCATTCTGCACGATTTGAACCGGCAACATTTTTAGTTATAACAGAATAACAGCAGTTTAACGCATTCAGCCACCACACCTCGCATAAAAAAAAATTATGGCTTAACACGCAGATGGCGCTCTAGCAATTTCTCACGGTTTGTATATTGGCTTTGATTTCTTTTAGCGTTCTACTAGATAATTGGAGAGACTGCTTTTTACAAATTTTGAAAACAATAATACACCCACCTCTTTTTGCGACTTTCATATTGACCACTCGGCGATTCTTAAAAAATTCTAATGGTAAATCGCAATTGTTTAATGAGATAATTTTGACACACCTTGTCAATAACAATCTGTCACGGTTTTCTGTAAATTAACTTTTGCTAGCACCCGCTAGATGGCGAAGGCGAAAATCTTGGCTACTCAATGGAGATTGGACTAGCCGGAAATGAAAATTTAGAGACCGGAAATGAATGTTTTGGTTCCGGTTTGTCACTTTATTTTTATTACCTTCAAACAGGAAAAATTTTTTTTTTTTTCTGTGAGGTGTTATTCTTTCATTATTAAAAATGGTGCCGGTTCAAATCGCAAGAAAGAATTTAATGTTGCTCATCAAATTTATATATTTTATGCATTTTTAATTTTTTTAAATTACAGTTACTTCTTAATTAATTATTTAAAAAAGGAAATAATCTTCAAAATTTTTTTTGATGAAAACTAAAATTAGTCCAATAAATCAAATTAGAAGTTTTTTTTGTTTATTAGTATCGGGTATTTATACAAAAACCAAACAATTCTAGCCTTTAATTCAAAGTCGAACAAGAAAAGATAATTACATAATTGAAAACTGCCTCATTTTTACCTTTAATTAAAAAAAAAAAAATTTAGTTCGCTTCAGTTCTTCTCTAAAAAACTGTGTTTCCTCTCTTCTTTCCTCCCTCCCGCGGAATGAGTATAGCATTAAAGCATTATAGCATTATACACGCCACTGAAAGTGTTTCGCCCAGTGCTCGGTTTTTGTTTACATGACGATTACATCATTAAGACAATTAGTGTCAATCATTCATTCACAATATCATTCATGCAATCAGCGAAAAATTATAGCAGAATACAGAAAAGGATGCATTCATTAATGATGTAAAGCAAAAAAAAGGAGAAGGAGGAGAAAATAACCGAAGCGTTATATTGAAAATAAAGTAGGATAACTCGTATTCCCGTTGGAGGCCAAGGTCACTCGTGAACCCACACCCGGGCATGAATTTGGCAACAACAACAACAGCAGAAGCAAGACACAGCCATGCAACTGCAAATATCCATGCTATATACATATGTACAAATGCAATAGAAGATTGGTATATAGTGTGTATACGCACGCACACATGCAGCCACCGCATCTGCGCCTGTTTGAGTGCAAGGATCTGCGTCAGCTTATTGGCATTCGTGCCCGGAGCAATGCGTTGGTTGGTGGCTGTTGGTTTTCTTCTTCATTTCCGATTCTTCTCTTTTCTTTCGCCTACATTATAAGCTTTTAACGCCTGCACATTTGCTAGAGTTTTCCGCAGACCGGGGAAAGCTTCGCTGCAAAAGCTACCAGTCATCAGCAGCCGACGTCATCCCAGGAGCAGTACAGCTACAACGGAAATCACAAGAACAACAACAACAGCATTGAAGCTGTGTTGGCGTTGCCCATCATGTAGGCGCATCATGCAGTTGCTGCCGGGTTTCTTCGATCCTGTTGCTGCACTTGAAGGTTGTGGTCAGCGCTGGTCATCGCATCGTGGTCACTGTGGTCCACAACACACTAAACAGAATCTCTGGTGTCACTCTGTCTCTTTCTTGCCCAGTGAAATTCTACTTCCATGTTCTGCGTTCCAGATAAATCCCTTTGGAAACTCATCTATCGTCGTTATACTTTCTTATCCTCAATACTAGGAAGGATATTTTATGTACATATACTTTTTTTTTATATTATTATTATTATTGTTGTTATTGTTATTGTTATTAAATCGATAGAATTCTCAAACTTAACCATGTATTTACATATTTTCAAAGCGCTTCATTTAGTTTATAACTTTTATTAACTTATTATGCAATGTGTTTATGTTATTAATAGTTTATACAATAATTTCACATTTCACAATTTTGTTTAAATTCAGAATGCAGAAAAAAGCAGAAGAATACACACAGTATGTAGGTAAAAGTTATTGATAGAATGCGATAACCAAGTTGTTGTTGCAGTTGTGGTTCTTGCAGTTGTTGTTCTCCATGCATTTCTGCAGTTCTCCAACATGGCAAAGAGCTTTAATGAGCTTAAGTGTGTCAGTGTGTGTGTGTGCTCTCTCGCATACATTGGCCTTGAACGTGAACTGCATTTGTGGATAAAAACGGGCAGCAAGGCGAATATGTACTTTTTGTTGCACACACACACACACTTACAATACTTTTACACATACTCATATACTTACATGCAACGAAATTACATCTGCTGCTGACTGCGTCGTGGCATTCATTCAATTCGTTTATGTAACAAGTTTAGCAGCGACATGTTTTTCTCAAACCAGCCATTATCTCTCCCAACTTTCTGTGTCTTTCTCTCTCTCTCTCCCCCTCTCTCTCTCTATCTCTCACTCTCTCTCTCAGGTGCACTATTCAGTTTCGATCTCTTCACTTTGAGGCTCTCAACGCTTACTCACACCGTATGAATGGCCAGCATTTCAAGGTCACATGCGGGGAAAGGGTGCTACTTGTACTTCGGGGCGCATTGTGAAGGGTTCCTTGTTGTTGTTGTTGCTATTTTTGTTGTTGCTCTGGTCGTGTTCGGCTGCAGTAGTGCAGCCGCCTCAAAGCTCTGGCAACGCGCCGCCACGAGCACTGGAAGCTTTTGTGGGCTTTCGCTCTGTTGTCGCTGCGTGTGTGGTTGTTGTTGTTGCTCTTGCTGGCTGCTGTAAAATGCTTTTTCTAGTTTCGCAATTAGTTTTGAACCAAAAAAACTGTTCAGCAGCCTCGAACCTCAGCCCAATGTCACCGCGTTTGCATTTGTGTTGTGTTGATCGGATGTTGCGCTTACGTGCGCCTTCAGTTGGTTGCTGTTGCTTCCTGTGAACAAAAAAAAACATGTGAAAACGTGTTAAGTACACAAAAAGTGGGCGTAAGGACGGAATCCAGGAGGGCGTTCACAAGGTGGGTAACTTTTGAAAGAAATTCGAATGTTTAAACTATTGTAATGTTCACTAAAAGTGGTGGCTAAGTTCGAAAATAAGTCGTTGTTGTTGCTTTTGTTGTACCACAAAATCCCTTCAGTCTCCTATTTTTTTTTAAATTTTCATTTAGAGTAAATTTTGAATAAGCGATTTTTGAATCGATCATTTTTAATAAATATTCTAATAAAGTTTATACGAAAAAAGCAATATTACATCAACATTATATTATATATTATTACACAGTACATGTATCAATATAAATAAACCATAAAATAGGTAGAAAAGATGTTCGATTATATAACCATCGGTGTATACTGTATAACATCCATAGTGATATATGATATATTGTAGTTTTCATGATCTACAAAATTTCCCACTGAGAGAAAAATAAACTATATTAAAAATGAACTGAAAATGAAATTAAACAACAACAAGCAACCGTTTTTCCAGCGTTTATAAATACTATGGAAAAGTACAGAGTATTGTCACTATTTAAGTCACATACTCGTATGTCGCCATGTACTTGTGTATAGACGAGTACATGCCTCTATACAAACATATCTATTGTATCATATAATATACTCAATTACATAAGCAACTACGTTGTACTTGTTTCACACATGATCTGATGCATTTCTATTTCCATATAATAGAACACACATCAGGTTATCTGACTTGATTGGTTGGTTGTAGTGAGAGGGACGATGAGCGGGGGAGGGGGGGGGGGGTGGAGTGGAGGAGGTACTCTTTGCCCGCCCAGTGCTTGTGTATCCCACCCACTAGCAGTGAACAGCTGAAATTGCTTTCAAAGCGAAGAGAATTCATTTCATACGAATTGCTACAAATGTACATATAAGCGAATCGATGACGTACAGTGGGACAAATAGTTTTCTAAAAAGTGTTCAAATTATCTTCGGAATCTAACGAATTTCTCGCCATCGCTCTTTAATAATTCATAAAACAACAAATTAGCATCTTCACGATTGAAGGCGATTGTTTCCTTATCCTGCTTGTTCTTCCTCTTCTTTTCTCTTCTTCTCCCTGCTTCAAAATGACAGCTCAAGAAACGACTGTCATCTGAGGTGATTTGTTTTTTAATATTGATTATTTTATGATGATGATGACCTTTAAAAAAAGCAATATTGTCATCACATAAACGAATGACAAAACACAAAAAAAAATCAATTTCAGACCGGAAGAAAATTAGTGAAGTTCACATGCAATGGCTGCTGTTGTTGTTGTTGATTTTGTTGTTGTTGTTGTTGTTTTTGGAACCTCAGCATGGCTGACATAATGCGTTGACATGAAAAGCTTGGAAAAGTGAGGGCAACAAATACAACTGATGGCAACGTAAAGTGCAAAGGTCACAGAAGGGGTGACGCTGGTGGTTGGTGTAAATGTCAAGGGTCACAGCGACGCGATGAGCAGCGTTAAAAAGGCAAGCAGCAAAATGCACTGAATGAATAATCGATAAAATACTCTGAAATCATTATACACAATCGCGAATCCTTCAAATTTAAACATAAATTGAACAGACTTGACATTTCACAAACATTTGGATGAAATAAACAAGCTAAATATGATTAAATAAATAAATAAATGCACTTAGATTTAGAGTTCAATAATTTATAACAATAATTAATAGTTTAGAATGAATTTTGGATTTATTAAAATTTTCCTTTTCACGAAAGCTGTCTCGATCACAAATTCACAGAGATTCATTGAGTTTCTTTGTGATTCATTTTGACTCATTGAGATTCCTTAAGATTCATTAAGATTCATTAAGATTCCTTGAGATTCATTGAGATTTATCGAGATTCATTGAGATTCTTCGAGATTCATCGAGATTTATTGAGTTTCATTGAGATTCATTGAGATTCTTCGAGATTCATCATCGATGATGCTCATCTGGTGCGCATTACAAGTAAATAGATAAGTAAAAATAGTGAAACATGAAGAATAAGAAGCTGAATATGTAAAAAAATAACAAAAGGAAGAGAAACCGAGAGCAAGAGAGAAAGAGTGAGAGACGGAGTGAAAGAGGGAATCAGAGAGGTAGATAGAGCCAAGAACGAGATGCAGACGAAGCCAAACTATTAGAATGACTTCATTTCGCTTTCTGGATGCATCTGGATGTGCAGCTTTTGTCCGTCCTCTGCTCCACTCTGATCTGCTCCATGTTGTAGCACCGGATTTCGAGAGCAGCTGCTGCTACGTGTGTATCTGTGGTTCCGTGTGAAAGCGAAACTTTTGACTACTGCAGGCCCAGCACTCATCCATCTGTTCAACCAACCATCATCACCATCACCATCGCCATCACCAATACTATAACTAGGGTATGTTGAAAGGGGGACAGTGACGCAACCGGACCCCCAACCAGCCACCAACTCCGCTGTGGCAAGAGCATTTCACTGTCACTTTCTGGTTACTTCTACTCCTTCCATCATCCTCTCTTCTTATGTAACATCTCCTGTAATTCTCTCGCTCTTTTTTTCTCTCCTGTCTAACGTTTTCATGGTGACTCCAACTCCAACTCCACCGCTTGGCAGGTTTAGTTTCGTAACGATAACCAGAAAATGAAGTGTTGCAAACTGATGACTCATCTGTGGACAGACAAACAGACAGATGGACAGACAGAGCAAAGAGAGAGAGAGAGAGATAGACAAGGGAAGAAAGGAGAAGGTATCGCAAAAAGGAATAAAAAGAGCAGAAGAGGAGAACAGTGTTGCCGTTAGCACATATAATTATGTGTCTAAAATTCACACTCAATGGACACGTTTTACAATCAATCAATTTATACATTGGCACATTTTACTGAAGCAGAGGACACATTTTTCCGAAGCACAGGACACATTTAATGCTAGGAGAGCGGCAACACTGTTGAACTGCTGCATTCGTGTGAGTGCGATTGTGGTGTGTTTCGTGCATTCGGCTGTGCTTTCGTGAGTTCGACTCGTCGTCTTCTCCAACTATTGACGTGTGCGCTGCACCTCTCAGCAAACACGAACGCGATGCAGAGAGACACATAAAGAAAACATAAAAGGAAAAAAAATCCTTTCAGTGAATTTCAAGTTCATTGTCAAGGTCGCTTGTTATTGGCATGCGCTCGCTCGGCAAGCTACGCTGTGGAGTCGCTGCAATTCAAGCAACAACAACAAACAACACAAACATTCTCTCTTTCTCTCTCTCTCTCTCTCACTCTGCCTCTCACATAGTCTGTGCGCTGTTGGCTTTCGACATCTCTGCAGATTATCCCTCATTTTGTGTTGTGTTTTATTAATTGAATTTAATTGCACGGCAGAGAGAGTGAGGGAGAGACAGATTGAGAGTGAGAGGGAGATGGAAAAAACGCATGCAAGAGAAATCGTTCGATAATGACAGGGGACCCTAAAAGCCCCTAGAAGTGTCCTTGGAAAACCAACGAAGGTGTGTTTGTGTGTGTGTATACAACTACTACTCTATGTTTAGATTTTAATGCGAATATTGGGAAGGGGGAAGGGAGAAGGAGTGGGGACGAACAGGGCAGAAGGATTACTCTTGGCAGAGGAAAACGAATTCGCACAAAACGAGCCCCAGCCACAGCGAAGGCGATCCAAACACTCGCAGTTGAAGTTTGTTAGCCGTGTGGACAGGATGAAAAGCGGAAGAAGACGAGTTTCATGTGTGAACCAAGTAAAACTTTGAAAGTGATCTGAAAAATAGAAATAAAATCCATACAAATACAATATAAAAGTACATACATATAATGGAAAAATCAAGTGACGAATGTGTTTGTGAAAAATATATCGATCAGTTGTACTCGCAGCTAATTTGATTAAGCAACTCATCCCGAGTGCCAGCAGTGGTGGCAAATTCAATTAACAGTTAGACGAAAACAACCCAGAATGGATGCAAATAGAGCACAAAATCCATAACATTAACCAGATTAATTTGGGACAGTATTTGAGATACGTGATGTTGGATATGCAGCGAACAAGTCGCATGTGTCTCTTGTATGTATCTCGAACTTTGAACATTGTACACTCTGAGCAGCAGCTTTAAAAGATACAACTACTGAGACACAACACACTATATTGTATATTCTACACACTAACACACAAGCACAACATTCACACACACCTTCCAAAGCATGCAAAACGTATTCAGATGTACCCAGCTGTGGTAGATTTACTATATACACTGTATACAGTAGTGTAGAGTGGCACACACAATAAACAACAACAACACAAGGCATCCATCTGACAGGCTGTTCGCTTGGTTGGTTGGTTGGCTGGTCGGGTTGGGAGGGTGCGATGCCCACCAGAAGACAACCACGCCAGCAGCAGCAGCTGTGCTCTTTACGTGTACAAGTATTTATTACATAACATCATCCTTGAACTTGAGCTTCGCGACGGACGAACGGACGGACGCATCGGGCGCGCCTGCCGCCACCCTTCATCTTCGCATTGCATCACTGCTGGCGTCCGTCGCTCGGCTGGTTGCTCGCTTGAATCTTCGTGCGGCTTGCACGAGGGTACAGTTGAGTTGCAGCAGAGTACAGTGGGAAAAGATGCCACAATATTGAGTAAAAAAACGACCAAAAGTAAAGCGAAATTGCAACACAAACTAAATAAGATATTAAATTGAAAATAATTGCAATTACGTATGAAATAAAACAACAATAATAATAACAACAACAACAGCTCCTACATTACAAAATACAGTTACAACAAGCTCTGGTGTTGCGTGCTGATCATCGTTATTGTTTAATTCTCTGTTTGTTGTTGTTGTTGTTCACAGTGTCTGTGTGGGCAGCCTTACATCATCACCCTTGGAAAGTCATCACCTGAGACTATAGAATTACTGACTAAGCCTCAACTTTGCCTCACTGTGCACCATTTCAAATGAAAATGTAAGTCTTCTCTTCAGCTTTTCTCAGTGTGTTTGTATGTCGAACTTGCAGATTTGTTTCATATCAAAGACGGGGAAAAAAGTATACCAACCTGGCCAGAGAAACATTTTACTGGCTAAAAATTAAATTGCTATTGAAATCGTATGGTGACTGGTTTGTGATCCCCCCTAAAAAGTTACTAGCAACCAGCAACTGGCTACGCAGTAGGTTAGGAGAGCACGATAACGAGACGCATACCAACACAAACACGGAGAACAACAAAACAAATAAAACCAACAAAATAATAGCAACAACGAGAGAAACAAAAAAGCAAACAGAAAACTGACGATTCTCACGCACGTGCGCAGAAGAGAGCGACATACGAAGGCAGGGCTGGCTCCCCAACAACAACAACATGAAAAGAATGGAAAAATGCACACGAAAAAAGCGGAGAGAAGAAAGGAAAGAAGGAGCCACACGATTGTGAGACAACCACTGCGTAGAAGGTGGTCAAATGCAGAGCCGCCAAGTATATTTTTCAGATTCCCCCGGTTTCCATAAAAAAATTACCAGATTTTCAGTTTGATTCCTCAGTCCAACAAAAATGTCTCTTGAGAAAACCGGACTGAGACAGACATTCAGACGACAATCGAAAAACTTCCGAAGAAAGTGCAAAACGACAGAACACAGAAAAAGCAGTCGCATTTCGAAAACAAAGTGAAACGTAGAACGCCGAAAAAAAGTGAGAAATGATGAAAGAGAACGGCAACCGAATACAACAGCACAATAAAAAGCAACAATATGCAAGCAGCAGCAGCAGAGGATTCTGCCCTTCTACTTGAATGAGTGACCGACATCATGTAAACAGCGCTAAATTCATAGAATGGTGGTGTCACACTAGTCCGAAAAAGGTTGCAATTCCTCTTGCTCTCTTCCTGTCAACCCTTTCAACATGTTCATTTTTACAACACGGAAATTCCTGTAGAAAAGGGGGCTGTCGAAAATGAAAAGAACAGGTGAACAATTTTTTGTAGTATGACAGCGTGCAACTTAAACAGCTTTTCTGAGGCGGCCTCAAAATGCCCAGTGTGACACCCACCAATGACGATGGTAGAACTTTCGATTCGTGCTGCTAACGACGACGACAACAGCGACATTGAGAACAGAACCATTTGTGCGATCGGCCGAGTCCAACGTTAATGCGGAGCGAGAAAGCGACGGAGAAAAAGTTTATTTCCAAATAAAAACAAGTAAATTATTATTAATAATATAACAAAAAGTAGTAAATACAGTGTGAACCAACGAAAGCAATAAGATATTTTAAAAAAAGGTTTATAATAAAAACAATTGCTATTTACTTCTGTGGTACCACAATATTTACAGTGACTAATTTGTGGTGCATAAAATGTTTAACACTCACTTTTTTTTACTTCATTAATAATAAATTCGGCACCTTTTCGATCCTTCCCTCCTCTTGTCTACCTCTTTGAGCCTTCTAGAACTCGCCCGATACGAGCAGCTTTCAACCAACCCTTAACTTTCAAGAATTTACTGCGCTGCACTAGCAAAGAAATTCGCATTCGAGTTGGATTTTATTGCGACGCAGAAAATTTATGGTGATGAAATAGTGGAAAATTTAGCCAAGAAAATTCCAAGCTTTTTTCGGCGGTAGTGTTTTTGATTGTATTTTCTTTTCTGTAAATATTCGGTAAAACTGAATTAAAAACAAAAAAAACCAATGAATCACTACAAAAACCATCAACAATTCGTGGATAGGGAACAAGGAGGGGTGAACCAGACGTAAAGGACAACAGACACAGGAGCAGGACTGACAAGCTTATTATTCAGATTCGCCGATATTCGATGTTGTTGACATGGCTGACTTTAACCGAACCGTAAGTAATACTCTCAGCTTTATTGAAATCTTCAAAAACATGCAGTCTTTTGTTGAGTATTATAATCTGGGGATTTCAGTATTCCGGAATTACAGCCGCATCTGTACGTGTCAGGACTAGCGAAGTCGTAACGTAACGAAACAACAACAATTTAGATTTTCGTATTTAACCTTTTTCACGTAATTTACATGAAATTAAATGACATGAAATGTTTAACCGTTGAGTGTCTTTTAATACAATTAAATGATTAAATTTAATTGAGTAGAATTAAACTCATTACTCGCATATAATATAATTACAGATACCTTTTATGACTTCTACAGTTTTATAACAACTACAACAACGAGAACAAGCATTGTTTCTGTGTCTCTCGTGCATCCGATTAGTAATTTTTTGCTTTGTAATTTCGAACACCCCGCTTTCCCTCCTCTCCTCAAGACCTTTACGTCATACTTTTCTTTGCATCCACTTCGCCTTTGGTTCATTATAGACTTCCTTTTGATTTAATTATATTAGATACAAATTTAAAAATACGTCAAATTTGCATGTCAACTCAAGAACTCTCAACAACCAAACAAAATAGAGACAAAATAGTTATTTTTACTTTGCATTTTTTGTTGTTGCGAATGTGTGAATTAAAAGCACTTTTTAACCATTCAAATATACGACTTTCTATTGTTTTCGGTTTATTTAATTGTTTACGTGTTCGTGTTGTTTTTGTTGCTCTAAACTTGAAACTATACGAAGCTCGCATAATGAAAAATCGTTTCATATCACTTCGTTACGCTTCGTCTGCTTTAAAATAAGCACAGAGTTGGGAAGAAGGGTGAAGAGGGTGGTGAGTAAAGAAAAGGGTTCTTATTTCCCGTTGCTTAAAATAAATGCCATGACGTAAATGCTTGCGTACGTAATGAGGGAATGACGTGTTCAAAGCTAGTGAGTTACGTGTTCAAAGTGCATCCGTGATCAGACAAAGAAGAAGCAGAACCGCCTTCGCTTCCTTTATTTCTTGTCTGAGACTCTTATGACAAGCTTGTTATTCGTAAATAATGTATATTGAGATATATAGAAAAAATATATTGAGGTTACACTGTAAACCCTGTCCAACTTAATATAATTAATTAATTATAATATAATTAAATTTTGAATATATTTAAACTTATTTACAGCCTTATCACATATTTTTAAACGCAAACTCAAACGCAATGCGTTCCAAATGGTATGATCTAACTTTTTCGAGTAGACTGCGTTTCAGTTTTGAGGAGAAACACAAAGATAAACAAACTTTACGTAGTCTTGCAGACTTCCCCTGTTTGCAGAGCACAAAGAGTTACCATGCATGAAGCATTTTTACAAGTATTTTCAGTAATCCCAATGAATTAGTGCTATAATTGATGTATGGCAACAATTTGTACAACAAAAGCAAATCTGATAATTCGCACACAATGTTTACATATTGATATTGTGTTTATTATCGTGTGCTCTTTATGTGAGAGTGAATATAGCAGCAATATTCCGTTTGCGACTACTAGAGCGCAGCGTCATAGCGTGGAACAGAATACGGGGATACTCAGAAGAGGGACAATTCGGATCTTTTACTTATGCCGGAGCTTCAGTAACTCTAATATTATTTGTTACTTATGTATGTGCATTATTTTATTTTATATAATGAACAGTTTTATGACGAACTAGGCATGAAAAAATAAGTTTTTCTGGATCTTTTGGGGAAGGTAGCGCCGTGCATAAAAAAAATTGTATGACCCACTGTTTAGAATCACACCAAACGCGAGCATCTTGCGATCGTCTGGTTTGAGAGACTTTTTCCACGAAATAGTTCATCCATCATGCCACAAGTACGTAGTGAAGTCTGCTAAGCATATAAATTACCAAAAAACTTTGTTTGCGTTTGGTTTCGCGTTTCGATTGCGTTTGAGTGGTTTCCTCTCTCAATTCGCGAACAAAACGCGAAATAAACGCAACGCGAAAGGATACATGATAAGGCTGTTAAAATATTCAACCTTCGTTTGGGCATTTACAATATTCAGTAAATTTGAAATGGTTTTCAGTTTTAAGAAGCTGATATTTTTGTTGCAGTGTAAAGTTAACCTTGAATTTGACACACATACACATCTGTACACAAAAATAAAATACACAACACGTGCACATACACACACATATTCGAGTCCCTTAAGAATATTATGTGGACAAGAAAAATTGCTGCATCAGATAACAAAATAAAATAAAAATGAACTCGTGTTCGTTATCCAGTTTTTGCCACACGATTGGCACTCGATTTCTGCAACAACAAAACAAAAGCAACAAATACGAGTACGTTCACAATAGTGTTGCCATTGTAAAAAAATAATCATTCAGTCAGACAGACTTTTATCAATATTAGACACAAAGTCATAAGGAAAAAAATCTTCGTGAACTTCAAACAGAATTCAAAAAAAGCCACAAAACGACACAAAAAATAAAAAAGCAAAATAAAAAACAAATTCCAAAGCAATGAAATGGAAAGATTATACACTTTTTTATAGACATATACAATATCTCCGATATCTGGATAAATATATGCATATACAGCCATGCATGCATTCTGTGGCCACAAACCAAAACCGCTTAACTCGAGTTAGAACGAAATATTATACTGGATTGGAAACATTAGGACGATTATATCCAAACTCGATGTGGGTAAAGTTAACAATAGAGAATACGTCTCTAAGATGGCTTTCAATTATTGCATTAAACAAAATACTAAATAATTCACCTGAAAAGTAAGAAAAACAGACTTGAGCTGTTTCGGCTTGTGGCCACGGATTTGTTAGCTGCTACAACGAGAAGTCTTTCAAGTTCAAGGTTAAGATAACACGGAGCGCGCTCAGAGCACCGACCAAAACAAAGAATAAAAACAACCATTAAAAAAATAAATATTCCAGAGAAGTAAAGTTATCCACAGAGTATACGAGAGATTGAAGAAGCGGGTCATCGCATGCCCACGAGATGCCAACTCATCCGTTTGTAATAAAGAAAAGTTTTTAAATCACAAGTAAAGATATGTTTTCACTACAGAAGAGGCAGGGGACCATCAGAATAAAATTCTGTTAATCGAAACAAAAAATTAATGTTGAACCTGAGCAACAGATGAAATCTTCGTAGTAGATAAAAAAAGACACAGAATATAGACAAAAAAGTAAGGAAAAAGAAAATGATTACAGATAAAAAAGGCCAGAAATTCTGCCGGACTGACGGATGCATGACGTGTGCGTGACTTGCGGCGGACGAGTTTAATGAGTGTGCTGATGAGTTGCAATACAATAAAAAGTGGTTAACTATTGAAAACCGGTTTAATTAATAGAACGATTCAAGTTAACACGACAAACAAAACATTATTTTTTAATTGAAACACCGTGGAAGTTTTTAAAATGTGTGACTTTTGTATTTATTAAGTTTTTGTTGTCAATTTTTATTTTTTTTTTGGAAAAATCATTTTAAAGAGTAGTTTTCTTTCTTTTCTCTTTCAGTGCAGCCAACGTGCGTCATCGCGTACACTATATTGTGTGTCGTTCAGAACGAAAGTGCGAGTGTATTCGCCGGAAAGAGAGTGAGTGGGGTGGGATCAAGATAGCGAGGGAGGTGGCGAGATTAAATAAGGACAACCAGCAGCCACAACAGTCACAAGAACAACAACAACACAGGTTGTCTAATAAATCAATCTAAACCGAATGACGGCAACAACAGACAAGAACCAGCAGCTGTTGGCTGCTTTTACCAACCCTCAGCAGTCCTCTAACCCGCCCCCATTCAAGCTGCACCCTCTCTTCTCCCCGTAACCATGTGAATGAGAACTTCATGCACTCGTACACACGCGGACGACCTGCACAGATTCTCTCAACTTGGACTTGAAACTTGTTGCTGTAAATGCGACGATGAGGCGTAGAGACGGTGAGAGTGATGGTGGGGGTGAAGTCGTAGGGTGGCGTCGGCTGCCTCAGGTATTTTTTCACAATTGGCTCAGTACCAGAAACAACTTCAGACAGCTGCACAAGAGTATTCAACAGAGAGGCAAAAACAGAGAAACAAAGAGAGAGAGAGGACCCGCGCGAAAGCGATTCAGTGTAGAAAGCAGAAATTAAAAGACGTGGATGAGGAGAATCGGGATAAAATATGGAAAAACGAGTGAGTGGGAAAAAACACAGCGTAAGAATTGTTAATCAATAATTAATTAATAATATTAGTATTATTGAAACTAAATTTTGTATGAAAAATATTTGTAATTTTAAGTAAAAAAGAAAGGATTGTCGAGGAAGGCTTTTTCATTCATTTCACATAGAGTTGTAAAAGCTTTCCCATTACACGCACACACGCACGCACTCAATATTATTCCCGAGCTCACTCGTTAGCTTTTCGTAAGCTTTGAGCTTATAAGCTTACCTTCCTAGAAAACCAATCAAGACGCATGGAAAAGCATATGAAAGTAAATCGTTAAACTGCAACAAGAATTTTTAGTTGCATATTTTCAGGGTGGGTGAAAACAGAGTGCCAAAAAGCAAACCACAGAACACATGCTTTCACTTGATTCAATTGCAGCTTTTCATAAACTAAACATATGGTCCACGATTACAGTAAAGCCAAGAACAACAGCGACAGCATTTAACAGGTAAGTAAAATATTTCTTAAATGAAATATTAATATTCTAATTATTTTTTAATTCGTATTAAAGTAATCATTACGATAAAAATAGCAAGTTGAAAGCAACGACGAACATGCAAAAAAGCTCTCGACACCACCTGCAAAACGAAAGGTTGATGTCTTTGCTAAAGGCAAAACATGATGTCAACAATAAAGCATTCTAGCATGTGCTTTAAATACGCATAAATAGAAATACATTCGTAGAGAGCCGAAAGTCAGAAACTTTCATAGAATGTTGCAAGTTTGACAGAAACTGAATACAATGGCCGCTGTCAGAGTAGTCCTCTTGGGGCCGAACTCACTCATTCTGATTGGTTGGTCCACGTCACATGCTACGAATCAACCAATCAACGTGATAAACTTAGTGATAAACCTCAAGAGGCTTAGTCTGACATCAGTTAATGAGTGATCAGATCGGGTTGCGTTCAAATCACGTCTGGTGCAGTGATATTTTTGTTGTGGTTGAAATTACCGTAAGAAACATGAACAGACGTAAGAAAAACGTTTTTTCTGCCAGAAGAAACGCTTCAGAAATTTTCATCTGGAATGAAATTATATAAATATATGTATATGTATCTATATCCTACACTTCTCTATGATTCAAAAACAGAATGTCAAAAGTGATTATGTGGAACAAATCCTTCCGCCTTCGAGTATCGAATATAATAATAAAACAAACATAATATTAAAACTATATCCGTAGGGTAATCATAGCGATAAACAGTGACTTTTCGCAAAACCCGAGCATCCACTTAGATAACTCGGACTTCAGTCTGGCTACCAAACAAAATTATTAGCTCGCTCCAATGAAAATATTCAAGTGCAAATAAAGTGATCATAACTTCCTCATTGAAACAAAAGTAAAGCGTCGATATTAAATCGAAGATGAGTGTAAAATTCTTCAGCTAACATGTGACGGTTCTGTTTATTTGCACGGTTTGCTATGGATCGTATCCACACATTCAGTGATGATGATCGTGATCGATTCATCTGTAGTACTACGTTCATTCTACAAGCCAGAGCAGATGCTTCTGTACAGGCTGCTGGGATACACGCTGTGCTCGCTTTGCGTTTGGAATCTGATATCAAGTGAACACAGCTGGTGGTATCTCAGTAGTTGGTGCATGAAATACAACATGTACAGCGAATCTTTTGAGGAACTTGAACAACACAACAACCACGACGACACCACCATGCAATAGATTCACTATTCATACATCTAACATGGATTCTAGAAGCACAGCATTAGGGGGCATATAACAACAACAATAGTAATAACAACAACAAGGTGAGTCTATTTTCCACTATCTTATGTGTCAAAGCTTTCTTTGCATCTCTATTTTATATCTATTTTTAATCGAATTCATTTGTTTTAAGTATGTACTTAATTTTGGTTCCTTGATTTCATGCAATTGCAACGATTCAAATTTTAATTACATTTATTTCAAGAACGAACTCGTCTTTCTTCATTATAAATTCGGTTTAACAAAGAAATTAACATAAAAAAATTGCATATTTTCAGCATTTTCTCTCTTCGATTTTGGTAGCTACAGAAATTCGAATGATTTTTTTTTTTGGTAGTAGTTTAGTTCTATCAGGTTTGATCAGAACAGATCTCATTGTGCAACGTGGATGCCGATGGGCAACTTGTTATCAGACCCCATAGACCAGGGTACACCAGCACAACCTAGAATATTTATTGATAGTCCTTGGTGGTGACTGTGCTTGGTTTACTTCCGTTACTCTTATGTCACTTTTTATGGCTCTCGTGGCTCTTCTTATGTTTCCTCTCTTATGTCTTCCTATGACTTTCATAACTTCCTCTTATGGCTATTCTAATATTCTTTCTCTCTAGACCTTTTTCTCAATTTCGTAGAGTTTGCTGGTTGTGTATGGTGGACATACCGTGGGCATGGTAATTCACCCATTTTGATCTACCTTGGATAACCTTTAAAGTGTCTGAAATTAAGAACTCATCTATTCGTCCATCGTTACAGGGTCCCAGAGGGATGCAGAGAACGGATTATTATTGATTTTCTATTTAAAGCGAGGAATTTAATAATTATGCTATGAGATTTTATTATGTGGTAAGAAATCTTACAAAAAATAGTAGTGTTCTTATAATAAATAATTATGATACATCATACGGTTCTCATTACTCATTCAGTCATTCAGCCCCCACCCTTTCAACCCCATTTCGTCGCTTTGTTTCATACGATAAACTTTCGCTTCGTCCCGGTATGTTCTTTCGCACCGCAACCCTCGATGGTAGTTCGGATCCAGTCAATGTAGAAATACACACGCGGAGAGACATTCAGGGTACCCAAGGCATGTGGCACGCCTATGGTACCCAGTCCCACCAAGTCTCCTTCGGCATTCACCTGGGAGCCACCGATGTCCCAGCGACAACCTGGCTGCTCACGAGTTTTCATCAACGTACAAAACGTACCGACGTCGCTGGTCCGCAGATGATTTTTGCACACCTCGTGCGGCAAGTACCTGACTTCCAGCTTCCGTTTGACCAGTTCATCGATCGTGGATCCACACCAACCGATCATCGTCACCTTGTCGCCTTCCTCCAGATCGTCCTCGTCGGCAATGGCGATTTGCTGTGTCTCGTTGTTGAAGACGATGGGACTCTCGAGCCTCAACAGTGCGATGTTGTTGTGGAAACTCTTTTTGTCGAAGTTGGAGTGCACGATTATCTCTTGGACGCGATACTGTCCATTCTTGCGTCCCATCTCCCAGTTCTTGGCGCCGGTGATGACGCGCATTTTTTTGATCGGCGATCCATTCACACAAACGGCGGTGGTCAATACGTGCAGATCGTCCACTATAACAGCGCTGCATTCAAGTCCATGTAACCAAATCGTGACGTCCCAGGGTGCGTTCACCGTGCTCGCAACTCTTCCAACCGATTCAGTTGCCTTTGCAATGCCCGCCTCCATGTTGGGTAACATGACCGACAGTACTGACACCACTAACAACACGGCTACTAAACAGTTCATTTTGCGACTACGAAGCGTTTCTTTAGTGTGAGGTCTTTATGCCCAGAATTAGCCATTATATACTCGTTCATAAACATTTTTGGGGAGGAAAAAAACTTTAAAACGAAGCTTTTATCTCGGTTCTTAAATTTGAGTTCTTGTTGCCAATCAAATCGTCTGTATCACTGATAAAACCAGTAACAAAGGCCAGAAATAATCTTTGCCGATATCGATTTTTGTACATTTCTGATAATACTCGTATATCGACTGCCTTTCAGGAAGTCGAATAAGTTAAGATACGGAAATATAATGGTGACAAGAGGTTTAAAAGTTTAGTGAGGTGGCAAAACTGGCAGACTAAATCACTTATCAAGGCGAGTTTAATTCAAAAGCTGAGTGAGGTTGTTCAACTTTGGGACTATATAGTGATATATCAAGGCGAAGGCGAACTGGCTCATTTGATTAAACTGTTCGATAAGTACAGTTGCTGTGCTGTAGTTATGTAGCTTCTTTAATTAATCCCCAGTCATGCGTTGATAACTCGCCTTCGCTAACTCTGATACGATATGCCCCGCCGACTTCGAGGCCTATGTACGTAAGTACGCACCTACTATATACCTGAATATGGACCTGTTCTCGCTCCGAAAAGATTGTTTCCTCTATAAGAAGAGAAGAGCAGATTTCTCACTCAAATCGAGGCTAAATAATTATGCGCTCTATTAAAATAAAATTATTCACATACAATAATAGAGGTTTACAAATAATTTCACTCCAACGAATTCATGGACCGTTAAGGTGCGCATCCACCAAGGCACGCGTGCTGAACGCGTTCTGACCGCGAGCTTGGTGGATACGGAAGAGCAAATGAACGCGAACTGAGCGCGTCCTGAACGCGAACTTTGTTTGCGTGTCATATCCACCAAAAACATTTGCACGTCTATAAAATGCGTGATGTTCGCGTACATGTTTTTTAGTGAGTATACTTGGCGTACTGTTCGCGTTCTGCACGCGTTCTGAATTCCGACTGTTCGTTTGCTTTCCATTTCTGTTCGCGTTCTGAAATTTTGTTGTTGGACCAAATTCAGAAGAATTTGGAGAAGAAGAAGACGTGCAAGATTTGCCTACTCCATTATTAAATACCAACAAAATCGCACTGATTTGTTCGCCGGTTGTTCGTTTGCTTTCCATTTCAAATGGATAGCAAAAAAGCAGCTCGCAAACAGAACGCGAACATTATTTCAAGAATTTGGTTGTATCCACCGAAAAACGAAACAAAAAGCAACGTGCAGCTTTCATGCGTGCACTCGTATTTTGGTGGATACGACGCGAAAACATTTCGGAAAGCTGTTCGCGTTCAGCGCGCGTGCTGCGCGCGATCAGATCGCGAGCAGCTTTTGTGTTGCTTTTTGGTGGATACAAAAGAACGCGGTCAGAACGCGAACAGAACGCGTGCTGAATTTTTGGTGGATGCCTGCCTTTAGATTTGCGAGTAGTATACGCTACATACGATATACCGTATAAAGCTGAATTTCTCGCTCTGAAAAAGCGTGATTTTGTTGTTCTTTTATGATTAATTACACGTGAACAGTAATTAGAGCTGATTAAAACAACAACAGCCAAAAGGAAGAAATGATTTACAGTTTATTAGTAGAATGTGTGTGATTGACTAATAAAAAGAGAAATAAAATAATGACAACAACAATACTTCTAATAATAATTTCACTATAACAACATTAATGATCACTGCTGAGTTAAAATAATCGCGGCAACATGATCAAGTGATCTTAGATGAAGACGTATGAATGGACAACTGAATGGCTGATGAATGCATGAAGTGCGCGTCTCTTTCTATCGTATGTGGAGCACGTAAAAATAGCTTCTCCCTTCTTTTTTCTTTGGTATTTTAGCACTTAATAAGTGGCTAAACCGAGGGCAGCAGTGAAAACTTTCGCGTGTTGAGTTCTTACTTCTCTTATCACCTCCTCTCTCGTCCTTAACACTTGTTCGTGTTTTCCAAGTTGTCTCGCTCTCTCTCTCTCTCTCTCTCTCTCTCTCTCTCTTTCACACTCTCTTATCTACACTTGTTCTGTGTTCTTGTGCTTTCTATCTAAACACCTCGTGCATTATTTATTGGCCAAGCATCAATTTGGTCCATGTACGAAAATAGAACTGGCAACCGAGCCACTCAGTCACTCAACCAGCCAGAGCTGCGCCACTGCATCGATACTATCGCGATGATAACACGATGATGATTTCTCGTTGTTGTTGCTGCCATCCACGACCGTGGCGCATCGATTTCGGCACCTAATTTTAATCATTGCGGCAAACTTTGTAGCCTCCCTTCAGTTTTTTTTTTCACAAATCAGGGGGTCAAGGAAAGAAAGGAGGCTGAAATCTTAAATTAAACCCCATGTGTCAAGTGCTAATTAATACTATATACTAATTCGCAATTATGATGATGTTTGTGTAAAGCTGTAAAAAGTTAAAATATGTATCGAGAGGGGGGAAGAATGTTTAAGGGGGACCACAATGTACTCGAATGTATAAAAAAAAACTTGGCTGCTTTTGTTCAAAAAGTATTCGTAACACTTTTCAAGATTATATAACTTAGCACAAAACCGATTACGTGCCTTTTTTTACGTTCCTAGTGAGTATTTGTATTATTCTTGGTTTTATTTTTTATTTTCTTTTACATTTTCGACATTTCTTCACTAAATTGTCGAAGTTTCTATTATAAATTTTGTTCAAATTTAACGATGTCATTTGAACAAAAATTTAATCAATAAATAACGATGTTGGTCAAATGGCAAGAAAACTCAGCTACTGCTTTATTTTGAGCTTAAAGTGTTTTTATTCCATCTGTGATCATGTATTTACTTCGGAATAAATGCAATAATGGGCGAACCACGCCTTATTCTTGATGCAGTTCGTCTGATGGAAAGTATGACGAAGCAATAATTGATAAAAGCACAATATTTCACAATTAAAATTTCTTCAGTTGCATTTCAATACTTCAACGTGATGTAGTAAAATTGACAACAACAAAAACAACAAAATTTCGTGAATTTCCTTAATGAACCTCATTTAAAAATATCAAGAAGCAAAACATGCGATTAATAATATTAAAAAAGCTGTGTTTATTCTGGGATGCTAGCTAGAAATACAGAAGGATGGAGTGAGTGTATGCGTGCATCATGGGCATGTGTGCATCATGCGTGCGTGTGTTCGTTCTGTACACATCATTCGCAGGTGTTCTTCGGGTGCTGCTTATGGTTTACTTAACGAATAATTTAGTAGCTGTGATAGTTTTATTTCACTGCTTGCCTTTCTTTCACTTTTTATGGAAATCATTGCTTGTAAAACTAAATAAATCATTAAATTGAGCGAAAAACTAAAATGTTTAAAATATGTATTATATCATAGCTCAACAACAGAAGCGAAGAATTATTAATAACGACTGCAGGTTTGTGTATTTGTATACACGTCAATGTTAAAACATGCACATGCATCGATTATAAGCTGCTGCTGCCGCCGTTGCTGCAGTTCTGCTGGGCACTTTAAATAATTCACCTTGAACGTTGTTGCGCTATTAAAACCTCGTCGAGGGGTGGGAAAAAGAGAGCCAAAAACATTCCCAAGAGAACACAGCAACAACAATCAAAACTAGAACAATAACAACAACTGGGACAACAACAACATTCAACCTTACTTCCTACAACAATTGAACAAATGTGTGGGGTGTTTTTAATGCTGGTGTCCGTGGCGTCAGCAGCGACGGCAGCAGCAAATGTTTTGCATCGAATGAGTTGAATATTGAGCAAGCGACGAACTCTCTCAAAAGCTTACTTTTTCCTGAAAGTGTCTGAGCGAAGGGGAACGCGCTGAATGAATGGAACGAGTAAAATGCAATTCTCACAGTAAAAAGAAAAAACAACACAGTCGCAAGCAAAAAATGCATGCAACGTGAAAGTGAGTGAAAGAAAGCGAGTGAAAAAGTTTTTAGAGCAAAGTAAAACCTAGAAATACACACACAACCACACGTAGAAAGAAAAAAGCCAAAAAAGCTACAACGTGGAAAAGTTTTGTGGGACAAATGTTACAGTGGTTGCAGTGGGTTCTCTCGCTCATTCTTTTTGCTCCTCCCTCCCTCCCCACTTTGTAGCTTTCTCCACCTCCAACATCCACCCACTCTCTCTCGTTTTTCTTTTGAAGAAGCCGCTTCCTCGTAAAGTTTGAGAGAGTTTGATTGAAGAATGAGTAAAACTGAGCGAGAGTGAGGACGGCCATTGCACAATTTGACAGCATTGACCGTCAGCTAGTTTATCCAACAGCTATGCCACTCAAGTGTGTTGGCCAAGCTAGTAGTATAGCGTCGTCTGCTCGTGCTCGTGGTCGTAACTTTAAATCCGCCGTAAACTTGAGTGCTTTATTTTTTTCGGATATTTTTTGCCGTTCCCCGGACGAAAAGCGTGTGCGTTCATCCAACCATCGAGATACAAAATAGTAAAACGAGGAACACGCGTTTTGCAGCTGTTGTTGTTGTTCGGTGATGTTATTGCAATTGTTGTTGCTTAGTTGATGTTACCTTCGGTGTTGTTGTAGTTTCTGGTTAGCATATATCTCACCTTCAACGTTATTCAGCCAGCAATTCGAGGTGTTTAAAGTGGTCTTGGGTTGTCGATAGAGGGGGAAGGGGAGGGGAGGGTTCGACGACGGAAAATTTGCTCTCTTTATTGACAGACAGCATTATTTGAAATCTATACCATACTGTGGTGTTTTTTCTCAAGTTTCTTTTTAAACCAGGACAGCTTTTTTTGGTCTATTTTGTGCAACCCACTAACACCCCCCCTCCCCTCCGCCTATGCCCCAACCCTTCCAATTTACACATTATTCTCAAGGAAATCTAAAAACAAATCATAACAAACCAGCCAAAAACACGAAGTCTTTGAAAAGCATACGACTACAAAAAGAAGAAGAGGTGGTGTTGAGGGGGAGATGAAAAAAGCACGCACTCACATGAGCTAACGAGTTACACGAGTGGAAAAGAAGAAGTCACAGCCGAAGAAGAAGCAGCAGCAGCAGCTGGTTAGTTGGCTGCAACAGCAACCGCTGCACTTCTCTGTTATTGGATCCGTCAGTGTTAATTAATTCATCGTCGTAGCAACAGCGACTCTGCTCTGAAATACGATTAAGCAACGAACAATGATGACAACATCAGCGACGTATTATTAACGAAATCGCCAGCAACGACAACCACAATAACAACAACTGTAGCAACTGCAACTGCAACTGGTCTCGTAGTTACTGAAATAGAAGCAATGATTTCTTCGTTTTATTTTTCGTTCTTATTAATCATACTCGTCTAGAAAGTTTACATAATTAACGCTTTGAGAAAGTGACGTATTTTCACGTGGTGAGGTTATAAACAAAAGTCCAAAAAAAGACACAGAAAATGTCTGGTTTTTGCTTTTAAATTAGAAAAATGTTACATAAACACTTCGATCTGAGTGCATAATAATTTTTTCTCGAAGCGCTTTCGTTGTAATTTTCTGAGGTTACGTTTTCTCAGTCTTTCAGCGTGTTTTGTTGTTATTCTCGTTCACTTTTGACGGCGAACATTCAATGTGAGGATTGCAATGAATGTATTATAACAAAGCCATGCTTCTAAGCTAGTAAATGATTTAAGCAAAAGAGAGAGAGAGAGAGAGAGATAGGAAGTGAGCTAGTGAGCCAGTGAGACAAAAGTGAAAAATGGTGTGCATGTGTGTGTGTGTAGAAATGCAATGAAACACATAACACGTTATGCAATCACGTAATGAATTATTTCCACTTCCATCTTTCTTCATGGATTTCAACGAAACGAAGCACCTTCAGTAGCATTTTCTGTTTCTGTCTCACGTCACCTCACCACACCGCATCGTATTTCACCGCACCACGTCCACCACCGACAGCTTGCACCGACCTTGTCATTCATTCCCTCGCCCCGCACTCCGCTCGCTCTAACCTGTCCCACAACTAGTACTCGATATTTTTTGTAGTTTTTTCCTTGAAATTACATTACGTGATGGTGAAATTGTTCCACCTCCCTCGCCCTCGGCGTCCGCTCACGCTGCTTCTTCTTGTTCACAGTATTTACAACGAGTAGAGGTGATAAAGTGTTCGGCACATCGACGAAAACCAACCCAGTTTTTTGTTGAGCGCTGTTCGCCTCGAACCGTGTTGTCTAAATTTAACACTTCACTGTAAAAACCACAAAAAATCATAAAAAGAAAGAGGAAAATAGACAGAATATCTGCTGCTGCTGTTGTTGTTGTTAGTTTTTCATTGTGCTATTAAACATCATCAATACATATAACAGCAACAACAACAACAACAGCAGCAGCACGACCACATCAAATGTACAAAAATAAACATGTCCTTATTTTTTGTTCGAAAGTTTCTTCTCACTACTCTTTACTTCATTCACTGCCTTCAGCGTTGTGATGCACTTTTAACATGAAAGAAGAAGAGAGTCAGACAGAGAAAGAAAAAAGTTTAGAAATAGTTTATGTAGTATTTGTTGCAATTACAATTCAACCACAACAACAACAACAACATTCCTATTATGATTACTATAATAGTACTATAATATAACGTCAACGATAAAACAGTAACATGACAACAGTCTCAAATCGTCGTGATTCTGCTGCAGTTCTGCTGTGATTCTGCTACAGCATCTGTGCTTCTTCTTCCTCATTCAACGTGAGCCACGGTGCTGCAGCAGTTCTGCCGCGGTTCTGCTGTAGCATCATCAGCATTTCTGCTGTTTATTATAACATGCACTTTTTGCTTCTTCTTCTTCGATGAATCAGTGATGCCACCGTGTTTTGTTCAGCTTTGTTTTTCGTGGTTAACTTATTTCAGTTCATTTATTTTTTTTAACAAACGACAGCAACATCGATCGAAAAGCGACATAATTTTTGACTTGTCTTAATATTTAAGCAATTATTTGCAATAATCATGCACTTATTATTGATTAATCAATTAATTGATCACTACATCATTTGACGTTATTACGTCATAAATATCGCTAAAAACCAAACTAAAGAAAGAACGAATGAAAACACGTGTTCATAAAAAAATGGTGAAAAATTCACAAGCAAATAAAATGAAATACAAGTACAATAAAAAAAGAAATTCTTTTTGTCGGCAAAATCAAAAATGACACGCAGATAAAAAAATAAAAAAAAAACTGAAGCAAATCCAATTCAAATGACTAACATTGCAGCAACGCCTCCTCCTTTTCCCGTTGTTGTTGTTGTTGTTGTGTTGTTGTTGTTGTTGCTCTTGTGTCATTAGATACCAAGCAACAAAAACGAGTAAAAAAACGATTCAAATATTCTACAAACACATACAATGCTTGAGTTAATAAGTATGTGTGCATGTGTGTATACTAGGGCCTTGCATATTATAATTTATACATGTGTGTGTGTGTCAATGTACATATGATGTTCCAACTACACAAACACACACGCAAACACACATCTTCTGTGTGGGTGTTTTTGTTAGATTACTGAGAAATCGAGACTTTTTACAGTCTCTCTGCCTGCAGTGAAATAAAAAACACTTGCAAAAAAATTAAATAACTACCATGCAAATAATGAATAATGAGAAAAAGTCTATTTGGAAAACAACAACAACAACAGCATAGATGACGGTGACCTTGATTCAATAGCAGCCGCAGCTGATGCATTATCTTTAGTATCTGTCTGCCTGTCTATCTGTCTGTCTCTCTCTCTCTCTCTGTATCTATCTGTGTTTAAATAGCATCTGTATTTCATTGCAATGCGAATTAAAATAACCAAACGCAACGTTTCGCACTAGTTTCGTTCGCTGTCTCCCTCTCTTTCTCACTCTCTCTCTCTCTATCTCTCTCTTCCATTCTGTAGCAATATTTTTGCCCTGGTTATTAGTTGTGTTTTTTCAACGCGAACTTGGAATAATTACTGATCTCGTACATAAAATCTTAAGTGCTTCAAAAACCGGTTTATTTTATTTTTTCCCTTTTTATCTTTTTTACTTACTTGTACTCGTTTTTTATATTTTTTTCGTTTTTTCCTCTTTTTAATAATAATAAACATTTTAAAAATAAACATTCTCAGAAGCAATTTAATGTTTTTAAATGATCATTTTTTCTTCTGCGGATTGCATCACTTAACAAGTTTGTCAAATGACAGGAGAAAAAATCTAAAGAATTTTATTTTTCTTTCTGTTTGTTCCATTTTTTAACATTTTCTCTTTATGATTTCTTTTAAACATTTTTTTATATCTTCTGATTATGTTCCATACTCTTTGTTATGTTTTTTTTATAGTATTTAAAATCTTTTCAGTTTTTCGTACGTTTGCCATATTTTTTTGTCTTCTTTTTAATTTTTTCCATACTTTAATTTTTAAAGTTGTTTTTTACCATTTTTTCCATATTTTTACACTTTTATTTATCATATTATTTTCTATTATTTATTTTCCTTTATTACTATATTTCTCTCCCTTTTCCGTTATACATACATATATTAATATTATCTATTTTATACACATAAATGTATATAATTTATATATTCATTTAGTCTCTTTTATTTTTTACCATTGTGTTTGCTTTTACTATAATTTCTCTTTTCTTTTTCTTCTTTACTATTTTTTTAGTGTATTTCTATTCGTATTTCTTATACTTAATCCGCTTTTTTATTAACAAATCAATAATTTTTCAAGTTCGTTGACATTTCTTTTAATTCTGAAATCAAACAAACATGTTTTATTATTATTATATTTTGATGGTGCTGCGGGTGTTTTTTTCTCTTGTTTCAATATCGAAATTAAATAAACACACACACACACGCACAGAAACTCACATTCAACTGATTTCGATTTCATAACTTTTTTTACTGCTCACCGTCGAAGCTTCCTTTGAAGTTTCTAGAAATGCTGCTGCGAATCTTTGATGTGAAAAAAAGTGATGTGATGTGGATGTTGTTGTTGCTGTTGATGTGTGTTGTGCAATCGATATCTCATCATCTGTGACATCATCTTTAATTACAGTTTTACTTTGTTTTTAGATGTAGTTTTTTATCAGAACGCCTTCGATATTAGATTAGTTGAAGTCCCAGCTTTGTTTCGCTCTACTTTATTATTTTCTACTTTAATTCCATTCTATTGTAATTCGGTTGTATTCAATATATTCTGCTATATCCAAATTATATTCAAATCTTTTCTGATCCATTCTCTTCTACTCTAGTTTATTCTTGTTTATTCTTTACTTTTATTCTTGAAATTATCAACATTTCATGGTACTTCAATTTAAACTTCGACGTATGTATGTACTTCTTTGAGCGTTTCTAAAAATGCAGGATATACGACGATACACTATAGAAAGAGAGAGAAGGAGAGAAACGGAGAGAAGAAAAAAAGTAAATACTGGGGCGAAGAGAGAGCTTGGAAATGTCAAGGTCAATAAGTGGGGATGAGGGTGGCTCGTGACTGTGGGGTTGCTTCCAACAATGACGCGATGATGATGATGCTGCTTGACAACTTGAAAGGTCATCATTGCAAACCCTTGAAAGCTCTGTTATACACTCAAAGCACTCCAGCGAAAGTGAAATTAGGTCACTTTATTGTCTTGACCTCGATGTGCTAAACGGAACGAGACGGAACGAAACGGAACGGAACGGAGCGGAACTGAAGAGCTTGTTTGTTGATTTAATGTTTCTTTAAAATAACTGCATTTATTAGTTATTTAGTTAGTTAGTTAGTTAGTTATGCAGCCGTCCATCGAATAGCATGGTTATTGGGTGGCGTGTTATTATAAACGGTGTTATTCGAATCTTTACAGGAACTAACTATTGCGTTATTAAAACGTACTACAGATAGTCAATGACGATGATGATTTTAAATGTCATTCCTTTTCTGTTTCTCTCCGCCTCTCAAACCGATCTCCCTTAACAGTCCCTCCGCGTTTTTCTTGATTACATAAACCCTTGAAACTAATTTACGAAATTTTAAATAATGTGGCACCAGTTTTGTCGCCATCAATAAACACTCTATTCTACTCAACTCTTACATATAAATAAATCTTTTATAGAATGAGTTGCGCTGATTTAATTTCATCAGCAAACATTTGAGTCGAAATAAAGAGGAAAAAATAAAAGAAACAAGAAGAAAGCGAAGCGAAATCGGTTGAAGAGGAAGGAAATTGAAGAAGAACAAGAATAGTTGGCTCACAGCCAAAAAAAAATGCAGTCTCATATCTTTAAAGAAAACACAACCAACAACAAGCAAGAAAAACATTCCAGCAAACAAGAACGACATCGACAAACAAGAAGATGACGTGTCTTTCCAACCAGTGGCGGTCACTTGATCGGGGGGAGGGGGAGCGTGTGGTTGGGGTGGCGAATATAAAAATAGAAGGCTTTTTCACGCTGTCAATAGAAGGTTTGAAGTTTCGGTTGCTTAACAAGAACAAGAAGAACAACAACAAACACCTGACGAACTGAGAAAGAATGACTGACTGGCCGATCAATTGAATGAATGACAACATAATCTGTGTAGCATGTTTTGTTTGCTTGGGGACTAGAATAATATTCATACACTATAAATAGTTATCAGCGGGGAAAAATGTGTCATTTTTATGACCAATAAAATTGAAAAGCAGAAAGCTTCTCCCCCTCCCCCCGAACCCCCCGAACCCGCAGCACCCAAACATTCAAAACATTAGAACAGAAAAGAAAAGAAACTCGTCAACGATTCGATTCGATTCTCTCTTTCAAAATAGCTTGTTACGGAAAAAACACCAACTTTTTTACAGTTATACAAAATGAAATGGCCACATATAAAAAACTAAACAGCTGGCAACTCGTGTTCTATTTACGTATCGTTTTAATGCATCGCTTGGTTGACCTACTTTTGTTAGTGGAAAATTGTGGTTCTCTTTTGAGAAATTTTTGACAATATGTATTTATTGAGGACGTACATTTTACAGACATACAGACATATTTTTTGTCACCTCCTCTTAAGTAATTTTACAACCTCACGTCCCTCGCTTCACTCGTTATTTGCACACAATATTTACTCGTTGCTTTATAGACGCCTTGCTTTTATACTCGTTGCTTTCATTTTCTCGTTGATTTAATTTGATTTATTATATGTTCTTCTAATTGTTATTTGCTGTTGTTTATTTTCCCCCACAACGCCTTCATTTATTATTAAACTTTTCTCGCAACATGTTTTTCCCTGTTGATTTGGTAATCGATATTCTCAGGGCTCAATTTTTCAATGCTGTTCTTTAAAGCAGCTGCTCTACAATTCGATAGTGAAGTGAAAGCGTTGCATTCTTAAACAATGATATGAGTTTTAATAATCGTTGCATTCCTTTTACATTCTAAGTGCATTCGTTGTTGTTGTCCTTTTAAAGTTTTAACAGCTTTCTAAATGCGTTTAAATTAAAAAGTGAGCCGTCTCTTAATAAACCACTTTAAACCTGGGTATCTGTGGGTCGTTAAATCTAAAATGTTCTAAACTTTTTTATAAAGAAAGATAACGAATAAATAACGTCTCTGGCTTAAATAAACAATAAACTTGACTCTAACTTTAGAGGAGGATGGGGGGAGTTTTACATATAATAATAACAATTTTGGGAACAGCCACGACTTTTTTCGTTCTTTTTTCAACCACGAAAAGACGAATTTTAAGATATCATTTATCACAGATAAATAGACAAAAAAATGCCTGCGTTGGCTTAAAATTGTTGAGTGACAACGACAACAACAATGAGACAACCACAAGAAGATCCGAAAAAGTACACAAAAGAAAAAGAAAAAATGTACAATAATGTTATCTTCTAATTCCCTCCCTCTTCCTTCCCTTCCTCTTCGTCTTCTCTCTCTTCTTCTATACTCTGTCTTTCCTTTCTGTTTGTCTTTCTTTCTCTTCCCCTCGTCTCTTCTTCACTCTTCTTCTTTTACCTACTGTTTTCCATTCATTTTATTAAGCTTCAAAACGTCGGCAAGCCCATGGTAATGTTGTTGTTCTTGTTGTTGTTGTTGTTGTTGTTGGTGGTGGTGACGACAGCAACATGTGATCGATTAACAATGTTTGTGTGCGTGTAATTTTATAATTTTTTCTTCTCTGTTCTGGTTTTCTTTCATATATAAAATTTTTGTAATTAAATTCGTGTCATTTTTTCGATTGACATTTTAATCACTGCTACGACTTTTTTTAGTTGGCCCACATTTGGACTTATGAAAATGTGAAAAAAATCCGTCTCTTTGTAAGCTTGTTCTTTTTTCACTTGTTTTGTTGTTCAAATTCTTTTTTAAACAAACAAAAAGTGATCGTCATTGAAGTTTGAAGTTCTTAAAATATGATCGTTAAAAGCGAGTACAGTTTTTTAAGAAAGGTCAAAGAAAAGGACAGAAAATGAGAACAAAATTAACTGTTGTTGTTGACCTTTTTCGCCATCTGCCCTACTCTACTTCAACCGTTCTTTTACTCTTCTCGTTCCTCCATTTTTCCTTTCCTTTTAAATTAAAAAAAGTTACAAATTTTGTAGGTTTTAAAATTTCTCTATTTTAAATATTTTCCTTTAAAACTTTTCCACGCATTTTTTCGATGAGAGAGAAACTTTTGTTGTTTCTACACTAAAAGTTTTGTAGGTGGCAACTCCGATTTTTTATTGTTGGTTGGTTGATTTCGTGTTTTTCTCTCTTCTTCCATGTTTTCACACGATTTCGGTGCTTTTTAAAGTGCATTGGAAAAATGCACTCATTAATTTCAAGCTTAAATTATTATTTGGAACGAGGAAGAAATGCTTACGTGCATTAAAGAAAAAAAAAATTACAGCTAGTTTAGAGATCAGGAAAAAGTAGACAATAAGAAGAAGAAAGAGTAGAAGAACAGTCTTAAAAAAAAACGCAGAAATGATAATAATTTCTGTGTTGTTTCTCTTTTTAGAGTTTCTCTTTTTATAATCGTTTTTTAGTGAAAGAACAAAAAATATAAAAGTAAAGCTTCTTGGAGTTTCTTTTAATTTCGCTTTAAATTAAAAACTTCATAATAAAACCTTAATTCCAGTTGCTCTTTCTCTCTCTCTCTCTGAACTTTTATTAAGTCCGCAAGCTTTTGATAACTTTTATTATAATTTTTTTGGCTAATTTTTTTCCATTACAATTAATCAATAAATTAAATAATAAAATCATAAAAATGCACTAAAAATGAAAATACGTCACTTTTTTTATACACAAAAAAAAAACAAGCCAAAAAGAATTTTCATATAAAAAGCTAAACGAAAGCGAATTCATTCATAATCAATAAATTCATATCTTCTATAAACGAAGCGAACGAAGCTTGCTGTTGGTCGCGAGTCGCTGTTGCAGTCGTAGTCGTCGTCGTTGCATCGTGTGGCCATCGCTTTCGTTGTCCGGAGACGCTCGTGTTCATCGCGGTCGTGTTCATTGCTGTTGCGTTTGCGGTCGCTGTCGTCGTTCTCGATCGAGTTGTTGCGTTCGCTTCTTCGATGCATGCGATGCGATGAATTCGCCAGCGCGCGTGTTATAAAAGAACATTAGTTTTCGTTTTGTTTTTGGTTTTTTCGTTTTCCTTTCTGGTTACTCTTTAACTCTACGATCGCCGCCCGAGACTCGAAATGTTTTACCATAACTTATAAACTGAAAACTCGAAGTTTTGGAGTACGTGTCAGGAGTGCATTTGCATTGTTGTAGTTTCTGAAGGTTGTAAATGCACTATCTGGTACGACATTCCTTAACAGACGATCTGCCAAAATACATAAGTTCCTCGCCTCTCGACTCTGATTGCTCCTGGTGATTGATACCAACTACATACGTACATCGATAGAGATACCGTTAAGAAAGGAAGTTTTGAAAATATGCAGTTCTTTTTTTTCGTTAAGTTTACAAACATGTATTACATAAGAGTGTTTCAGTGTTTTATTCATATACAATAAATAAATGCATATATATTTAAACATATACAGTATATACACATATACTAAGTTATTTAATAATGTGCTGCACAGATTTACGTTTCGTACTTTTTTTCAACTTTCAATAAATACAGTAATAAAGAGTTGCAAAAACAAATAAAAACAATAATCGTTGGTGTTTTATTTCAATATTATATTAATTTCATTATTGCATGCATATAAAATAACATCTGCGATGCATTTCTAGAAGTATGGAGGAATTCACTCTGGAGGATTCATTGCATTCATCGAATATTTTGCATGACTACGAAAGTCAACGATGATCGCAAGTCACAAGATCACATTACATCACAGACAACGCAATGTTTTGGACGGATCAGGATAATCGTCGACCTGATTATAATGAAAAACTCTCCTCAATCTTAAAATAGATCAACATCATCAACATCGTCTCCCAACAGTGATAGAATCAAAGAGCAAACAAACTGAACGCTATCAACAAATCGTGGCAATGATCACAATCAATCAACTGATCGGAATCAAGTCCATGATCACAATCAATCAACTGATCGCAATCAATAAGCTGATTACAATCAGTCACGATCAATAAACTGCTTGCAATCAATTAGTCACCATCTTTGAACTGATCACAATCATCAACACTCTGTTCATTACTCAAATGAAAGTCATCACATCCACAAACTCACAATCATTCATTACATTGACTCAATCGTTGTCATGATCACACCATCAAATATCAATAAAGTCAATTAACTGATAACTAATCATCGAAGTTATATTCATTCCATCAAAACTGAGCTCCGTAAAACTAATCTCAGTTGTGAGAACAATCAATAAAATAATAATCAGAGGATTATCTAAGTGAAAGAAACACTAAAAGGATCATCGTCAATCTGATTTGATAATGGAATCATGAAAGTGATTACAATTAAAGCATCAATAAATCTAAAATAATAATCAGAGTGATTATAGTTGTTATAATTAAATCAAATCATTAAGTTAATACAATACAATCAATCAATAAATCGATCGCTATACTTGACCTGATTACAGAATAAAGTAATAAATTAATAAAAAGCAAAACGTTTGTTTATGCATTCTTTTCCTCTGTCGATTGTGCCGTCTGTTTAAAATGTTTGCGTATTTTGTGCAATTCAGGGACCCATTTTTATCAACCGATCAATGAAAATTATCCAGAAAATGACCCGGACTCGTATTAAATCATGGCCACAATTCTTCAAACTATAAAACTTGAAAGATGCTAACTAAGAATGATGTTGAGAGAACCCGAAGAAGAAAAAATACAAAATTATGCTGTGCTGATCATCATCTTTTATGCTTTGCTGTGCAGTCGTTATTTGTTAATCGTTTTTGTTTTCGATTTTTTCAATTTTTGTTTCAATTACAGTTTTCTGCAGCACTTGGATACAATCCGCATGGCGGCCCGAAATATTGCCAAGTTTCATCAAATTTATGGAGTTGCCGATGGCGACGTTATAATAGAATCAGAACTCTTCACTAATCTATCCGGATTTCAATGTCAGCGATTCACCATCGATTTCGTAACATGAAACATTGGTTTTACATAATTTACCATTTATTATTTATTTATTTACCACAAAATAAATGAATAAAACCCTTATAAAAAATAATCTTTAATAAAATCGACTTTAATTGTCTCATAATTTTGTATTAGTTGCAATTTTGATCATAATTTTTATTCACAGTTTTTATGGACTTTTTATTTCTGTTTTTGGATTGTTTAGTTTTTTTTGGGGGGGTTTTAGTTATTGTTTTGGGGATTTTTTACTTTTATTTGTTGGGGTTTTTGAGTGTTTTTTTGTGTTGGAATCTTTTAGTTGTATTTTACATTTGTTTTTGTTTCTTTTTGATGGGTTTTTTAGGTTTCTTCTTTTTTTTTTGCTGATGAATTTCTTAGGTTTCTTTTTAATTTCAGGAATATTTATTTGCCACAAAATCTCGTTACGTATCTGCAATATTATGAGAGGTTAAGATAGGCTCTTTTCACAAGTTTTTTAAGTTTTTTACAGCTTTTTGTAGTGATTTTTTGTGTATGCTTCAATTTATTTTTTTAGTTTGCTTGTTTGTTTTTTTTTTCCAGATGTCGCAATTAATAAACGTTGCATAGTTTTCACAGCTTCGCAACCAGCAGCCTTTCGTCTCGCCAGATTCATCCCAGGAGATTTTTACTCAGCAAGAACACACGAATGTGTCGCCGCCAGCTGATTGCGATGTTTCCATACGTAACCACCAGATGGCGCATGCGAATATCGGACAAATTTGGTTTGATGATTGGAGCTCGTTTCTTTTCCATTTCGTCGAAGTGTACGTACTTAATTTGGAATTCTCTATTTCTTACTTTTTTCAGTTGTTTATTCATTCATTAATCGGTGCTTATGAATTATTTATGATTTTTAGAAGACTTTATATTGTTTGGCTAAGCGCTTTGGCAGTGTGGTTAGCTGGTTGTGTAGAACAGTAAAGAATCACAGCCGCTATCTTCACTGCCGCCGCGATAAGCTGTCACAACGATCTACAAATGTCACTTTAATATAAGAAATACAAGTGTATAGATAAATAAAAACAGATCCGAGATCATGGTGCATGCAGAAAATATAAATACGTACTTGTAAATAAATATTGTATATGTTTTTAAATGTAAAACGTGTTATTAAAAATGCTGTTATTATGACTATAAAAGTGTTTGCCTTTAATATTTAAAATTTAACATGAATCATAACAAGTGAGAGGGCATAACAACTTCGGTCTGGCCGAAGCCTCATACGCCTCCATATCACATGCATTAATCTTATATTGGGTCTGGGAAAAAGTTCGTGGCGTGTTTCTGATAGATGGGGTCAATTGCAAATAACTATGGCAACACTGATTGGAGCGATACCACTGAACACCTATAGGAAGGGTGACAGACACTTCGACCGTAACTGTCATGTGTAAACAATGAAATTGGTGCAGTGGTTGGAAAGTGGTTTACGTTTTAAAATGGAGAAAAATAATGAAAAATTGCGCTATGTTTTGCAGTATTATTACGCGAAAGGGAAAAACGACGCGCAATGATATCGAACCTTTTTTGAAACGTGTCCATCGTGCAAAATAAAGGATGACTACTTTTGGAATCTTCTTGCTAGGACTGAAGATTGGCATATTCAACGCAGATATTGTTATGAGATTTCGATTTGCAGTCATTAATTAAAAGCCGAATAAAACGAACGGGAGGCATCCGAACTGCCCCGTTGTGTCCAGTCGTAAAGCAGTTTTGTCGCCTGATTTCTTACCCATAATTCTACAATATATCTGACAAGTGTAGCAGGACGTTTAGAGCGGTAGATGGTGGGCTTTTCATGACCCCTTTGATGCTTAGGCTAGACATCCGGACAGCAGGACCATTGAGTGTAATCGCCCGAACAACTGCTGAGTAGATCGAATGCATTATAGAGGGGGAGAGAGACCCAAGCTCCTTGCAAGCACTTCGCCCTCCCCTTAACATTTTCCCTCCACCAGAACTTACTGTCCAAATTACTCCCAGGTATCTGGTGACCTTTTTTATCAATGAGAAGAGGTACTCTCTCTCTCCCTCCCTCTTTCTTTGTGTATGTGCCGTTGCTGAAAAGACTGCGGGTTTTATTTTTCAAATAATTTAATTGTAGTTTATTTCTTACACACCTCATTGTATTGTATATACGATAGATATGTATATATACATATGTATACATACATATTTATACATACATACACACATATGTACATACACATTCACTTAAAAACAGAAGGAAACACAAAACACATTTTTCACGGATTCCTTCTTTCTATTAATTAATGTTGCATTTGTGTTTGTAATAAAAAATAAAGATTAAATTTTGAAATTCCATTTTTTAATATTAAATTTTATTTTTTAAAACGAATTTAATTATTATTTATTATTCATTATTATTAATGTATAATTTTATGTTTGTTTATCGAATTAACTGCGATGTTTTTATGCTTGTTTTTAAACTGTTTGTTACAAAACAATTTGCATTAAAATATTATTATTATTATTATTAATCATAATAAACTAAGAACTTCGCAGCAACTCGTGTTTTTCTCTTCTCGTATTAAATGCAAAATTTTTAGTTATGTATTTAGGTTGCTTTTTTGTTGCTCTTTATTTTTGCTTTGCATTGCATATTTCTGTATATACACAGAGTATACTATGTATATATATTATTTTAATATTTCAGTTTATTAAGATTCTTATTAAATCACACTATTCTACGGTTCCTCATTATAATTATTATATAAATTTAATTATTTTTCACACATGCACGATCAATTTTATGTTTTCTGTTTTAGTAGCCAGTTTTTTTGTTTTTTTCCTGTGTTTCTTTTCTTTAGTACTCTATTACAGTTGTTATTGATAAAGTATTCTAAAATCTATTTTATGTATTTTTTTATAGATTTCTTATTTTATAAACTTTTTTAACGTTATAAATGTTTTTCATTTATAGATGAAAACTCAATAACTATAAAATTGCATACGATTAATGAAAAGTTAAAATGATTTCTTGGTTTCTTTCCTCTTTTTTCCTTTTCTTTTTTAATTGTTTTCCATTTAAAGTGATAGTTTTTTAGTTTGACGCCGCTGTAATGTTAATTTTGCTTAAGAGTGGATGAAAAATTAAGTGCTTCTTCTTCTTTACCGAAATACTGACAACGAATGCGAAAAAAAGGAAACAAACATTAAGGAGTATTTAAAATATTTTATAAGAATAATTTTAATATTAGTAGATTGATTTTAAACATTATGGGAGATGATAGAACTTGTACAATGATCAATTAATTCATAATTTTAATGTGATAATTAAATCTTTCTTAGTTTACAAGGTAGATATTCGGTCCATCGTGTAGGTTTAATAATAATTAATAGAAAGGTCGAGGAAGTTGTCGACTGAAATAAAAAGTGGTTTAATAAATACTTCAATATTTTCTTAAGGATTTAGAGCATCAATAATTAAGAAGGAAAAAAGAAATAAATATAAATAAATAACTCTTTTCAATTAGTTTATAAAACCTTTAAAAATGATTCTAGAAAGAGAACTGATACACATTTCAATAGAAGTTCATTCAAAAACGTAGACTTTATATTAAAATGAATTGATGTAACTTAATCTTAATTGACAGAAAGATTTTCATAAGATTAGACATTATTTACATGGCCAATAAAGCATGTTAGTACTATTATTAATGACCACGTTTCTGGTTTAGGCTGGGTTTTGAGTTTCCCAGAATTTCTGAGCACAAGCATAACCAAAAAACGATTGAGTGTGGCACTCATATAATCAGTATAATCTTCCAATATTGGTTTATAGAAATCCAGATCAACATGAAGTAGTAAGTGAGAAAAAAACAACAATCAAACATAAAACAAAAATGCTTTTTTTGGAATTTCTAAAATTTATTTCGAAGCTTTTTTGTAGCGCTGCTATCATCAAAGTCTAAAAATGTACACATAGAAAATAAGTAACACTAAATTTAATTTTTCGCAAAGAAAAAATGCAACGCTCAAAACATTTTCTGCTTCAGTTTGCTAATCGTTGTTTTTGCAGCAGCCACACAATGATTTCGCGACCATCTCTACTATTTATAAAATACAATAACAAAGAATATTCGATAAGAGAGGAGAAAAAATTAATAAAAAAGAAAAATGCAACTTCATTATGTTATTCACATTCACAAAGTATTTAACAAAAAAAAAGTATATATTTAGTTGTCTCTCTTTATTTTGTGGTGCTTGTTACTACTGTTATTGTTGTTGTTTCTTCCTTTTCGTTTCAAAGGAACAGCGCAAGTTTTTGAAGATGATGAACATTTCTTTGCTTGTTTTTTCTCAGTTGTTTTTACTTTCCTTTTACATTGTTTAGAACGTAAATTCAAATTAAATATTATTTTCATTTTAATAATATTTATTACTTTTATTGTAATTATTATTATTGTAATTATAATTATTAGTATTATTATTGTAATTATAATTTTTATTATTACTCATTGTTTGAATTATAAATGTTTTATTATTATTATTGACAGATTTCTAAATTCTTGTTATTGTTGGTGTAGTTTTTGTTGTTATTGTTAGTTAATGTTGTGTAAATTTTGGTTACAAGTATTTAATATGCAATGAAATTCGATTGTATTTGCATTTAAATGGTTAAATTTTGAATGAATTTAAAAGTATGTACTAAAATAATATACGAAGATTTATTTATTTTTTCCGTTTTTATTAATTATTGTTGAAGCTTTTTTCAGTTAAATATTAATGCCTTTCATAGAAATTTTTTAACATGAATTTTAAGAATTTGAACAAAGCATAAACAGCATTTGAATATGTTGGAGAGAGAGAGAGAGAGAGACAGGAGCATGTGTTGTGACTGAGATTATGGGTTGGTTTTAATTGTTGTAACAAATAATGAGAAATTCGACCGAGTTTTGTAGTGTTTTCAAACAAACAGAAGAAGTTTCCGCCGAAAACAGCGAATGCAACAGCAAATATAAGGACAGAAAGCATTCTCAAAGAAGAGGGGGAGGAGAAGGCAGGACAAGAAGTCTGATTGTAAAAGGGAACTTCTACAGCGGCGCTCCTTGTGTATAGAATTTTCTTTGAATCGAAATTGTGGGATTCCCTTTTCTTTTCTTATCTCTTCAATTAAAATCGAACATTATTTTTTTTCGTTTCTGTTTTTGTTTGCGCCATCCTAAAAGTATTATATTAATAATAATTATAATAATTATTACATGGTAGAGATTTGTTGTTGTTGTTATTTGTATTACTATTACTCTCCTAACATTAGATTGTTATACTCGTATTTCAATGAATGGACTTTCGTGTTCATATATAATCTTATTAGAAATTGTGTGTGTGTGTGTGTATTTATGTGTATGCATGTGTTGTTTGTGTGCGATTGTATTGAAATCAAACTCCATCCGATGTATTGTATTTCTACCCTTCCATGTGTTAGTTTAGCGATGAATATTGCTATTGCTGTTGTAATTTTTATTATTATTTATGTTTCTATTATTAGTATATAATATTTTAAAATAAGTATATCTTCAGTTTCATTCTATTTTATGTTCCTCTTCATAATTTTGTTTTTTAATGTAGAGTTCTTTTTATGTTGTTGTTTGTTATTATATTCTATGCGTTTCCTTGATTTTTATTACTGCTTTTATTACTTTAAATTTCTCGTATGCTCCTCTTTCTTCATTTCCTTGTTGTTGTTGCTGTTGCTGTTGCTGTTGCTGCTGTTGTATACGTATTCGCTTTCTATGCTGTTTATTTTAGATTTCTTTTTATAAGTTTCACGTATATATATTATAAATAGATTAGGATGTTCCATTTACAAGCGCCGTCTCTTTTTTGTTGTCCTGTGCATGTTGTTGTTGTTGCTGCACGTTATCCGCATGATTGTTCCGATTTTTGTTGCGTCGTACTTTTGCCGTTTGATGGTGTTGTTGTTGTGGATGCTGTTGCTGTTGTGGCTGCTGCTGTTGTTGCGACGGCTGCTGCGATTGTTGTTGTTGCTGCGATGGTTGTGGTGCTTGTTGTTGTTGTTGTTGTATCTGTTGCTGTTGCTTATCAATGTTCGGTTTGTTCAAAACACTATTTGCTGTTCCTGTAGCATCCTTGACAGTTGTATTCTGTTGCTTTGATTTTTCAATTGAGCTTCCAGCGCCCGCAGCACCCACACCAGCCCCGCCGCTGTGGCTGCTTTTGTTGTTATCTGCGTTTATTAGAGTTTTGCTTTGTGGTTGCTGTGATTTGTTATTGGTTACCCCACCATTCGCTGCAAGAATTAAAGTTCCATTGAAATCAAATCATCAATTAGAGTTTAGTAATAATTTGAATACAGATAATATTACAAATATTTATCGCTAAATAACAAACGTCGCATTAAAGTTAAAAATACTAAGAGTTTTAATAATATTTAAAGCATCACACGGTTTTTTATATACTGAATTAGAAATGTGATTTCAATTTCCAAAACGAATTACAACAGTTGATCATAATATCAATATCACGACTCTAAAGAAACCATAAAATAACATAACAAATTTCCTCCGAAGAAAAATAAAAACTTTTCCCAACTTTTAAATGAACACAATACTATTTGAATTTCTTGTTTTTTAATAATGTCAATAAATTTTCTATATTTTTTCTGAAGCTTAACTTTTACCTTACAAAATATACTACTGTTATTCAATTCATTTATAATTTTTCTAGCTAATACAGAAGTAGTAAAGAAACATTGGAGACTTCATACTCACTGTTATTCGGAGCGCTGCTGCGCTGCCTTCGACGTCTTCGCGAGCTGCCCTCATACGAAGAGTTGCTCTCAGCTGAAATAGAAATAAAAATATAATATTTTAAAAAAAAATCGGAGTATGTACTTTAAATGAACAACTTATTAAATTCAATGATCATCCTAACAACGCACCTCTTTCACCCCTCTCAACGCTGCTTAGCTCCCGTACTTCCTGGACATCCTCCGCATGATTGTAGAAGTGGTGATCTCTGCCGCCGTTCTGCTCATTTCGGTTCTGCCTGTTCTGTCTATTGTTGCCTCGTCGGTCGTTTCCGCGGTAGCCACCACCGCCGCCGCCACCACCCCCGCTACGGTCGTTATTATAACGTTCACGTGGATGATCGCCACGCGGCTGATAGTCGTCATCATCGCGGCGTCCTTGAAATTGAGGAAGAAAGTTAGCGGAAGTTGTTTCGGGCTGCACTTGCAATCACATTCATTACCTTGGTAGCGCTGATTGCCGCCATTGTGACCGGCTCGTCCTCTGCCACGGCCACGCAGTCCACCACCACGACCCGAACGCACCGATTCGATGTCGCTGCTGTAGCCACGTTCCGAGCGACGCGTCACGGGAAAGTTCTGTACGGAGCCCATTGAAGACTCCTGAAAGGCGCGCAGCTGCTGATCGATTTCCAGTTTCTCTTGACGCAGCTGTTCCACTTCCTAAAGCGACGAAAAATTGATTGATTAGTTTGTGTTATTAGAACCATGGAACACATGACGGCTGCAGCACCTTCAAATGGGCCAAATGATATTCAAGCAATACTTTTGCATTCGAAATACTTTCGACGGTGCCGATGAACACAAATGGCACGTGACCGTGTTCGCGCGGAATATTCTGATCCTGCTCATCATCGCCTGCGATCTATAGGATCAATTTTTAAGTTTTTCCATACTACATTAAAGTACATGTTCGGTTTTTACTTTGCCCACCTTAATTCGGAAGACTCCACTTTTGTCCACAATCTCTTGTATGATGCGACCATTTTTACCGATCACCTTTCCCACCAACTCTCTGGGAACCTGAAAGAACTCCTCCGCGTACTCGAGCATGGAGCGTGCACGCTGCACTGAATCCTCAGATTCACCGGTTATTTTAAACGTGCAGCTTTTCTCCTCCAGCTCGATGTTCGTGACACCTTCTATCAGGCGGGCAGCTTGTATGTTGGCACCATGCGATCCGATGGCAAGTCCCATCAAGTCTTCACGTACATGAAACTCATCGGTGTAGCTGTGGTTCCAGCGGAGGTGATCAGAGGGAAAGAGAGAAGCGACGAAAATTAAATAAATAAATAAACTTATAAACTGATTTTCATTTAGACAGACATTCTTTAGGTATAGTTTAATAATCACATAATATTAACTAAAGATAGCTACTTATTGTTCCTGCTTTTTGTTTATAATTCGTTAAACTCACCCACGATTAAGCAATTTCGTTGATTCCAGCTGACGTGCTGCTTCTTCAGTCCGTTTCAAAAGCATAACCTGAGGTGAGGATGTAAGAAAGTTCCAATTTGATTTGCAATTTGGAAACTAGCTAAGTTAAAACTTTTACCTTCTGCGATAAGTTGCGAAAATGCATGTCCTTCAACATGCTGGCCCTTTTTTGAGTGTACTCCCACTTCGAGATGATGATTAGACTGTCCATTTCGCGATTGTATACGCAGACGCCAGCGCCGATTGTACGTTGAAATTCCTTGTGGATACCTTCTTTCTGGGCTCTAGAGGCAAGAATAAGAGTTGTAAAAACAGAAACAAAGATCATTATTTGAATATCTTGAAAGAAATAAGAAGCAACTTGATAGAAATTAAGGCTGTTTTATTTTGAATCGATGATGGCTGGGAAGAAACTCACTCTTGTCGCAGTTCTTCGGGCACCCGTATATTGAACTGGTAGAAGGATTTGGATGTTATTGGCGGATTTTGGTTCTTCAGACGCAAGCGTTTCATTTCGCAGATTTCGGTGTAGGATGTCTCGAAGCCGATGTAGGCCACGGCGCAGATCTCAGCCTTAATCATTTTAATCGATGCGATCCACCAGCCACAGGCCTCGCGCTCCGTGGAACGCGTAAACACTTCGACTTCCATGTTCTCCTCGAAAGTGGGCGTGATGTCGGTCTCATCCGGAGGGAAACGTACTGCAGCAAATGGGTATTTTTGTACATCAGGACAGCTGCGGAAGATGCAAGGAAGATCACCATTAGTGAACCACAGGGACAGCAGTTAGCAGTCATTATGGCAGATTGAAATTTAATTAATTCAATAGACAATCGAAAAGTTGAACAGAACGACGACGACGCTGATTTTATATTTTATAAACAGGTGCAACATCGTTTCGCTTGTTCATTTTTCCTTTAAGTACGAATATTTATCTATTTTAGTATGTTTTGTTCCGTGTTGTTTTTCAGCTTTTAAATTCGTGTAAATTCTCTGACATGACTTCGTATCGGCGTTTTTTTTTTTTGAACGGCGCCGGGGGAGGCTTGACCAACTAAGAATCGGACGACTTGCATTCTTGGATGCGTGCCAAAATGAACACTAAAAATGTATTGAAGCACACGGAGTGGTCAATAGCCAGCAATTGTAGCTGTAGCTTCCGTAGAAGAGTGCATACAATTGTTTCAAATAGTTACTTTAACTGGCAATTCAACATTTTATATTCCGTCTCGGACTTAAACTTGAAAATATGAAGCTAATATATTAGTGCAGTAAACGGAATATAGCACAAATCCCCGGTATGCAGAAATAATGAAGACTACTTGATCAAACAAGAGTTTTTTCACAAGTATGATGGACATACTTTAGGAAATAGCTACCATGACATATTATTGTATCTTTCTGATAAAATTCTATCAACATTTGAATTTTAATAAACTCAAGATATAGTAAAAAGGGGGCGTGAATGTGAATTTGGAGCGTGGCAATAAAAACATCGTGATTTAATGTATCAAAATGTAAAATGAAGGGAAGACCAAGAAAATCATGATGAAAGTTAACGGAAGATGTCATTCATGAGAGTCGCCTAGAAAAAGATTTTAAAAATAGCGCGATTATATTGAGTTGGCTGGCATTTGACGGAAATATCGTATGAGTTCTGATCGCCACCAGCGCCGTGTGGTTGTGTGCATCACCAGCAAAACATGTCTCCAAACAAATGCAACGAATTAAGTGTGGCGTGGAAAGAAGAAGAGAAGCCGAAGAAATGTTCAATATAAATAAACGTGTGCTTTTCTTCTGTGTTTCTGCCAAATCAGTCTTTCACGGAAGAATCAGTGTAAAGTATTTAAATGAACACGTTGTATGTTCCATGTGCTAGATTTGTATGTACAATTGATTTGATATACTTACCCGTCGACTTCAACGACAACTCCGTCATCGCAAACAGCGGTCACCATGCCCTGAAAGAGAAGAGTGAATATTACATGCATTTGATGAAAACCGAGTATTTTGATATTGGAATATTTTCCATTAAATATTAAGTTCTAAAATTAGGAGGAATCTAGGAGTAGGAAAGGGAAGTGGAAGTTAGTACACAATATAATATTATATTAATATTATTTTAGATTTGTATTTGGTTCTTTTTTAAGTACAAAATAAGTAAACTGAAAACAAAGTGGAATAATTTTAGATAAATTGAATTTTCTTAAAAGCTACTATATATATCCAAATCAAGTCTATATAATTATTTAAGGTATAATTGTTTTATAAGCAGCTTTCTGCCATGGAATTATTTGTGGACACTTGAATGTGGATACAAAAATTTAATATTAGCTCGAGCTGTGAACAAATCAGCATACAATAGAGATTATCTTGCTTTTGATTATATAGTACCATTATAATCCAAAAGCATCAATTTATTTATCATGTCTGAATGAATAGTTTATTTTCTTATAAGAAATTCAATCTTCAGCATCGAATGTGAATATAAACAAACAAAAAATGCAAGGAATTCGCGATATTTTATTGCTTCTTAGAAGTTGTTGATTTCGGAAAGCATTTCGTTGTTGTCTCCTAACATAAAGGAATTAATACAAATGTTTACGGAAGTTGCATGAATCCCAGACTTACATTCTTCGCGATTATTACATTCACAAAAGTAAGTTTTTAAAAACAGATGTGGTCTCTAAATATTATTATTGAAGATTAAATTTTTAGCAGTGAGGATACAAACAAAGGAACAATGATTGAAATTTATCAACTTTGCATGAATCTGGCATCTCTTGTCTGGGAGTAAATAAGACAGACGAAACTACGATAGGAGATTCGAATATATTTAGCAGCAACCCACCCGCCCGCAGACGCAACATATTTTGGTCGATGCAATTTGAGATCAATTAAAGACATTATTTCGGATTATTATAAGTTGCAGCGCACCCACCTTATAGTAGGCACCATTGTCGATTCTCACTTCCACCAGCAAATCGTCCATTTTGTTAATTTATGCCTTTTTCCCACAGCGAATCAGCAAAGAAAAGAAAAAGTTCACAAAAATAAGTTTTCCTTTTTTCTGACTCCTCCGCTGCTGCGCTGCTTTTCACGATGTCGTCGTCTGGTTTTTCGGCGAATGCTTCTTTTTCTGATGCTGCTGCTCTCTACGATTTGCTGTTATATCTTCTTCAGTCTTAAGTTTGTTTTTTTCAATGTTTTTTGAGTGTGTTTGTGTGAGTTGTTCTTGTTGGTGTTGTGTTGTAGCGCTGCTGCGTTTACCGCTCCTCTAGTGTTGCGAAAGAAAGAAAAGAAATGCAAAATATTAAATGCCTGATTTTTCTGCAATTTCCTGTTTTCTTTTTTAATGTCAATAAAAACCGATTATTTTGCTTTTTAATTTAACGGCAAAATAAAAGATCAATTATTTATTTTATATTTTGCTTAACAAGCACAAACGACAGCGCTGTTTCCAGCAACGTCGGCAGCACTTTGACGTACGCGGCGTTTGTATTGTCTGCCGTCTGTGGAGCGAAGTCTCATACACCGAGATCGAGTGGCAGTCCTTTTGGTCTGGTTAAGCGCGCGTTTTCAACACTTTTATAGTCTCCCTTATTTTTTCTATTTTATTATGAAAATTTTGACTTTTAAAGTTGGCTACTTCGATTACTACTACGATTTTTTAAACGAATTAGCACTTTTCACTTGTTTCTCTTGTCGTTCTTTTGCCGTTGATCTTGTTTTACATTTCTACTTCATCCCCATATTTCTCATTCCTTTCTTCAATTATTCTTATTCGCCGCCGTGCAAAATTTTTCAATTGCAGAAAAAACAAGTTTTCGCAATAATTTTGGACGCTTCGTTCGGCAAATCTTTCACTCACTTTTTATTTGTTATATTTTCAATGGGTTTTCTTTAGTTATTTCCCAACTTTTCACCTTTTTCTTGTGAAAATTTTGAAACTCGCGTGCAGATTTTTCTTTTCAATGAACAAATTCTAAGAGAAAATTCTTTTCATTTACTTTTTCAATCTGCTTCCTTGGATGAATTTTTCTTGAGTTGCTTTCTGATTGCCGTTCGCGGTTGGTCGTTCCGCAATTTTTGCTGAATTTTTGGTTAGTTTTTCTGGTTAATTTGTAATGCGTTTGTCTCGTTTCAGTTTTTCTAATTGGATAGTAAAATATAATTTTATAGTATTGTCAGCCTTCTCTGACACAAAAGGTGCGCCTCTCTTTGCGCAAATTCACAATAAATAAATGCAACCAACTTCATGCTTAAGGAAGATTTATATTTGGAAGTAGATAATGTTATCTAATTCACAATATTTAAAATAGGTAAATAAGAGTTATTAAACAGTTACTAAAATTGATCGAACAGATGCGTCTAGACTAAAGAAGAAAAATGTTTTTGTACTAGGTTTCCATAGCCAGATTATCGCCCTAATTTTAAATTGTACTAAAAAATTATGTTATGCTCTAATTAGATTATAAATTGATATCGGATGAACCCGTAAAATGCATTTACAACTCTAGGAGGCTTATGTAATTGATAACGTAGTGTCTATTGTGAATACTACATTGAGTTGTAAACACATAAAAATTAAAAATAGATGTGTAAAGAAGATCTTCGAATTTAAAACAACAATAAAAAACGAAATGTCGGAATAAGTCAGGCACATTTGGAATGCCAGTTGGTGGAGTTCTCGTCTGGTTTCCAAGTTATGACTCTTTAAAGTTGGCAATTTCAGGCCTATATCTCGTAAACTGTAGAAGATTACTTTTAGAAAAATTGTGTTTTTAATATTCATTAATTTTTTTTAAGTAAAATGTATAATAGACCTAAATATTTAACACAATATTAAGAAAGTAGTCTCTTTCCTTTTTATAGAAGCATCTATCATCGGAATCGGCAGGCGAATTTAGGAGAAAATGCAAAAATTCTTAACTTCTTTAACTAATATTGTTATAGAATATTCAATAATGCAATTACACCGTATTATATTTTCTATATCTATGTATGTAATATTTAAGTACTAAAATAAAAATAAAAAATAAAATAAAGTAACTTGTATTGATTAATTGAAAATTACCTAAAGCTCGGACGATTTATTAAGCAGTGTAAACTGAGTAAAAACTCACACACGCCGTTTCTCTCAATTCTCAAAAAACTGAGGTGGTAAATCTCAACTAACTATCGATTTAATTTTTAATTTAATTTATTTTTAATCCAGTTTGTACTTTAATATTAAATGAATATTTACAATTAGTTGTACATTTATTTATAATTTGTATATTAACGATTTTTGGTAGATTTTATTGGTCGATTTATAACAGTTAAAAGCAGAGATTTGTGTTTGTAAATTTCGGATGTTCCCGAAACAGCTGACTTAGATTTCAAATTTGTATAAAAAGATCGTTGAAGATTCGTGTCAGCATCATTATTATTCTAATATCCATAAATTTTAAATTCAATACTGTTAAATTCAAGTCCTATGAAAATTAAAACACTCTCCATTTCCGAAACATCCGCCAATTTAAAAATTCAAAGATGAATTGCGTGTGAATACAGTAATTAATCGGTAGTAAATTGCATCACCAACTAAATTGAATTATTCAATATAAAATAATTGAGTGCAATTCGATTGTACTGATAATCAATTCGATCGATTTTCATAAATACAAATTTAAATTGATTGACAACAAAATAAAAACAGATGCATTCTGCAATTCTGACAAATTACATAAACGCACGACTTCGAAGTGATGCGAATTCTGTTTACTGTGTGCGTGTGTTTGTGTTTATGTGATGATGAAGTCCTTGATTGATATCAATGATAAATTTGTTTGACATTCTTTAATTGCTGAGTGGTGAGGAGCGGAGAGAATGAGTGCGCTTTTAGTGCAATTTAATAAATTTGTTTCCTTTGTTGTTGCTGCTGTTGTTGCATTTCAATGGACAGCCAGGTAAATGAATTGAAAGATTGAGTGAATTGATCGATGACATAAAAATGCGATTCCCAAACTTTTTTCAAGGGTACGTTTTACCGTTATGCTTGATTGCGTAAGTGTAACATATTTCAATGTTCTTTTTAAGTATTTTATTTTATACGTATTTATTTTTATTTATTAGACTAATAAAAGAAGATGGACGACATGCTACAATATCGGTAAATTGCAACAGATTCCAACCGACCTTCTGAAAAGAAGTGCCGTTACAGCGTGATCTGTACGCTGGCAACAAACCATCAGAGAACAAATGATCTGAATGAGTATTTATTTTTTTTCGTGCGCCTGCCTCAACGGTTATTGTAGCTGCAGCAGAAGCCGCTGCCGTCGTCAGTGACATTGACATTCAGTACTTTTGTAAGTCAGACGAAACACAAAAAAAAAGCCCAACCCAACAAGTGTCCAGTGCGACCCGAGTGCAAACGGACGACACGCCGCTAACGGGACAGGCGAGGAGTGAACGGCTTTTTGTGTGTGGATGGTGGAGGTCGGGGGTCGCTTGCGGGGCTGCAAGTAATTAATTTTCAACTGCATTCAGTTGAATGAATAGCATAAAATGAGCGAAGCGTTTTATTGCATTCAATGCTGCTTTTCTCTCCCCGCTAGAATGCATACTCTTAATTTTTTTTAGTACACCAACCACACTTTTTGCATACCCTACACGAGACGCAATGGCTTTTGTAGTGTGTCAATAAAATGTAATAATAAGTTCAAGTTCAGCCCCGACTTCCTATTTGTCAGCTGAGTACTAATTTTACCATATTTTCCATCACTTTTGTTTGTGTACATACTCGTACTTCGCTTAATTACCCAATTTTTAATATAATATGTTTTCGCTATTCCATGAATTCATTGCACTCTTGTTATTGTTGCTTAAATTGCATAATTTAATTTAAACAGTTCAAAGTTATAATTAAGTAATCGCTCTCGCGCCCTCTCGTTCGCCATCGACGTCGCTGCTGACGTTGAGGATTCTTCAAATGACGCCGCTACAGTTACGCGGTGGTTGTTTGTTGTTTTGCTTTTGCATTTTTGTTGTTGTTGTTGTTGTTGTTACTGACTTATGTACAGTGTATAAAAATTAATCTGTGTTTGCGTTATTGTTGTTCATTTAGAAGTCACTAGTTTTTGTTGTTTCTATTTATGCTGCTCGGCAAAATTGCTCCTCGATTTATTATGGCGATTGCAATTTTTTATCTTTTTTTCTGCTGTGCTCTGCTTCGCTGTGCTCGGCTCTGCTCTGCTTCGACTCTGCTCTGCTTTGACTCTGCTCTGCTTTGACTCTGCTCTGCTTTGACTCTGCTCTGTTCTGCTTTCGTTCATACTTCGTTTTCTGTTACACATTTGAATTTTAATTTTTTGCGCTGCTATTTGTTGTTGTTGTTCCTTCTTCTGACGTTTTGATATCTTGTTAATTTTTGTTTTTATTTTCGGTTTAGGTTTTCGTTTGGATTTCGATTTGGATTTGTTCAGTGATAGTTTCGAATGTGCTCGCCTCGGTATCATTTGTAGTGCAACAGCTCAAGCGTTCTGGTCGTTTGAATTCGCCGGTGCTAACGGTAAAACGAAGCCGAATAAAAGGGGGCTCCGTGTTGTTTTCCTGCAGGACTCGCTCTCTGAATACTGAAGAATAAAGTAGAAGAATATACATAAAATCGAACGAAATAAAAACATTGTTTTCGTCAATTCATATGCGATCGATTTTGCTGTTCTAGTTATTTTGCATACGCATCGTATTTAAAAATTCAAAAACAAACACTCACTGAAAATGCATTTCTTTGCTCTGCCAGGTAAATAAAAACACTTGTAAGCATGGAATGATTTATTGCTGGTGGCGTATACGCAACATTAATAAAAAGAATTCTCAAAACTTTACAGAAAGTATTCAATTTTCGGCATTTTTCCTTAAAAAAACGAATTTTAAAATCGGAAATGAAAAATAAAAACCAAAAATAAGAATACATGAAATAATAAAGTGGTTTATCCAATGATTTCAGTTTTTAAACACGTTGTCCTCATTTATAAAATAATATCTATTAATACATAAATAATACAAAAAAAAAAAACAAAACAATAGATAAAAAAAATTACAATTAAATAAATAATAAAATTCCAAAGTATTTATTTATTTATCTGTTATTTAAAAGGTGATCGTAGTTTTTTCCCATTTCTGGGTCACTTTGAATATCTAATATTTAAAATATTGGGTATAAATTAGTTCGATCTGTTAAAAATGCATCTTCTGTTTGCATTCAATGCATTTAAAGTATTGTCTATCGATGCTTTTTCACATCTTTTAGGAGTTTTTCGAAGTGCATCTCGAAAACTACGAGTTCGGGGCCAATTTTCGGGTTCTGCCGAATCGTGCTGCATCCCTCGTAACATCCAGTAATCGGAAGGAGCATTGAAACATCGCATTTCAGCATTTCCAAATATTTTCGTACGATTTTAGCGACATTAGACATGAAGAAGATTAACATGATCATGTCTTTGCTCGTATTCTGGCCGTGGCAACGATTGGCCGGGCTCAGTGTAGTATTTGCTCCTCTTGGGGTTGTCGTAGAATATCCAGTCTTCATCTCCAGTCAAAATACGATCACGGGAAACGGGCCAAAATAAATTATAACCGCAATATGGGTAAAAAACTCATTATTTGAATCACATATGCACAAACTTTGCTATATCCAAACGTGACGAATGGGAAGTAAATTGAATTTTTTTTTTTGTTTTATTTTTCTTTTTCTTAATGTCTTTAATGTACAGTGAAATAAAAAACAAAACAAAAAACTTACAATAAAATGCAACGAAAATCATACGTGATTATTTCATATTTTTTCACCAACGTGCGCACAAAAAAGTTAAAAATTCGAATTGATTGATTCTGCTCAATCGTAGTTTTCAAGATAGAAGCTTTGAGCTGCAAAAAACCGACTCAAAGAATGCTTTTTATAACTCGCTTAGCATTTAACTTAATTAAATGTCGTTTAGTCCTCGATAAATAAAGCCACCTCGCTGAAGAAGTGAAAAAATGTCACTCAAAGTAAAATCAAATCGAGCAATGAACAGAAAACATTAACCTTTATGTGATTCACTTACCACATTTAATAGTTTCAGTAAATCCAGGATAATATTTGGTCCTTTCTTTGAACTTTCCTTCTTTCGAACCGATAAAAATTGCGAAACCACTTTAAAATTAAATCCAGTTTCTTTTCTCATCCATTTTTTATTAGCTTGAATTTTTATTACTTCGTTAATAGAATAATAATAATTATCAAACATTAGAACTTTAGTGTTACTTCTTAAACTTGAATACAAAAGGTTCATATACGGGTTAATCTATTGTATGAATGTCACATTCAAAGATAATTTGCAATAAAATTTCCAAGAATTTTCATGTGTTTACTGAGGAATCGATTAACTTGGAAAGCGGGGGTTGTAAAATTGTGGGGGGGGGGGGAGGTAAATTTGGTGGAAGGAGGAACATGACAATGACATCTTAGATTGACACATTGATTGATAATAAATATCAAGCTAAAATAAAATATTAACAGTGCTGTCGAAAGATGATGAATTTTTATGATGATATGTTTAAAGTCACCATGAATTATCATCGGACACTAAAAAGGATTAAATCTAACAGTTTAATAAAAGAACAAATTTTGAAGTTAATTTATCATGTATAACGATAGAGATACGAGTCTACAGATACTACAATTTAACCCCGATTTGAAAACTTACAACATTGAATTATTGTAAAATTCTTACGCTTTTTAAAATATATATTCCAATATATTATCAATTATATCGATTTATGGAAATAATTAATAAAGACTTTAGAATGAAGACTTGTTAACAAGTTGAAAACTTATCGGGAAACGAAATCAAATTAATTATTATGGGTCATCATAAAATAATGAATCCAGGATTCGATTCTGCGAGTAAATAAAAATAATTCTGCAAAAATTAAAACTTCATACTTGATAAATTGGAGGATTTGCAAAACAAAAGCAACTTAAATGACATTTTAGTACCTCTGTAGTTAAAATTAAGCTATTGAGCTTTAAAAGAATTATAATAAAAATAACGAAAACTGTTTAACAGTTGATAAGATGAAACGCGTGACTTTTAATTGAGTGGTTTTTAATTATTCAGTACAATTTAATCACAAATTAGCAACAACAATGACGGAAAGACAATAAAAAATAAAAAGCCGAGAGATAAAAATATAATCGTAATCGTAAAAATATAAACTCGAAACTTTAGTGATATTAATTTAAAAGAGTGTAATATTAATAATAATAACAAAGGCAATAATAACCATAGGGAAATGATAATACTAATAATTACAATAATAACGAAAAACAAACAAAAATAATATTGTAATAATGTCAATAGTAAAAATAATAATTATTGAGAATAATGATGATACGAATGGTAATAAGAATATTAATTATAATAATTGAAATAATTACTAAATATAATAAAATAAAAGAAGAACAGGAATTCAATTTTACTTATCTGTGGTATCTTTTATAATAAATTTTAATAAATGCAGAAATAATAACTTTAAAATAAACAATTTAATAATAAATGAAAGTAAAATTCTTAACAATTTATATCTAATATATAATAATAATGTAATAAATGGTATAAACATAGTATGAATATTTTTGAACCTTTAGAATATCTTATAATCATATGTAATAGAAATATAATTTTCTGTGAAATGTGTTCAGTTATTATCGCCCCACACTTAATTAACACTAGTTTAAGTAGTATTAGTATTTTTACAGTTTTAATTGAATTACTGTCTCAATAACAACGCTATTTTCGGCCTGTCCGAAGCTTTAATACCCTACATGAGCTCTCATGATCTCTGCTAAAAAAGTGATGATGTGGGCGTCATGTATATATGATATATTTATCAATAAATATGTATGTACATACTATATACTATTATATAATTTATGTGCGGGAAGGGAAGAACAAACTGAATTCCTTCGTCCCCCTTCTCAACCCCTTTTCAAGTGTAGGGTGTTCTTATAACTGAATATTTTAACAAAACTTTTTTTAACTCTTGTTGATAAATCTTACATCTGGTTATCGTAGAATTTCACAGGGTTAACGAAATCATTTACGATCGATTAGCAGTTCAAACGTCCATCAAAAAACCTCTCGAGCAAATCCATTAAGAAGCAAATCGTAATTGTGTGAGCTGGTGTTTCTGGTGTTTTAATTTTGTATTGATAAATAACGAGAATCTCTTGACTAGAAAATGAAGAGTTAATGAATAGTTCAAGCTTTTGTTTATAGAAACTATCGACATGATGAGATATCTGCGATCAATTAACCGATAACGAACTTTACATGATCCTGAAATGTCTATCGACAATATAATCTCAAGCCTATGTATGTAACCTATGATGACAGACAGGATCGAAAACAGAGGCTCATATCCGTGGATTCTCTTTAGTATATAATCTTTAAACCGGGGACAGAAATAAGGAATTCAAAATCATTCGGAAGATAGTGAAAAGGAATATTTTGAACCTATTTTCTGTGTAGACTCAAATCAGAATCAGTTTCACATTATTTCCTCTGATGGAAGAATATATACTGTGTTTTATGACCCTCTAATGAACAGTGAACTCGTACAGATACTGAAGAAAACTCTTTCAATTGTCATTTAGTAGAATTAAATTAAATCAATACTCTTTGCTTATCAGTAGTTTGCTATTAAATTAAAAAAAAAATCAATTTTTATTGACCTGGATTCTTCAATAATAACATTTAATAGAAATATTAACGTATACTCTTAATCTGTATACAAGTGATCCATTGAGTTGAAGTACTAGAAGCCGGAGCACTAAGTATGGAGCTCAGTACAGGGTGCTTCAGCGAATTCACTGTATCACAGAATGAGTCAAAAGTTCCAATGAACTTATTTTGTACTTTGTCCGTGTTCTTCAAGTGATAATAATTACACAGATAATAATTACACCGATTACCATGATGATGACTATGATGAAGATGACGATGATAAAGACAATGATGATGATGATCAATCAATCATTTATGGAGTGCAAATTAATTGTTCCTTACGTTCCTTGTATTTATTTTTAGATTGTTTATGTTTTAGCAAAATAGCAAAAATATTCTTTCATCACGTTGTTATTTTATTTTTATTTTCGCATGTTATTTTTTTAAGTTTTATAGAGATTTTTAAAGAGTTTCGCAGCTGGAAAATCATGACTCGTGTTCTGTTTTCTTTGAGAATCGCGAATTCGCTGAAACATAAACAATCTTGAGTGGAAAAGAAAAAAAAAACTTATTTTATACTATTTGGCTCTTTATTATGCTATTTAATAGATTCAACTAAACTAAAAAAAGTTCACGGCATGAAAAAAGCCGTAACGAGTCATGAGGAGTATTTTTTTTTGGGTTTTCGCAAAATTCAATTGAAATAAGATTGAAATACAAAAGCTATTAATTTGGCAAAATTATTGTAGTTGTTTTTTTTTAAAAAAAACTGCAAACTGTAAACTTTAACAGTCTTCTAAACACATGCTATAGTCAAGTTCTTTAAGCATTCGCTTTTAAAACAAACAATTTGAATAATGATGAAATTTGTAATAAAAAGCATCAAAATAAATCTGAAAATAACAAGATTAGGCTTTTGTTTTGGCTGGTTTTTTGGCAAGCGTTTTGAAAGTCTCAAAAATCTGCTAGAATGAAAAAAATGCAAAAAATGTTAACCTAATAATTTTATTTTTGGTAAATGGGGTCAATAAAACGTCAACATTTTTAAGTCTAATACGAACTGAGTGAATATGGTGGGTACTAAGAGTGTATGTGTGTGTGTGAACATTTCACCTTTCTTTACTTTACAAGAATACAACAAAAAAGCAAGCAAACTGCAGAGGAGCGCGCTGCTTTCATGCTTTCGTATTTTTTTCAGACGATACGAAAGAACAGTTTTTCAGTGCAGCGCTGGTTGTTTTTTTCGCCCCCTTCTTTTTTTCTTTAACAACAGACGGTGTTGTTTTTTTTTTTTGGTCTGAGATGTTTTTTGCTAACGTCAGCTGTGACCCTGTTGTGCTTTCTCTCTTGCTTCCTCATGAAGTTTAAGGTTGATTAGAGACACAAACATTGCCAATTATTTTGCAACAAAAAACTTTGCTATTTACTAGACTAGAAGATGGAGGATCGTTTTCGGAGGTTTTTTGGCTTAAAATGTACATATATATATTGAAAATGTATTGATAAATATAATATATAGTGTTTACTTAGTGTTTCTAATTTCCCTTTTAATTTTTGCACTCATGAGAGAATGGTGAGAATAAATATACGCGCACGTTTTTGTTGTGAAATGGCAATTCTCATGTCTTTATTGCAGCAGCCAATCTTTCACGGCAGCGACGTCTACGTCGATGTGTGTTGAGTTGGATTTTTGGTCGAATTTTGTTGGTTGGATTTTATTCATAATTATTTGTTCTTTAAGAGCAACGAAGTAATGCGCAGTGCAGTTGTTTTTCTTATTGCTTTTTTTTATTATTATTATTGCAGTTTTTATTGTTATTAATAATGTCACTGACTTCATAGAGTTTATCAATTTAATAGAGAAAAGTTCATATTCAGATTAGATTCACGTGTTATTGTGAATTGTTTTAAAAACATAACCTTTTTACTACGTTTTCTATATTTTAGCAATTTTAACGTTTGTCTGTGTGAGCGCATCAGGTCACTGGAAGTATCCGGATTGGGACAACGGAGAAAGTGAGTGATTTAGTTTAATTTACACATAATTTAATTTACACATAATAAAAGTCTATCTCTGAACAATCTATCTCTCTGTCTCTCTCTCTCTCTCTATATTCATACATATAATATCTAGAAATGTAAGTGAAATGTATGTAGGTTTCGTTTCTACCCCGAGACGAGGTCAATTTAAGGCTCTTCTTTGTGTTTGAATATCTACACACGCACACACATTCTATGCACGTCTTTTCGCCCTCGTCTACTCTGAGTTTGGCGCTGTGATCTCTCGCTTTTGTTATTATTATTTAAATTGATGTTGACACACGATTTGTTGTGGGTTTCCTTCCCGTCAATTTACACAAACTTCATGAGCAGCTCGCGTAACTGTTCATAGACGATGATTGCCATTTGCGGCAATTTAAATTCGCCGGCAGCGACTGCATCACATTAAAAGCAGCAGCATATTCAAATTACACTCTATTTATTCAGTTGTTAAGCGTTTAGATAATGATATATAAACATACACTTCTTCCATACAATGTATGTATGTATATAGGTTTTCAATAGATTTCTATTCGCCGGATATTTATTCCTTTCGCTCCTTGAATTAAATTAATTTTGAAACACAACATAAAAAAGCGATTGCATACTTTTAGGCAATGATAACAAACCATTGAAAATACAAAAGACACAAAAATCTGTTTCGGATTTGAATGAAACCTGAACAGCGAATAATCTCTGAACTAATTTCAGTATATATTCTTAAGATTATATTCTCATGTTGTTATTTGTTAGAATTCCCGGACTGGGGCGGCATCTGTGAGTCCGGAAGGCGCCAGAGCCCCATCAATTTAAGTCACAAGGGCGCACTGAAGGGTTACTACGACAAACTGATCTTCAAGAACTACGACGAGGAACAACCCACTGCGATTATGGTCAACAACGGCCACACAAGTAACTACAACAACAAGAACTTAACCCCATAACTATAATCTAATACAGAGAACCATTCCTTAAAGTGTGTTTAATTTTTTCCTCGTTTGTATACTTCATTTCTTCGTAATGCCTTCCCCCTGACCAGTACAACTGTCCGGATTCCCCGACAACATGGAAGTGACCGGTGGACCGCTGCGGGGCACTTACGTGGTGGAGCAGTTGCACTTTCATTGGTGGTCCGAGCACACCATAGAGCATGTCAGGTTCCCGCTCGAGGTGCATATTGTGCACCGCAACAAGCACTACAGCAACATAAGCGAAGCGTTGCACCAGCGGGATGGCATCGCTGTCATCGGGGTTCTGTTCCACGCATCGAATAGTGAAAACGAGGCCATCGCAGCGCTACTGAAGAGTCTGGATCAGGTGAAGACTTTCGACCAACTGAACCAGCCGATCGAACTCAATACAAACTTCGCGGTCGATGATCTCTTCCCGCACATAACGGGCTACATGACCTATCCCGGCTCCTTGACCACGCCCTCTTGCGCCGAGTCAGTCACATGGATCGTATTGACCGAAACATTCCCAGTGCAAATAGACCAGGTTCGCTATTCATTCACTATTAATTCTAGAAAACCATCTCTAAACCCGTCTCCACTCCACCCCGCGGCAGGTGAACACATTCAAGCAAATCGAATTCGAGGAGGGTCGACTGCTGACCTCGAACTATCGCGACATCCAGAAGAACAACCACCGCGAATTGATTGTGGTCCTCCAGGATGGCCAGTTGGAGCAGTCGAGTGGTGCTGCCTCCAGATACGGATCATTGGGCGGTGCCCTCTTCGCATTTTTACTCTTCACTCCGCATTTGAAATGAGTATCAGACGCAGATGTCGGAAGAACTTTCAAGCAATTCAAACCAAAGATTCCCCAAAGAAATTAGCACTTTAAATCACGCACAACTCAACACAACACATCACAGTACATTATATAGTGTTTCCTTTTTATATTTTAGATAGCTTCTTGCAATAAGTGTAATTTTACTTAAGAGATTTCGAACAGTGCAGTGCTCAAAGTGAAATGATTCTGTTTTAAAATTCTGCTAATCAAATCTTCAAGAAAATTAGAAAAGCAGATCCTCAGATAGCGGATAACCAGGTCGGAATCATACACGTTTTAGCTTCCTGGATTAGTAGAAAGATCTACATTGTTCATCATTACTATTGTCATTAATACCAACTCAATCATTTAGTTTATTGCTAGAACGCGTATTTACTGTTGGATACTCTTTTACCGTATTTAGTTTTATTAATAATGATTCAAAATAACTCAAATCTTATTACATATGTATTTGGCTCTAGTAATATATAATATTCATGTATGTATGTATAGCATGTGCTTATATAAACATGTATTTTAATAAGTGTCTCTAGTGTTCAACTATAATAGTCACTACATAACTAGTCAGTGTGAATAGAAATGATTATACTATTGTTATCAAACTCCTCTTGATTGAGATTGGCTTGATTTAATTCAAAGAAGAGATCAGACAATAATATTTACGAATTGTTGGCATTGATATAAGGAAATGATGAAGAGATGAAACATCTGATTATTAATAAATTATTATTGAATGTCTGATGTACATTCTGGTGTTTTCTTCCCTATTTGGATCACCTAAAATGGTTCGATTGGAACAGAAGAACCTCAAATGAGAAGATTATGCAAGCCTTCATAGCGAATTCGAGAACATCATGATTTTGAGAAGTATTTCGAAATACGACTTCAATATACGAAAAGAAGTGAGTAAATCGACTAACCTCATGAATCACACAGATCAAGCATATTTTTTTACCGAGAAAACGAAATTGTAAAAAAATTAGACTTTCACACAATAAACTTAATTTTAATATGTTTGCATGTCTTCAGGCTGGAGATAGAACATCAGATCTTGTAAAAAGCTCCTCACAATCCGGCCAAAAAGTATGCAGAGTTTTAACGAATCATATAATCGAATTAAGTTCCGGTTCCGTCAATAGTGCTCTGCCGTGGAGATTGGAAATGACAAGTAGATCCGCTTCCGCTCGGGAGCATGAAATCTCTGAGAATCTGAGAAGTTTCTCAGATTACAATTTCATGAAATGCACGTGAAGCACAGATGAGATCTAATCCAATTCCGCTTAACTTTTTCCATTTAGTATGTTGCTGATATTATAATTTTAATTATATATTGTAAATTGAATTCCCATAACTCGGAAACCAGACGAGAACACTGGCAACTGAGGTTGTTGGAGTCCCCATAACGAAAAACAACAAGAAAAAGTGGGAACTGTGTCAGTAAGGTAAAAAGAACAGTCACATTTGGTTAATTGAGTAGTTCTTCAGGTCCATGTCCGGTCCACTTTTAAAATAGTCATTAAAGAAATCGCTAATTTTAGAAAAAATCGTGTAATTTTTAATTTAATTGTTTTTTAATACGTTTTTGTGATTATGTTGTGTTCATATGTACTAATTTCTAATATGTCAACTATTTATTTGAAATCAATTTTACATTTTAAATGACTGAAATTTTGTCTGCCTGTCGGACTGACTGACATTTCTGAAGGAAACTTAAACTATTTTTTTTCTTATTAGTAAAGCTTTAATTATCGGTGATCTGTCCGGCGTCTGCTGAGTTTTCTGCTTTAGGCACTTTCTGTGCGTTTTGCGAGCAGCTGTTCAAATGAGTGCGTATCCAGTCGTGAAAATAGGACACACGCGCATGTGCATCCGGGAAGCCTTTGGCACAGGGCCGCCCCCAGTTGACCAGAGCCACCAGTTTGCCGTTGTGAACCAGCGGCCCACCAGAGTCGCCATGACAGGCGCCTTTGCCGAGGTCGTTGAAAGTGCACACGTGGCCCACATCAACCCAGCTGCTGTTGCCGTGTGCCTCGCGACACTCCTCGTACGGTACATATTTGACTGTCAGCATCTGCAGCTTGGGAGGCACTGAACCGCCCAGCGAAAGTGTGCCCCAGCCGGTCAGCAGCAGTTCGTCGCCCTTCTGCAACGGCTCGTGGTCGTACGCCACCGCCTGCGTGTGGGCGTCGAACTCGACGGAGTCGTTGAGATGCAAGAGCGCAATATCGTTTGCGTAGGCCGGCTGGTTGTAGTTGCAGTGCATCACAATGCGGTCCGGGTGGTAGTAGCGGGCGGTGTTGTTCTTTAGATTCTGCGTTCCGGTGAGCACTTTAATGTTCTCCGCCTTCTGACCAACAACGCAGTGCGAGGCGGTGATAATCCAGTGTTTGTCGATGATGGCGCCGCCGCAGAAGTGTCGCTCTTTAAGTGTTTGCAATGAGATCTGGTAAGGTGCCACATCCTCTTTGGCCTCTTCGCCACCGACGATGCGGTTGGTGGTGTACTGCGGCGGGTAGAGCACCTGCGGCAACTGCTCCTCGGCCCATGCCAATGAAGAAAAGCCAACGAATAGCAACGCGCTGAGGATGAGACGCACGCAGGCTGCCCGCGGAAGGTAGACCGCACTGCTTAAATACGGCGGTGTCTGGTGGCACATTTCGTTGAACTGATTCGAAGTCGATTTCGCAGAGGGCTTTTATACGCACCTTCCGTGGGCGGCTTTCGACCGTTGAACAACGAGCAAATATTCCAGTCACGCACTTCAGTTTCTATCAACTTTCATTCTTATACTACGGCTGAAGTTTCAATACTTCCCCTCCTTCTTCTCCACCTCTTCAGCGACTACTTTACCCTCCTCTTCTTCCTCCTTATCTTTTTCATTTCGTGTCCTGCTGCGCATTGCGTTGAGCATTGCTTCTTCTTCTTCTTCTGTTGTCGTCTTCAAGAATGAGTACTTAATTAATTCGTATTTGTTTTTATGCTTTCGCTTTTATTTCTGTGTGAATCCAGAATTTAAATTAATGTACTTGTTATTGGAATATAGTAACGTTTTCTTCGACTATTTCAATGGTGCTGTTTTTATTACGGGTATTTAACAGTTCATGGAGTCCAAATTCAAAGAAAAATGCTAGAATCAATACAGAATTTAAAACGTAATCGTCTGCAGATAAGCTTTGGATGGATGTGCAAATAACTTTGGCCCATTTCGATTACTTTCATTGATAATTAAATATATCAATAGACTAATATAATGTTTTTAAAGTACTGATAGTACTGATATAATTTTTGCTGCTTAGAATGCGATGACGCATACAATTCTAAAAACTGATCATAATTTAAAAATAAACAATGTACGCTCGGACTGCAATCGAAAGTAGTTCAATGGAATAAACGAGGTGGTTTTCCCAAACCACGAGGCCTCTTATAGAAATATGTACTTCTATTTTTCCTCTGATTACATTACAAGAACCATCTGAAGTGTTTAAAGTAAAAATAAAGTAAAAAAGTGACTTATAATAAGATTCATGTTTGGACTTATTTATGATGATATCTTATTTTATTTTATGTTAAAACAATATATACTTTAAATCTATTTGTTCATTTATGGCTCTTCGTCTGGTCCTTACCGTTGGATTTAACTGCTATACGAGAGGTTAACAGATGCCGTCGCCTTCACTTTCGCTGCCCATCAACTGGCTGCAAATCCACTCGTGATAATACGCTACACTCGCATAGACATCTGGATAGCCCACAGCGCAGGGTTCGCCCCAGTTCAAGACGCCCACCAAAACACCGCTCTGGTCGACAAGCGGCCCACCAGAGTCGTAGTGACACGAGCCCTCGCCCGGCTTTGTGTAGGTGCAAATGTTACCATCTCCCAGCCAGGACGATTTGCGTACAGCCGCTTCACACTTGCTATGTTCTATGTACTTCAGTTCGATTTTAACGACCGAATCCGTGGGATGGCCCCACACCTTGACGCTGCCCCAGCCGGTGAACGACAATTTGTCGCCATCTTTGAGCTCATTCTGCGTCGCAATCTTGATGGGCTGAGTGCGCTCGTTGTACACAATCGGCGTAGAGAGGCGAACGAGTGCCACATCGTTGTGGTACATCGGCTTATTGTAGCGGTTGTGGACTTTTACCTCGTCCAACTGATAAACAGCTTCTGGCTGAGCCCAGTCCACGGTTCCGGTGACAATCTTCAGATACTTCTTGGGCCATTCCATGCAGTGACCTGCGGTGAGTATCCATTTCGGTGCAATGATCGCGCCACCACACACGTGTTCACCGAAAGTGTTCTGTATGGAGACCAAATGCGGTGCAAAACCATCGGGAGCTTCTGTGCCACCAATAATACGTCCTGTAACTCTACCTGTGGCAAGGCCTACCACGGCGAGCAAACTGTTTAACACAAAAATGTACGAATTCATGTTCAAATGCCTCCCCGTTAGAGTGATTTCTGAGCTCCGAACTCGTAGTTCTTGGGGTTTTATATCAAGGTTGCTTGCTTCCATCGTTTTCTCCTGATACGGATGTACGAAATATGGGCTTATCTGTTCGACGATAAGCAGTTCGTTGGGAGTCTTGATAACCTGTTCATCAGTTCAGATTCGAAACTTTTTTACTGGGTTGTACGTTAAACAAGCACTAAACATAATATTTAAATACTCCAAAATATATATTTAAATATTATTTGCATACGCCTTTTAATTGTTTTTTTTAACAGTTTTATTAATAAGCTTCGATGTTACGCCAGTAAGTTTTAGCATAATATGTATTTAAAGCCTTTCGAAAACATAGAAATCTTTAAAAAAGCTCTTTTAATTTTAAGTTATAAAGAAGAATCCTGGAACCTTTTTCGAAACGTATTACAAACTAAGCTTTCGTTGAATTCAATTGGCGAATATTTCTGAATTTTTCCAAGTGTAGATACTTGATAAGGGAAGAGTTCCACGATCACCTAAAGTGTTACCCGTTAAAATGAATTAACTCACCTGCCAATTATTATTGAATTGGACTTTGAATTGTTGTCGTTGATATTCTAAATGTCGTTCCGAAATTCGATAGTTTGCACGAACTAACATTCGCAGTGTCCAAAAGAATAATTCGATAAGAAGAATTGAAAACAGTTGATCGTAAAAATCTGTTCCCTAAAACAGTAGAATGACGCATTACAGAATGACGAAGTCTTGAAAATCTATCGTAGATAATATTATGCATCAAATTCGAATGTGAAATTCGTCTGCCAAAAAGACCGGATTGAGGTGAAAACTGTATAATTTCTAATTCTAATATGATATTTTATTATTAGGTGGAAGAAAACTGTTAAAAGGTATTGGAGTTTTATAATATATACATATAATAACTTAAAAAATAGAGTATTCTACTAGGTGTGAAAGAAAATCGTGAGAAATTCACAATCAATTGAACAATATCACTTTGTGTCCTCATAGATATATACATAGATGTGTTAAAATACATTCTGCTTTCATCTCGTTCAGCGTTATCATCATTACTGAGTCGATGTTTTCCCATCACGATTATCATTTTGAGTCTCTTAATCTTTTGGTCTGGTTTTTCTTCTTGGGCATGTCGTTAATCGATATCCTGCTTTGGTGTATAGCAACCTTTCATGGTGGTTCGGATCCAATCATTATAGAAATAGACACTCGCAAAGACATCCGGGAAGCCCAAAGCACACGGAATGCCCCAGTTGTAAACTCCCACCAATTGACCTTGAGCATTCACCAGTGGTCCGCCGTCATCTCCGCGACACGCTCCCTCACCAAGCTCCGATTCGGTACACAAGTGACCGATATCCAATTGCTCCGAATTGTTCAGCTTATCCTTACACTCCTCGTGCTCCAAGAAGCTGACCTCCAGTTTCCTATACTTCACTCGGTTCGGTCCACCAGCCGTCTTGCTCCCCCAGCCAGTCAGCGTCAACTTGTCGCCCGGTTGCACCTCGTTGTCCTCTGCTAATGCTATCATCTTTGTTGCTTCGTTGTACTCGATGGGAGTCTCCAGCTTCAACAGTGCGATGTCGTTGTGGTACAGCGGCTTATCGAAGTTCGAATGTGTGATTATCTCCGCCACTCTGTAAGTCCCGCCGGCATTCTGATAGTTGTTGGTTCCGGTGATGATGCGCAGTTTGCGCTTCTCCAATCCCGCGACACAACTGGCAGCAGTCAAAACATACTGATCGGCTATTATTGCCCCACCACAGAAATGTACTCCATGCAGTGTCTGTATGGAAACCAACCAAGGTGCGTCTTTTGCCATCTCAACGCCAGCCATGGGCAAACCTCTGCGACGTTCGCTTGTTCGACGAAGCGCCTCCGAAGTGTGCACCTCAGCGAAGAGAACCGATACTATTAGCGAAAATACTACTAAAAACTTCATTGTGTTGCGGCTACGAAGTCTTCCTTCACTCTGATATCTTCAAGTCTAGAATAAACCGTTTTATACTCATGGCTACTGTTAACCTTTCTTACGTAATCGTGGATAATATTGAACGGAAAATACGTAAAGCAAAAAGAAGAAGAAGATTGCTTCTCTCCTATTGGCTAGCATTTGTGACTTCAAGAGGGGAGTGATTATATCGCCCGATAAGAGTAGTTTGAAGAGCCTTGAACCATCGTTTATATACATTCTACGAAGGTCAACTATAAATTTTATTAAGCAAGAGATTAGTAGGGTTCTTAAACTTTCTCATTCTCCATTAACATTCTGATTAAATCGATATCTTTACTTTAGTCTTTAGTAACATAAAAAGCATTATTTTTAGGTTAAGATCGGATATTTGGCTTACAAAACCTGCCGGCAGAAATTATCTGAGTATTCTCGTTATATTTTGGGATTTTTTTTCGATTTTAGGTCATATTCCGCCTAAGCGAAGGAAATTGTCCGCCCCTTCTAATTCGATTTTTTCTTGTCTCGACCCAACCTATACATATTAGCTTTTTTTCTCATCTTACGCGATTCAGTCTATAAATGATCACCATTGATTAATGAATTAATAGTAAAAATTAAACTTGTAACGATGTATGTACTCGTAGGTGGAATCATAAAGTTTCGATAACGTTTCTGCGCAGTTGAAAGTCTCGAAATTTTTAATATCTGCGCTCTAAAATCTAAAAAAATATTTCGCCGCAACACACAATAAAAGAAAATCGTATTTTCTTATCTCAGCATTTTATATAACCAATTGGAAGCTATAAACTGTTTCGGGCAGAGAAATCAACTTGGAGACAATTCTAAGAACAAGCTTTTCTTTTGAAAATATATGTTTTTGGTTAACAATCATTGGACCATAATTTTACCACTAAAGTAAACTGATAACGATATCGAAGACATATATAAGGTAGGCATTTATTTGATTAATATATCTAGATTTGTATTCTCACTATTCGACAGTTATTCTGAACGAGATCCTCATTCTTAATAATAACCAAGATTTGCATTTAACCTTGGGAAAAGGATTGATATGCCAACAATCTCTAAACACTGATTTAGTAGTCGTTCTTGGCACTCAGGACGTCGATTACGATTGAATTAACTACTAAGTGTGGTAACGCAACTCGAGATTAAATTCTCAGGAGCTCATTTAAAGAACTAGAGACGAACTTCTCTCTTATTGGCTACAATTTAAGACTTCTAAGAGGAGTGATGATATTGGCCGATAGGAGTAGGTTGAAGGTCCTTGAAAAATTGTTTCCGATCACATGATGTTCTAGGAAGTACATTTAAAAAACTATAATATTTATGAAGCAAAGATTAGTAAGGTTCTTAAACTTTCACAATGTCGATCGATTAGCGATCCGATTAATCTACTTTAGTCGAATAATAAATTAAAGAAACTTCTCATAGTAACATAGAAACTATTATTTAAGTATTAAAGTTAAAGGTAAAAGTATTCAGATAACCAATCTTTCATTGAAAATTTCCTCTTCATTTTATATAATTGAACATAATTGAATTGAAAATGTTGATGCATAAAATAAGAATAAAAATATAAAGTACATACTCGTACTTAGGTATATATAGTATGTAATATATGTATATGTAAGCTTGTGAATTAAATATAAAGCTTGCCCCCTATTTCCCCCTCATTCTCTGTTCTACTGGAATAAAATTGGTTAATCAATTAATAATAAAAATGAGACTTGAAACGATACACTCGTTCTCGTATGTAGAATCATAAAGTTTCGATAACGATTTTGCTTGGTTGAAATATAGTAAGGCCTCGAATAGCGATCATTAAATTTTCAATATCTGATCATAAAAAAGTATGGCGGCAACTCAGAACAAACGAATTTTGTATATCCTTATCTCAAAGTTGTATATGACCAATATACAGCAATAAACCGTTTCGGCGAGATATATCAACTTGGAGACTTCTTAATATGCCCCTTTTTAAAGATACTTTTTTTTATCAAACTTATGGTATACTTTTTGTAAAAAGACTTGAGTATTCGTGCTTAGTTTAGGAGTAAGCATAGAATATGTGGGCGTGAAATGCTATTACCTTTTTCAGTAGGAAGACTGACATCCTTATAATAGACTAACCTTAAATTCTGGGGTATAAATGACCCTAACGCATTCAGAGTCATTAATTCATATATTGAATATTGAAGAAGTTTAGATGACTTAAAAACTCAGAGTGGATTAAAGGAATCCTTGAGATTCCTCAAGCCCCTTCACTGACATATCTATTATACAATGAAGCTCTCGCGAAAGTAGAAAGAGATGACGACAGCATAGCAAGGAGCGAGGAGAACAGAAATAATATTGTATTATGGTACATAAATCGTTTTAATACCTTATCGTGTACCCAGCGATAACCGACGTCTTCAATAATTCTTTTTCTGCACATACACTATTAATAGTAATTAATTTATGATTTACAACCATCTACAAATGTACCTTACTTAGTTTCGTATCTTATCTTATCGTTACAAATATGGAGTCCAAGATATTAATCATTATTTGTATTTTACAGTACAAACAGTACTCGTCTGGATTCCAGTCCATCATGAAGACATTTCATTGTACGGGGCTGCTGCTGCTCCTCGTGTCAACTGTTTCCAGCAAGCAAGGTGGATCTTTGCAGACTCGCATTGTTGGTGGCGAAATAGCCGAGGAGGGTTTTGCTCCCTACCAAGTATCATTGCAGTATTTGCAGTATGGTTGGCATATTTGTGGCGGCTCCATCATCGATAAACACTGGATACTAACTGCATCGCACTGTGTTGCCAGAAAGAAAATCAGTGAAATTGTCATCGTTAGTGGCACGAATCTACTGCATAAACCGGGTGCCCGATACTACATCGACAAAGCCTTTATACACTGCGGCTACGATCCAAACAAACAAGCAGACGATATTGCGTTGTTGCGTGTCAATGCAACGATTGTCTTCAATGAGAAGACACAACCAGTGGCCCTGCCGGTGAAACAATTGGATTATGGCGATGAAGTGGTCGCAACAGGTTGGGGTTCAACAGAACCTGAAGGCGATTTCCCAGAGCAACTACTTAAGATAACACTGAAGTTCGTACCGTACAAGAAGTGCAAAGAGATGATGGAAAATGATGAGGACCTGGACATAGGCCACATCTGCACCTACACGCAGAAAGACGAAGGCACATGTAATGGCGACTCCGGAGGACCGCTGGTCAGAAATGGACAATTGGTTGGAGTGGTGAACTGGGGTGAACCGTGTGGGACTGGATTTCCAGATGCTTACGCAAACACTTTTTACTACCTTGATTGGATTCGCAGGACGATGAGTGGCGAAATCCTACATTCCAAAATCTATGTCAGTTGATGTCAAGGATATCTTCTAGGAGATGTATAACACTAGGAGATGAAGGTTTATTGCTTCATCTGTAATCAATGAGTTTTTAATTGTATATGCAATGAAACTGAAATGTTTGTAACTAGTGATATGGCTTCATTAAACTGCAATAAGTTATTACAAGTACTTTCTTCTCTTCTCTTTGCAAATTTAGCTATACATATTCCTATTAAATATAAAATTAGGAAAGGGGAACTCCACCAAAAATATTTGCTTCTTTCTTCAGGAAGTTGTGATTCATATTCATAATCTGCAACAAAAATTATTTTTCAGATAAAATCGTCTTAGTAACGAATTTCAAATCTTATCAATTAATGTGTCCACAGTGTACATATAAACTGATTTTTTGATCTGCGCCAACAGTTATTGACGGAATTTCAATCTATCATGAAGTCCTTACTTCTCACTCTGCTCCTTCTTGTGGCAACTGCTTTTGATTGCCTGGCAGAGCCCTTGGAACATTCACATTTTCACAAAGCTTCGAGGCAGTACCGCATCATTGGAGGGGAAAAGGTAGAGGAGGGCTCTGCACCCTACTCGGTATCAATACAACCATTGGACAGCTCTATTCACCTTTGTGGCGGCGCTATTATCGACAGGCAGTGGATAGTCACTGTTTCGCATTGTGTGTTCAACTGGCAAGCGTCCGAAATCATCGTTGTCACCGGTACCAATCAATGGTCCAAGTCAGGCATCCGTCACGACGTCGACAAAATCTTCACGCACTGCAAATATGATCACCAGGATATACACGACGACATCGCTTTATTGCAACTCAAGACCCCGATTGTCTACAACAATAAAACAGAGCCTGTGTCTCTTCCCACAGAACAGATCAAATCAGAGGCTGGCGAAATCTATGCGATCTTGACGGGTTGGGGCGATACTGAATATGAATTCGAACCCAAGGATCAATACAAGATAAAACTGAAATACCTGCCGCGTAAAAAGTGCTCCGAAATGATGAAAGCGGATACCCATCTAGATGTGGGTCAGATGTGTACATACACACGGTGGGGCGAGGGAACTTGTCGAGGTGACTCCGGTGGACCGCTGGTCAGCAACGGACGATTGATTGGTGTGGTGAATGGAGGTGAACCCTGTGCAATCGGATATCCAGATGTGTATGCAAACATATTTTTCTACACGGATTGGATTCGTAGGACGATGAGTGGCAGTTTATAATATTTACACAGTTCCTTGTTGATATGTTCTACCAGTATTAATTTGGTTTTTAAATACCAAAGTATGCAATGCGATATAGTAATTAAATTAGTAATTAAGTAAATATCTAATAGACAATAATAAACCGAATAATCGTTTTAAATCACGAACTGGTACAGGATTTCGCGGAATTTCCCCCTTTACTCCTCTACTGTATTTCCACTTGGATATAACTTGAATTTTATTAGCTAAAATAAACAATTGTTAACCAGAAGAACCTTGAGGTGAGAGCTTGGATTCGATTTGTGCATCGTTCGATTACCTTTTTACTTTTAGATGAGTGGAAGCTAGTGAATTTAATTATTTAGAACCCGAAGCATCAACTATCGCAAATGGTTGGTTCTATTTAGATAAGCCTTGCCACTTTTTCATATACAGTCTCTCTGTATTTTTATTGGAGACTTCCTACGGCCAATAAGTAGGCCAATAGAATTTTTGAGATAAGATTGTTGAAAGCAAATCCAAATGTAGCGATAAAACCTCCTTTGGCTATTTTCTGCAAATATAAACTAATTTTGCCACCTAAGTCAACAGTTCTTGGCGGAATTTCAATCCATGATGATTAACAAACTTTGCACTCTGCTCTTTCTTGTGTCAGCTGCGTGCATCGCCTGGGCCGAACCTTTGCAACGACTGGGTCTTTCCGACAGCGAGAGACAGTATCGTATCCTTGGGGGTGAGATAGCTGGGGAATATTTTGCACCTTACCTAATATCATTACAAAATGTGAACGGCTCTAGACATCGTTGTGGCGGCGCTATCATCGGAAAACGCTGGATACTCACTGCAGCACACTGCCTCACCGACTGGAAAGCTTCGCAAATGTCTGTCGTTTCTGGTTCAAATGAATGGTTCACACCGGGTACCCGTCACTACGTCAAGAAATACTTCATTCATTGCAAGTATAATCCGAAAAAGTTCCACGACGACATTGCATTGTTGTACCTCACAAAGCCGATTGCATACAACAATAAGACGCAGCCTTTGGAACTTCCCACTAAACAGATGAAGGAAGGTGAAGAAGATGTCGTCTTGGCCGGTTGGGGTAGTACTTATTACCAATTGCATCCCAATGTTAAATACAAGATCACCTTGAAATATATGGGGCGTAGGAAATGCCGCAAGTTTCTGAAGCCGAATACCGATATGGATGTGGGTCAGATTTGCACCTACAACCAATACGGTGAGGGTGTCTGCAGTGGTGACTCCGGTGGACCGCTAGTGAGTAAAGGACGTTTGGTTGGTGTGGTCAACTGGGGTGAGCCGTGTGCAATCGGTTATCCGGATGTGCATGCAAACGCTTTCTTCTACCTGGATTGGATTCGTAGGACAATGAAAACATTTAGATTAAATTTATAATTGTTTATAACTGAATGTAGATCGGTTTGTTTTGCATGATGTGAGTGACGATTCGCTGTAAAACCATTTCACTGATATACTAACCAATAAATATACATTAATATATAGTATTTCATATAATTTCTGCGTTTGTCTATAATTTGGCGTCAATTAGTTAGAGTAACCAACCAAACTTTTAGGGAAGTCCTTGAAATACCCGGAACAATTAATTTCATGAGATAAGGTGTCTACCTCATTTGGCAGCAATGAGGTAGAGTAACTAACGAAAGATTCAAGGAAGTCCTTGAAAGAATGTATTTATGATAAGTTAAGATAAGCTTTCGAAATATGTACTTCCGTAGATTAAGTATATAATCTGTAGATAATGTCTTTAATCAGAAATTGCGTTTGATAGCAAACTTAAACTGGATCAATATAAGTTCAGAAAGTGCAGATATAAATGGGCTTCCTCATTTTTAGGAACACCAGTGAGAAACAAGACTCCAATTCAACATGAAACCCTCAAATTGTACACGGCTGCTGCTGCTGTTGTTGCTGCTTTTTATCTCAGCGGCTTCCAACTCGCAGGCTAAACACTTGCAGAATCGAACTGTCCAGTCCAGCCTTATAACAGGTCGTATTGTAGGCGGTAAAGCATCTGAAGAAGGTAGTGCTCCCTACCAAGTATCCCTGCAGTATTTGGATGGTAGGCACTTCTGTGGCGGTTTCATCATCGACAAACAATGGGTCGTGACGGCAGCGCATTGTGTCTTCGACATGGAAATCGACGAGTTCTGGATCGCCACTGGCACCAACAAGTGGGAGGTTCCGGGTGCCACCTACGACGTGAGTAAAATATTCACACACTGCAACTACGATCCGGATAAGCATAGCGACGATATCGCCTTGTTACGCCTTGTTACCTGGATTGATTTCGACGAGAAGACGCAGCCTGTTCAGCTTCCCAACGGACAAATCAAAGACGGCGACGATGTTATTTTCACGGGATGGGGTGGTAAGAAGAAAACGGAATTTGACAGCTATGACCTGCAAACGATAACCCTGAAGTACGTCTCCTACCGGAAGTGCAAGCAGCTGTCGAAAAACGATGCCGACCTGGATATTGGGCACATCTGCACCTACACGAAGAGAGGCGAGGGCACATGTCGTGGTGACTCCGGTGGGCCGTTGGTACACAATGGACGTGTGGTGGGAATAGCCAACTATGGCAAGGCATGTGCTATCGGATATCCAGATGTCTATGCAAGCACGCTTTTCTACATGGACTGGATTCGCACCACGATGAGTCAGAATGCTTAACGTCTAAGTTCAAGTCTCACTTTAATGTTCAACTATCTGTAAATATAATACGAGGATCAGATCGATCCTACTCGGATGCAAATAAAGTATACTCTCAGAGATCGATTGGTTAAATGAAAATGGTTATCGTCTTTGTTTTTGACGATACATTAGAAGTTAGTTGAATGGTAAATGTACCTAAAATCATATATCAACATATATTTTTCCTAAAGTTCGTTTCTCAAAAAGGAATGTATTTATGTATTGTATAAGAAATAATAAGCCAGAATTATTGGCTTTGATCCAAATTAAAATTGTTCGTGAATTTTTTCTTCATTCCTAAGAGCGAAAAAATTAAAGAAAGGAGTATATGGAAGGAAAAACGAAAATAATAAAATAATGACTCATTTTATGTGTCACGCGTTTTGAAGAGTGTGGCTGCTTTTTACTGTGGCCAGGTGCAAGCAATGACAAGTGTCAAAATAAAATTACCAAAAAACACACGTTCGTTTGTCTGCCATATTTTAAAAAAACCACACACGCAACAAAAGATTTCTAAAGCTCGAAGAACTTACATAAAATATGCAAATAAGAAAAAGTTTTGAGTGACTTATGATTAAGTTCTTTCAAACTTACTGAAATAGCTACCAACACTTCCGTACATGTACATATGTACATAGATACAGTAATCACTGTGGACAGAAGCGTGGGTTGACTTAATTAAAAATGCATGGCGTTTTGGAGAAGAAGATTAATTATAAATCGTGTTCTCGAAAAGCTTAATATGAAAGTAATTACATTAAAGCCATAATAAAGTGGAGTCTATAATGAGTATATTGTCGGTGATAATAAACGTGATGACGATCAAAGACAGATGACCAAAAGCATTCCATTGCATAAAATATATTATCAGATAGCCAATGATAATATGTATTATGATGATTGATTTTAAAGTATCCGATGATCAGGGATTTCTGATGACCGTGAATATCGGATGGTTGTAAGTATCCGATCGAAGCTCATACGATATCCTATAGAAATTTCAGCAACACTCTTTTCTTTCATCATGTCAGACACTTATTCCTATGTTGTACCCTAAGTTGAAGGTGAAGAACTCTTTGTTACTCTTATCCGGAAAGTACAGGAGATCACCCGATATCTCGGGACCGAACATTTCTGTGATATCTTCGAATCATTAATTTCGTATTGCTAATTATATTGAGGACCGTCCATTAAAATTCTTTTAAGAATCGTAATATTTTCTAAGGAAGAGTTTTCAAGTCATAGATTAAATCAATAAAATCCTTTCTTTTATTAATAACAATTTTGTATACGAATCTTCACTTTTATGCCCACCGTGCGTCGTCAGCATACATACGAGATGCCGCAATTCGAACATTATATTTGGTTTTTCTTTTATTTTTTTTTTTTAAGAAAATGGAAAGATCAGAAAATTTCTCAACTGAAATCTATTTTTCCACTCTTCAGTTGCGGTGAAAAGCAGTGCGTGTGCGGGTCGATCGCGAGTCTCAGTCAAAGTTGTTCGTTTTCGAAAACCCAAAAGTATTTGGTAAAAATCCTAAAATCTTTTCCAACGTTATATACTATATATATATATAAATATTAAATCGACAACATGTGATGGTGTCTCGATTGAAGATTAAAAAGATGATCACATATTATATACAATACATTAATATATGTATTTATGTACAAATATAAAAAAAGGAATTCCAAACAAACTAGTTTAAATACAGTTAAATAAAACACAAAACTTAATTATAATCAAGGAAGTGTACAAAATGGATCAACTATTTTTAAATTTTTAAAAAAATTTGCCGTTGGTTTATTTTAAAATTTAAGAGCCAACACTTAAAACCACTTTAACTATGTTGAAATCGATGAGGACATCTTAAGAGAGATGTTGTTAGCAAAGAAATTAAAACAAAAAAAAATTTTAATTAAAAAAATTGGCTTTAGATGATTTAATAAGTATTTGAAATTTTGAAAAATGACAACAAATTTGAGAAACTTGCGCGTGCATAAAAGTGTCAACGTACGCGTCACACCAACCAGATAATGATTTAAAAGAAAATTAAAACATATACATACCACATCAGTACATACATATGTACATCTACGAGTATATACAATACATACATACGTATGCAAAAATAATTTACAGAAATAAATTAAAGAAAAGACTTTCTTCTAAAGAAAAGACAACAAATTATATTTAGCGACAAAACAAAAAATTAAAACAGCAAAAAATGCACAGGAATCTCGAGAAAGTTATTATTATAACAGAAAAAAATACAATATCTGTACATGATTCAGAGAAAATTTAAATATATTCTGAATACTTGTTCTTTATTTGTGTTGCTAAAAATATGCGGGGGAAAAGTATTCAAATATCGTGGGAATGAGCACAGAAATGTAATTAATGTGGTCCCACTTAAAGTGCACACTTCACAGTACTCACTCATTCTCATTTCGTTTCAATCGCGCTCTCTCTCTCTCTCCCACTCTCTCTCTCTCTCTCTCTCTCTCTCTCTCTCTCTCTCTCACTCTCGCTCATTGTTTGGTTTCCGCAAACGCAAGAAGCATTTTCTTTTAATTCAAACATTTGTTTCGGTTTCTTTTGTTTTCGTTTAAGCAACAACAATTGTAAGATGTAAATATTTATTATTAAAGTTCAAATTAGAACTGATAATTTATTCAATTAGTACTCATCTTTTGTATCATAAGAAGAAGAAGATGAAGGCGTGGCACAGAAAAGTACAAAGGTGCATATACGATATACTCTCAGCACAAGATCCTGAACCGATTTAAAAGCCAGTCCTGTTCGTCCACTAGGCTGTCTGTCTGTAAATCCCTCTGTATGTCTGTCTGAATAACCTCTGGAATCACGTTGGAACGGAGCAGATGATTGAATATCTTTACATCGAGCATCAATAATACTCATTTAAAGAAAGGCGTGGTCCGCCCACGTTTTAGTATTTGTCTTGGATTCGTTAATTCAAGTATGTAATTCTAAAAATGAAGAAGCATTAAAATTTAAGAAGAAGCTTAAATTAACGATTCGTATATTCTTAAGTGGATTTGTTCGGATCTTCCTGAAATTCGTTTTAAGTTTTGAGTGATCTGAAAACCAAATCCATCCTGTGTAATGCTGAATGCTTAAGTCAAAATGATGCTTTTTTAGGGTTCTATCAAAAGTTGGATGTCAGACTCTTTCTGGTATATTTTCAACCGTGACAATGAAGAGAATTTTAATTGGATGCAATACGCAAATTAAAAGTACAGCCAAATTCTTCGTTAGAAATCTAATTTATTTTAAAATCAAATGCAAAGTGCAATTTATTTATTTTTAATTGATGGCAGCAACTGAGAAGGGGAAGAAACGGAAGGAGAGGGCATACCAAATAAGATGATGCAGACCGATTAATAAGCTGAGTCACTCACTCACTCAAGTAACCCCAAAGACACAAAGTCCAATGGGGTCAAATGACACTTCACATCACCATTCCGTTAAATTAGTCGACCATTGAATTTCGATCGCAATAAAGTGACCTCGGTGACATTGGTTTAATAATATTATTATTTTTATTAAATGTTAAAATCTGCTAAAAATCACTGATACGAATCATATTTATGCACCGATTTTCATAATAAATCTTCTTAAATTGAAGTCGTGGATATTTTATTTGGGCGTATTTTTAAATGTGTGTAAATTTGAATGAAGGTCGATTTTTTGTTAAGGTTCTTGATTGAGTGTTTGTTCCTGTAAATCTTCAAATAAATTTGTTCAACTTTTTTTTTTTATGATATCCTTGGAAACTAGGTTAGAGATTATGTCCATAATGTAGCGAACTACAACCCGGATAAATTCATTATAATAACATATGTGAAAAAATCGAAAAAAAAACAATACAAATTAAATTTATTGAAAATCTGTATCTACACCAGACACATTGAGAATACAAACCGCGGGTGCAGGCCCACCATGTGCATAGTGTGACAGCGCCCCGTGCGTTCTGAGCAACAACATCAGCTTGTGGAGGATTTCGTCGTTAACTTTGAACGAGGAACTTCGGTTTTTTGTTTGTGCCTTTCGTGAGATGGTTTTGAATTTTGAGCAACTGGTTGTAACTTTTTTATAAAAACATTCTAAATACCTCGAAAGTAGCAAAAATAAAATCGAATCCGAAAAAAGGGAATAACAAAACATTTACTGAGGTTTCTCCATTCTACATTTCGCTTTCCATTATTTTATTATCGCTTTGATTAGTTTCATTGCATCAATGTTTCAACTGTGATTGATCACTTGATTGATTTCACACTAGTATTAATTATTTTATAAGCTTAATCAAATTAAATAATTAAATGCGAATATATACTTCATTCTTTAGTAGATTTAGATTCTATTTTCTTTAATTTTATTCTTTTTATTTTTTAGAAAACTAAAGTGCAGTTTTTTTATTTCAATTATTTCAAGTTTCTTTTAGTAGACAAAAAATGCTCGAAGCTTTGTTTTTATTGCTGTCCAGAATTAAAACTGGAACCTTGTTGACCATCGGCGAGTACATTGAAGTCAACAGCACCATAAAAAATATGCTACGCATGCGTACTTGAATCCAAACAC